>JASDQU010103794.1:309182-334406 GCA_032191745.1 Picea mariana | reverse complement strand
GAGGGGAATCGCGCCACACACAACCTCGCAAGAGGATAAGGCGTGAGATAGAAGCGATGGAAAAAGGGGGGGTAGACGCGAGGGGAAATCTGGCAATTTTACGCAGAGTGAGTGATCGCAGAGAGGAAGGATTGCAACCTTCGCTCCTGGGCACTGGCAAACAAAGAGACGCAGGTCTCAGGACATCGTGGTCTCATCTCGGGGGTGGCTAGTGGTAAATCTAGTAGGAGTCGCTACGCCTACGGTTGGGTGGAAACGAGCACCCCTCTTAGCAGTCGCTTCCATTGCTAAAGTTATTTCTGATAAGTGTTTTACTTATATTGCATTCTAAAATTTATATGCTGTCACATATATTCATGGACTGTGGAATTGTAAATGTTTCCTGTGAAGGAATTGTCTGTACCACAATTGTTAATATAGAGTAGATGTTAGCTCATAGAACTTGTGAAATTATGAATAATTACAGCATACGAGTGTCCGCATAGTGTTTGATACGAATAAGTTGATATATGCTTATTACAAAGGATATCATGCACGAATTACATCAATAAAATGAAGCTAACCATGCCCATCTTCCCTCGGGAAGTTGTCTTCCTTCATCTGCTCCCAGGAATGACCCGGTAAGGATCTCTCCAYAGAGATTTCCTCCTAGGAAAGGTTCGCTAAGAACCCAGAACAAGGGTTCGAACGAAAAGGCCTTATTAATCCTGCACGAGGAGGAACGATTCTATTAATGTTCCAAGATAGTAGTGTTGTGAGGAGTGATAAGTCGACGGATGAGATCTCGTCGGGTGAACCATAGTCATTCACGACCATTAGATTGACGAAAGTAACGCAGGCATTACATGCCTTTCCCTCTCTCATCGTGAGCAACGAGAAATTGGGATCGTAAATCCCAAGACCCAAAAGAACGAATCTGGACAGTTAGATCTCGGTTCACATTACCCGTCAGTCGTTGGATCTAGAGAAGCTGCGTAGGGGTTAAGCGAAGGGATAGGCATGCGAGGAATTGATTTGAGCCATTAGATCTGGAGTAGAAATCCCGTAAACCGTTGGATCGGGATATTTTCCATCAGGAAATCGACATTTCTGTGGACAAGTTCTCGGGGAAATCCAAGTGAAAACCCCGACAAGATCTGAGCTATCCAAACAGTAGGGACATGTGGCAGAGGATCCCAGAGAGTCGGAGTTCGGCATATCGGGGATTTCAAGGACATGATCCCTTGCAATATGAAACCGCGATACGCGAGTTTCCGACACCATCATAGGCCGTTGATCCAAGGGACACGTGGCAAGAGATCCCGAAGAGTCGGGAATCGGAGATCCTGAGGGCAAGAGAAACAGGAATTCGAAAGTCTTGAAATCCCGAGAGAAAATATAAGCCATCCGGTTGGAGAGGGACACGTGTCACGAGATCGTCCATCTCGGAGATCCGAGGTACCAGGCATCAGGGCCACTCAAGTCTCGAAACAACGATAAGATCCGGACCGTCCATCGGCGGGATAGGTGTTAAAGATCGAGCGCCATCGGCATTTGATGCATCGGAAAATCGGAGTTCTCGAGGCCATGAGAACCAGGACATCATAAGTCCCGAAACCCTGAGAATCAATCCGGGCCATCTGTCCGCGAGGACAGGTGGAAAAGGATTGGGTACCTTCGGAGTTTTGTTCATCGGAGTTTTCGATGGTAAGGAAATTGTGCAACAGGAAATCGCGATCCGCGATTTCCTGATGAGATCTGAGCTGTTCATGATGAGTATGCATGTCAGAAGATCCTGAGGGATCAGGGTTCAACAACTCGGGATTCTCGATAACAAGAAACTCATGACAGGAGGAATCGCAAAATCCCAAAACGCGACGGTCCCCTAGTCATAGCACTCCATTGGAGGACAGTTGTCACTCCACGCCATCATGAGGAGTGTGGGCCATAGGCGCCAGAACATGGGACAGATGTCGGAAGATCAAGCTTGGCTGTGAGTCCATGCCAAGTGGCATCAGGGATCAGGGAATCGGAATTTGCGAAGGCTTGTGCATCGCGACATCATAAACCCCGAAACCCCGATGGGTAGCTATAGAGCGGTGGACATATGGTAGAAGGTCACATGAGAACGGAGCTAGCCTAGAGGGCTAATGCGTTAGGGGCATATCGGGGATCGGAGAATCACGAGTTTCAAGGACTCGTGAATTGCGACATAAAAAAACCCGAAACTCCGATAGGAGTTTCCCCGAAAGGAGGTAAGACCACGGCCGTAAAGGCAGTGAACCACAGGCTTGGCCTGGGGAGCTAATGCGTGAGGAGCGCATCGGAATTCAGAGGATCATGAGTCATAGGGGTGAATGAGTTTGACATTAGAAACCCTGAATCCCGATATTTAACCAGGGGTTGGCATTTCGCAAATGCCGGTTTTCTGGAGATTTCTCACTTGTGGGAGATTAATCCAAAATTTTTAAAATTATGATAGCGGGTGTGTTACACCCTTCATCCTTATTCACATTTCATCACCCCATTAACCTTTCACAATATCATTTCCATAAATATACTTGGGTTTCACCTTATTGTTCTCCACTTTATTCATTTTAGTATTTAAAAGGAATTTGTGATTAAATGTTAGAAAATCAACATGTTTTCATATATATCTCAAATATGTGTGAGCTTTGTAATGTGTAGGAATATGTGAAGGATTAATTCAAAGGACTTCTCGAATGCTTCCTCCACCATTTCAATATTTTAGGAGATAATTCAAGCCCATTCCAAGGAGAAGATCATGGATATTTGGTTGGAATATCTTATCTAAGATATATGAGAGATATGTGTGAGGATTTAAAGGGATTATATTTTGTAATAATGGAAAATAGGTTGAGAAAATAGTGGATCTGTAATAATGAGATGGTTATATTATCTTCAAGGCTCTCATGTATAAAAGAGAGTTCTCTCTCTTCATGAGGATTCAATTAGATTATTCAAGTAGAATAGGAGTTAGATTATGTAATTTCAATCAGAGTAGTCATTAGGATTCGAAAGAGGAAAGGATTCTTAGCTTTGATTCATGGTTTTAGTTTTCATTCTTTCATTATTATTTTATGAAGATTGATTTGATTATTGAATATAAGATTGCTTCATTGATGAGCGCTCTCATGTGTTGTTGTGTCATTTAACTCTTCACTTGTTGTATCTGCTTTTCCTTCATGTAGTTCTCCATTTCTAGATTAATTTCCTTTACACAATTTCCCATTCTTAGAGTAATTTCATTTATGCAACTAGATTAATGATTCAATTCCAGTCGTGTGTTAGATTAATGATTTTATTTCAGTCATGTGTTAGATTAATGATTCAATTTCAATTGTAGATTAAACATTATATTAGATTAGTCTCACTTCAATCTTGCATATAATTTGCATGTGCTTCGTCAGTTTAAGACCCTCGGGTTGACAAATTAGATAAGTTGGGAAAATACTACAATGCAATTAATTCAACATTAGTTCAACCTAATGTAATGATTGTTGTTCCTTTTGCAAGTCATGTTGCTCCTTTGAATAGAACAATTGTCGTTCCCTTTATGATTATTGTTCCTTTACAGGTGTTGCATCTCTGGAGGCTAGGTATTGAAAATGGAAGGGAAGAACCTACGTAGGTGACAAGTAAAACACTTGTGCCAGCGCCTACCTTTGGTTGTGCATAGAGGGTTTTTTTAGGAATTCTTTAGGGCCCAACATTTTGGCGTCATTGTTGGGGAAGCATAATGGACTGAGGTATTAGTTTCTTTTTCATTTCAATTCATGCAAGTGTGATTAGACATGATCCTAACTCTGAGGTGACATATGGGTAAGGACATGAAGGGTAGTTTAAATTTCAAATTTTGCAAGATTAGTTTTAATTTTTGCAAGTGTGATTAGACATGATCCTAAATCCAAGGTGACATATGAGTACGGACATGTAGGGTAGTGTAAATTTCAATTCATGCAAGTGTTATTAGACATGATCCTAACTCCGAGATGACATACAGGTAAAGACATGTAGGGTAGTGTAAATTTCAATTCATGCAAGTGTGGTTGTTTAAATTTATTTTTCATGCAAGTGTGATTAGACATGCCCCTAACTCTGAGGTGACATATGGGTAAGGACATGTAGGGTAGTTTAAATTTCAATTTCTGCAAGATTAGTTTCAATTTCTGCAAGTTAGTGTAAATTTCAATTTCTGCAAGATTAGTTTAAATTTTTGCAAGTGTGATATACATGTGTTGGTTCTAGGGGTCTTAATAGCTACTTGAATGGAGACTTCTCATGTTCTCCCTGACCAACTATCAGGAACATTTTAATTTCCACAACTGTGAAGAGTAATTTTTTTATGTTTTAGCAAGAGTGTTTTTTTTTAAGTTTTTCATTTTGATTTGGGTATTGTAAGAATCCTTCTTTTTAACATGATTTAACAATGAGTGTCAGCTTGGAACTACTCACTCAGATCCTGGCAGACGTCGGGATCTCCTCTTCCTTGGAAGGGGAGATCTTGACAAGGATCAAAGATTCAAACACTCCTCCAGAAACAATTGAAGATTCAACATCTAAATAATCTTGCATATCCAATGACGAAAAATCATTTGAACAGGAAATCGAGGAAGATGAAGAGGAATTACAACATGATCTGAGTGAGGAACAACACACTTATGAAAGCCTGATCAAACGATGATTTCAAGTGAGTACTAGGTTAGATATATTTAGTTTTTCTTTTTATTTTCTTAATTCACAATTTCAACAACTAATTTCGCACGCTCATACATATTCTTGACTGTCAATTGTGAAATTGAAAGATAACATATTTTTATTACTGTTGCATACATGGCTACATTGGCTCTTTGATTATACGTAACTAATGGCTCATTTCTAATTAGTGTAGTGTAGGTAGGGTTTTATTTTCGAGTTTTTTTTATCTTTGCTAGAATAAGTATGCTCTCCTCCGTGCTTCGTGCGATCGCGAGGATCATAAAATAGCATGATTGATTGACTGATTTCAGGAATATTTTTTGTCTTCCATTTGCTATTAAATTTTTAATAAGCTTGCGAAATAATTTTATTTTTATTTTGTTTATTTTGAAAACATAATAAAAATATAAATAAAATTTGTGCATCCATCCTCGACCTGCACAATAAAAACAACACTGAGTGTTTCTATGATGAAACAATGGATGCAACTGTCCTTACATGCTGAAACAATGACTCTGAGCCGAAACAGATGGCTAAAACTGTGTCCCACTTATTGAATTGCATTTTCTCGCCTTCATAAACCTGCAAATCACACCTTGAACTCAGACCTACAAATAATACACAACCAAACATTAGAACTGGTCTGAATTCATGTGAATGATCTTTTGCACTCTTACAAATTGAAACTGTAAATCCCATGTTGAAACAGTGGCCTCTATGCTAAAAATCATTGCACGATGCATATTCTCATTTTTAACTTTTGATCTCGTTTCCTTATGGTTTTAATCGCTACCATCTCTTTGTCTTTCACCCACAACCTGCAAACACGAACAAGCAACTCACGTAGATATGAATACTTTTGGCTCATGTTAAGTAAAACAAAACTAAATTCGGAAACCATATACAAAAACTATTTGGATGATGACACTCTTTAATTTGATAATGAGTATGGCGATAATATTGTTTCCTACAAGGTCTACGCTTTCCATTTTGATCTCCTCCAGATACACTTTCTCATTTTTTTCCAGCTGGGTTGTCCTCAAATTCTTATATTATTTTGGCACTCTCACTGTTGGCTGTTTGACCCATATCAAAATACCCTTCCACCCTATCCATTTGTGAAAATGGTAATCCAGAAGAGGTTGTATAGCTAGCTTGAGCATGGCAAAAAGGGGCACATGTCTAGCTGGAATCATAAAACCGACTAGTATAGTGATAACAACAAATTCAACGATCCTCGGATCATGCTTTTTCTACCTGGGGTTGTTACAACGCTCCCACCTGGGGATAGTTTTGAATGAATATTGTCGCTTTATACGTGAAGCATGCAATTGCAGAGCCTGCATGGAGAATGACTAGATATTGGTGGTCACTTCCTTTTTGCATTTAATACATCACGTGGAACCAAGTGTAGGCCATCCAAAGAATACAAAATCGGAGGAGTTCCCATTTTTCATTTATTAAATGAATATTTTTTATTTGGTTCCAAGCTCTAGCATTACGCAGTCATAATTTTTCTCTTTCTATTTCCTTTTGAACAAATGTGCCTTTTACAAACCCAGGAGAACAATATACTTAGCATCTAATCCAAAATACATAAGGCGTAAGGTTTTGTCAACCACGACGATGAAAAAAAATCTTGAGGAACAACAAATTGCAATGGTTGATTTCTTCACGAGGTAAGAAGATCTGTTTTAACGACGAGGTAAGTGATTGTGTGTCAATTTGATCTTCTTCCATATTTAACGGTGATTTGCGATCTTATTTTCAAACTGTCAACCTCCATGATTATATCTAAAATCAGGGATTTCGATCTGGTGAACATGCATAACTAAACGTTATTATGATCTGTCAATTCAGAAATAAGTAGCTAGCTACATTCAAATGTCTACTTCATCTACTGAGTTTCAAGCACAGAATAGGCTCTAGTCCCAGGAGATGCTACCGCCTTGAAAGAAGGATGGCAGGGCTCCGCTCAGAAATGTGGTTACAAATTTGCCACGGGCGCATTCAAATCAAGTATTATCAATGCATCAATTATCATCAACACCAGGTCGATTAACACGTTTGTTGTGGATCTGGCATGGTCAATCGATGAGATCTTTGGGATCTCAAACCCATAAAATCGCAATCTGAATCCACTCCTTGTTCATATTTGGGATATGAGTGATGGAAGTCATTGATGCTATTATAGCTAATCATTGGTTTGCAAGATAGAAATCTGTACTCCAACATGGGTGGAGAAGACACCCATGGGGTGCTTGCAAATCCGTTGGAACCATCTTAGATAATCATCTTATGATCTATCTTATATTAGTCATCTTAGCTCAAAAACAAACTCCTATATCATGAATGAATGAATGATTATTACGTAAGGTCATGGGTTACGAAGAACACACTAAGCTAAGCAGAATGTGTCATGATCGTGGTCACCATATTCCTTCTTAGAATACTCGTGTACCAGCACTGAAGAGAAGTGGCTTGGTAGAGGCGATCAACCCCTCACTGCAATGGCCAATCTAGTGGCTTGCATATATGGAAGTCGATTGGAGTACAACCTATGCTCCATCACCCTTCTACATCATGTCCAGCATGAAGTGTGTATACCTTGAAGGTCGTGCTCATTCTATTTTTAATCTGGTAATGGATGACCAGGTATAGATGCAAATTTATGGCACTTCAACGCAAGGGAGGATATTGAATGGATGTTCCCCTATAGAGATGATTGAACGATATACAGAAACAATAGGCACAATACCAGTGCAAGGTATTTCAATGAAAATATACCCATTTCCAGGGCCTGCATTTCTAGTCTCAATGGGATATATTGACCCTGCAAAGTGGGTGACAGCAATTGAAGATTTGTGGTGAAGAGTACTCTCGATCTGCGTACATGTTCCTGTGGTTACAATGTGATGCCTCTGTGATGGTTCTAGATTTAATGGTGATTGGCTAAATCCTCAGCCTCCATATCAGAAAATGGAGCAGCTTGTCTACCAATTTTAATTGATTTGCAACGAGACCGTTTGATTCCGGCCATGATGGGCAGCTCTTGGAGGATTTTTATTTTTATGTCCGTATGCTATAGTCACCGTCACCTGCCATATCACCCCAAGTGGCCCATTGTCCATTAATAACTGGATAATATGCCCATTGTCACGCTGACCATTTTCCCACGTCCCACCGACCCCGTTTTGAATAAATATACCGTTGTGCCTATTTTCACTCGTTATTCATCCCTCGCACCAAAAACCCTCCATTGCACCAGAGAACGTATCTATAATCTTCCCATTGCCTCCCCTTCGTTTTCCTCCACCCCCAGTAGACCCCACTAACGTTGTTTGTTGCAGGTACAGTTGCTGAGATGGCGTCCAAAACAAAGCCAGCTAGAGAGGAAGAGAATCCGTTCATTCCTCCCCCGGTGGACTTGGATAAAATTCCCCTAGTCGATAAGGACCGGTTGATAGCTGATACCATTTGCAGTTTCGACTTCACTGATCTGCAATCATGGCTCTGGGAAGTTTTCCTGGACCAGAGTGACGATATTGGGCTCTGGGAGTCCAATTTTCCCTTATATTTGTTCCCCCAAATCCATAATTTCCCCGAATTTGCCCTCCGCTGCTAGGTCCACTACTTACCCGACCAGAAAGCCATCATGTCTTCATCCGGGGACACGCTTTTCTTCATCACCCCTGAGGATATCGACCAGATGTTACAAATCACCAGAGAAGAATCTACTTCCCCTTTTAACTTAGAAATCCTCACCGAGCTTTACCAGAAGATGACTTTCCCGCAGAGAGCTCAGATTTTCGAGTTGTTTCTTCCCACTTCCGCTCCTCTCCCGACCACCGGCACCCTGTATCCTTCTTCCATGTTTTCCGTCAAAGGGAATCAGATTATTTCAGATGTATGTGCTCTACTGGGATACTACTCAGATCAATGGGTGGATGAGCCCATCCTGGGCTTTCTGTCCATATTCTCCAACGACGAACAACCAACCACGCAGTTTGACTACAGCACATTCCTGGAAAATAACATCCATGAGCAGTTCGTAAATTTTGACACCGAAGGCATGTTCAGGTATTCATCCATTCTGGCTTATATTTTCCTCTATTTCCAAGCCGACAGGTTCAACTTCTCCATGCAGAAGATGGATGCCGACGGGAAGCCTCAGCTAGTCACGGTGTGGACTTCTCTCCTGAGGCGAAATTCTGCCGAATATGACTTCACGGCCTTCATTGATCAGTTTTACCACCCTGTGGTAAGTATGTTGAGTGGCATGCCTAAGCCACAGATAAATGACGAAGTCCGGAAAGTTCTACACCTCTCGGAAAATGCGAAGACAGGAGATTGGTACTTGTATCAGAATCACTCAGAGATTCGAGTTTATGGGTGCGAACTGGCGCCATTCATGATTCCAAGATACATACCGGTAAGGATTTTCGCTTTGGAATACATTAGACAAATTATGAATTCTGATGATATTCACTTTGTTTCTCTCAAAAAGAAGCAACAATTGCAGATTAAAGGGATAATAGGCTCTTTCATCTGTGATAGCAAAGGCGCAGGTGATGAAGCAGACAAACTCTTGAGGGAAATGAAATTCACGACAAGCTTCCCCTGGCATTATGATCCCTATGGCATCATTTCTGAGATGAGAGTCAAGAATAAGAATGCTCTATATGTGCATGAGCCCAGGCCTGAGATCGAAAAATTTGCTAATCAAGTAGAATGGGAGACCGATACGTTGGTGGACGTGGAACCAACTGTCGGGATGGAAGGGAAGATACCCTCAACAAGTGCACCACCCGCGGCCACACCTCAAAATGCCAAGGAAAAGAGGCCTCGGCAAGAATCATCTTCCCCGGTGATAGAGTTGTCTTCGGAGGAATTTAAATTACATGCCAAAAAACCGAGGACAGCTCCTACGACAGGCGCGACAGTGGAGAAAGAGACCACACCCACCACAGTGACCACCACTGGGTCTAAGCAGCTCAGGTTTCCTTTTGGCTCCAGTCAGCATAAGGAGGGGAAAAAAAAATTAAAGTCCTCAAATTCTCCATTAGATACTCCACCAAGTAACACTGGGCCCAAATTGGGCATTTTTGAAAAATATGACACGATCAGAAAGAGGAACCAGTCGCTCACCAACAACACCTATGCGCAGTTCCAGAAGCAGTCATCCACGGCCCATCATAGACTTCTCTCAGCATTTGATACAGAGAAGGGTAGGATGCACATGGCGTTCCTCCATGCTCAAGTGCCTGATCCAAAGGTAATATCCGATTATAAGAGGTCCACGTTCGAATTTCAAGCCAAAGATGTACATCCGGTAGATCAGATGGATCTGCATAAGCAAATCGGGGAGATGATCTCCCACACTTTAGCTTGTGTTGCAAATTCTGCGTCAAAGTTTCAGATAGCTTTGAGCAATGCCCAGACCCAGCTGAAGATGGAAAAAATATCTTCCTTCGCGAAAGATAACAGGATAAAAACACTGGAGGAGCTGGTCCTCAAGATAGGATACGATCCCACAACGTCAAGGCTGCTGAGAAGATGATCAAAAATAAAAGTGCCGACATAGCCGCTTTGAGAAAACAGCTGAAGCTCCCTCCAACAAAGGACCCACAGACCAAAGAAATAGCTAAAAGGGAAGGCGAAAACGATGAAATGTTGAAATCACTTCTAAAGCAAAGTGCACAGCTAAAGGAGATGGAAGCAGAGATGGAGAGACTGCTCAAGGAGAAAGAGCAGGCGAAGCCCATGGAAGGCATTCCATTGAGTGTTGTCTAAATCACAACCACAATGGTGACAGTCGTTCCATCTGCAACAACAGTTCCCCTTCCAGAAGGAGCTACTGACTTGGCCAAGTCGATGGAAAGAATGAACCTGCAAGAGTCAGAAATTAGCAGGCTTAAGAAGGAATTGGAGAATCTCCAGGAGCTGAAGACTTCCTTTCAAACAAGTCTGTCAAAGGAAAAGCAGGTGAATGAGCAGATAAGGAAGGAGCTACAGCAGCTCTAGAAACAGACATTGGCCAGAAATACCTTGGTCGAAGTCAAAGAAATTGTGTGGACTGATATCTCTAAGTCCATTAATGAAATCTGGCCAATGGTTCAGATCATGTTCGAACATAACGAGTTGCTCGAGAGGAGCAAACAGGCCGTGGAGAAAATCAGAACTGAACTGGGCGACATGCCATCCCAGGCCAATGAAATCATAAGGTTCCTAAATTCTAAGACACGGGAGGAACTCGAGGAGCTTAAAACTGAAGACAGGACAGAAACCATATTAGAAGTGAAAAGAGTCCTGACCAAAAGAGGTCTCATGCTGCAGCTAGAAGAGAAGATCCAAGTCATGGATCAAGGAGTGCAGAAGTTCTTCCACAAGATAGATGATCTACAAAGGAAAGGCCTGCCTGGCATGAAGGTCATAAATGACATATTGATGACGCTTCCCGATTATAAGAAAAGGTTGATCAAAGTGTCCAAGGACAGTTCCAAGTTCACAGGAATACAAGCAAACATCACAGGAAGAGCCTTCATGGAAGCCTTGCAGTTGGATATCAGTATCTAGCATGAAATTAAGCACATTTTCATCGTCAAGCCTACATTTGCTAAGTACACAGACATGGACGAAGTGTACCGAAGATTGCTTAAAATCACAGTGCCAGGTCATAACAGATGGGAAGAACTGTGTGATCTACTAGATTAGTAGATGAGTTGTCACTTCCAGTCAGCTGTCCTGTTAGCAGAGGTGGCGAAAGAGCCTCACCAACGGCCTACCCCTGAATTTTAGTATACAGTTGTGATGAATCATCAAAACGGTTTTGCTTAGTTAAGTTAGTTTTTCTAAAAATAGCATGAACACGTCCTGGTCAGTTATGATAGGAGCGTATGTATTTTGTCTTATAAATACTTCTTTTTCCATTGTATCGAGGGTTGTTGATTTGCACACCCGATTGCTATCAAGCTGTATCATTTTTTAGAACCACCATTAATAAAGAAGAGGCGTTTTACATGATTCTTGCATATGTTCACTGGTGAAGTGATTCCTTGAGTTAATGTTTTCTTTCTCCGTATTTAATTTTGTTGTCTGAATCTAATCTTTATGACTAGCGTTATGTCGTAGGATTTATCTCTGATACCCTGTTTCCGATTCTAGAGATTTAGTTGTTTATCTTCTAAATAACTTCAATTAAGAAATTCTTAACTGCTTGTTAGTTGTAGTTATTTTTCTCATCTGTTCTTCCATTCATCATTTGAAATATTAAAGATCCAGTGAATGTATCACCTTGCCCTGTGGGAAACTTCTTTGGCGTTTCTGGTCATCTCTTGGATTTGATTTAATCAGACCCCATATCCCAATGGATGTGTAGTTTGTCTCAACCAACTTTACAAACCCTTTACAACAAAACCAACGATTTCTTTAACTAGCCTAATATCAGAAAATAAACAAAGCTAAATCATATAGAGAGATCCCTCTCTGGAGCTGAAAGGGCTAGATTCCCAGCTCTAAAAGCGGTTGGTTAAGGTTACCTTAGTAAATTTATTCTTTTTCAACCTCTAGGAAATTTACCGAGTGCTAACATAAATGGCGACTCCGTTGGGGACAACTTAAACTGATATCTCACGACTTCTTTCCCCTTATGAAAGTTTGACTCAGAGAAGAAAGAAATCTTTAGAGGTTGATTAACTCTGTATATATTACTTCCAGTATCTTTCTCGGTACCTTTGTCCCTCTATGACTGTACCTGCAGTAGTACAACCTAACATCGAGCCTGGACTATCGAATCAAACTCCTATTGCGTCAAACCTTTTTGACTTAATCCTCCAAACAACAAATAACCAGGAAGAGCTCGAACGTTCATGGGTGGCCATCAAACGTGACATAGTTTCTCAAGAACAAGTGGAAATTAGACGACGTCAGCGTAGAAATCTCCCGTAGTTTGTATTTATCATAAAATAAAAAATATATATATAAAACCCAAAAAGAGTTCTGGCTCCCAAAAGAATCCACACTCGATCTCATCCAGACCCAGAACTTTCTGCTGCATTAGATAACCCTGAAAAATTATTGAGGTGAAAGGATTTCATCTCCAGTTCGGCGAGCAGTGCCCCAAAGAACAAGTCTCTTCCTTTTCCCGGAGAACCATATAGCTTACAAAAATATGATCTTGAGCCTTTTCCGCTACGAAACTTGGTCTGAAACCTTTGTGTCTAAGCTCATATTCGACCCGACGGTGGTGCAACCTCAAACCCCAGAAGTCTTGTCTCCTACGACTAAGTTACGAATCAATATCTTAGCCCCACCCAATCCTTCATCACCCTCGTCTTTGGTTGCTACCTCTCCTACCACCTCGGTCGTCGTTCCGCCTCCTCCGCCCATCATGGCAGCTATATATGCACCTTTGGTGTTGGCTGCACCTCTACATGCCATGCCCCAAGACTACCAGACGAGACTACCACAGTTTGATGCAAAAGGAATGTTAAGCGCCCAACAACATGTAGATAAAATGAACGACTACTTGGATTTACAAGAAGTTGATGAAGTCGACGTTCAAATGAGACTTTTCGCCCAGATTCTGACAGGGGACGCTAAGAAGTGGTTCAAATCCTTACCCGCAGCATCAATCCCTGACCTTGTCGCGTTCCAAAGAAGTTTCCTTGACAGATGGGAGGTGAAGAAAAACCCTCTCCAAATACTGTCTGAGTACGAAAACATAAAGAGGAATCAAGATGAGATGGTCCAAGACTATTGCACCCGTTTCAACAACTTATATAATGCAATCCCTAATGAAATCAAACCTCCCCCGGGTTTGGCATTAATTAAATTTCTGGATGGTTTTGACGCTGACATGTCTTACCAGTTGAGAGAACGGAATGTTGCCACCCTTACAGACATGCAGAAATGTGCTATTAGCGTGGAAGCAAATCTGTTAGCAAAACGGGCTTGGCAAAGGTCAGAAAGAAGGGTCATTATCAAAGAGGAGCCTTCCACATCAACCACAGATTCTAAGTGGGATTCTTTGGCCCGTTCAATGGAATTAATGATAGAAAAAATGAATTTGTCCAACAGAATCCCTCCTAGGGACAACGCACCTGCTCCCCAAATCCAGAACCCAAATTTTAGAAGAAATCCTCCTCAGATCAGGCAAAGAGACCTCAGGGACCCTAGGGATCAAAGGGATCAAAGATATCAGAGAGGCCCTGATCAGCCCATCAGACCTCCCTTGCAGGAAAACTATGCTGACGATGGGGGGGAAGTTGATGGAGAATTGGAGGACACTCATATCAACCTCATGGGTATTCATGATAACGAGGCCATTTTCCTCACTCGAGAAGAGCAGGAACTCTTTCTGCTAAATCAAACAAAGGTAAGTGAGGAGGCCAAAGATGCAGGACAACAAGCCTATGAAGGTGATATCTTGGAGGTGCACAACCAATACAATCTGCAAAGTAAGAAGGTAGAAGGAATCTCCTCGAAAAGGACGTCTGGAACACCAAAAGTATTCGAGACTGGAAAAAGTATCGAGAAGAGTACTGCAGAAAAATCTCCTGAGAAAAGTAGAATTGACGCTCCGGTGAAGAAAAAAATCACTATACTGAAAAGACTGGCACAGCCTGAAGTTTCTCCTGCTAATCTGCCTAGTACTTCTGACCAGAGGAATATGGTGGTCCAGGCAGAATCAACGAGTCAGACCCAAACACCATCACCTTTTAGCCTAGAGTCAGAGTTGGCCAAAATTAAAATTCCCGTCCCATTGACAGAGTTGATAAGTAGAGGCGGTTATCGATCACAGGTACTGAAAGCGTTAGCCATTGAACCTGACATAGGCACCAAATCCTTGACTATAGGGTCAGTGACTCATTCTGACACTGTGAACTTGGCCGACGATCGTCCCAAACTTCTTTTCGGACCCGAGGTGGATGGTCGAGACGATACCGGTGATGTGGCTCCCTTTTACATCAGTTTGAATATACATGATTTGATATTGCATAACACCATGTTGGATTCAGGTGCCTCACACAATTTAATGCCTAAGGTAGTAATGGAAAAACTGGGATTGGAGGTCACTCGACCTTACAAAGATTTGCACTCATTTGACTCCAGCAAAGTCAAATGTATTGGTTTGATTAAAGATTTATGCATAACCTTGGTTCAGATCCCTTCGAAAAGCATGGTGATGGACGCAGTGGTTGCTGACATTCTGCCTAAATATGGTATGTTGTTATCCCGCTCTTGGGGAGCTAAGCTGAAAGGAACATTGTAGCTGAATATGTCTTATGCCACTATCCCAGTGTTTGGACAACAGAGGAGGTTATACAGAGAAACATTGATGAAGTATATGGTCAGCAGTCAAGAGAAACCTCATAATTACCCTCTTTACTCTGCTCATTCAGATCTAGATTCATTCATCTTGTACAATGATGGTGATACCGAAGAGCCGAACCAACAGTTGGTGGAAGAAGTAGCTAGCCAAGATGAATGTCCAGAAAGTGGTGAAGCAACAAAGATGCAGAATGTGATCACTGAAGAATTCCCTGCTGATTTCTGGAGTATGGACTTCGATGGACCCGTGAGTAAATAAGGAGCAGGAGCTAGTGTCTGGTTGGATAATCATCAAAAAAGGTATTCAGAAAATCATTCCTATAAGTTAAATTTTCATTGCACTAACAACGTTGTTGAGTATGAAGCCTTAATGCTAGGACTGAAGCTGTTGAAAAAGGTGGGCGCTAAGCAAATAATGGTAAGGGGTGATTCTGAATTGGTTGTTAAACAAATTAAAGGTGAATATGCTGCTAAACATCCATGCCTCAGAGCATACCAGAATGCTTCTCTCGATGCTTTGAAGTGCTTTAACGAGGTGGAATTGCAGGTCATGCCCAGAGGGAAGAATATTTTGGCTGACGGATTAGCTACATCTGCTGCTTCTTGTAAGATCCCTTTCCGACAAACTTGCCCATACACTGTGGAAGTGAAATGCAGACCGACAGTGCCCGATAATATCAGGTACTGGCAGGTGTTTGGAAATGACGATCAGATAGAGGATTTTCTACAATGCAAGAACGATTTTGAATGTACAAACATAGATGTAGAAAATGAAAATGAAAATGTAAATAATTATGGGTTCGAAATAGATCGTATAAATATTGTAAATACAGTAGGTACAGAAGACACAATAGATCTAGGTGAGTCTGGAGATGATGAACTCGAGGCTGAAGTTTTACAATTAAAAAGCAATGTCTTACCTAGAGGTCTCRTCCCTTTAGAAGATTTGTTTGACAATGATGACGTAGCTAAGAAGCCTAAAATAGAAGCCCATGGGCAAGAGGTAGAAGACTGGAATATAGGAACTGAAGAGAAGCCTAAGATAGTTAAACTGTCCAAATCTTTACCCCCAGAACAAAAGCTTAAGTACATTGAGTTATTCAAAGAATATTCTGACGTTTTTGCATGGAGCTACGAAGATTTGAAAGCCTATGACACCAACATTATACAACATAGGATTCCCATTAAGGAGGACCAGAAACCATTTAGGCAGAAACTTAGGAGGATAAATCCCAAGTTGCTCCCGTTGATAGAAAAAGAGATTAAGAAAATGTATGATGCAAAGATCATAGTCCCACTCCGTTTCTCTAAGTGGGTTTCTAATTTAGTTCCTACTCGTAATAAAACTGGGGAAATCCGACTCTGTATAGATTTTCGGAATTTGAGCAAAGTGTCCTTGAAGGATAACTACCCTTTGCCTAAAATGGATCACCTTCTGCAAAGGGTGGTCGGGTCTAGTCGAATTTCTCTGTTAGATGGTTTCTCGGGCTACAACCAGGTTTTAGTCCACCCAGATGATCAGGAAAAAACCGCTTTCACCACTCCATGGGGCACTTTCATGTATGTGAAGATGCCTTTCGGACTGATGAACGCAGGAGCTACCTTCTAGAGGGCGACATAGAAGAGTCAGGTAAGTTTATCGTCGTTTATCTGGATGATGTGACCGTGTTCTCCCAATCTGATGATGAACACCTACGACACCTTAGACGAGTTTTCGAAAAATGTAGAAAGTTTGGGATTTCTTTAAATCCCAAGAAATGCCTCGTTGGGTTAGAAGAAGGCAAACTGCTGGGACACATTATATCTAAAGAAGGCATCAGAATTGAACCCAGCAGAATAGAGGCCATACTAAAATTAGAACACCCAAGGAATCTAAAAGAACTACAATCCTTTATAGGGAAAATCAACTTTCTTCAGAGATTCATTCCTAATCTAGCCGAGCTCCTCTGAAATATCACCAACATGCTAAAAAAGGACGCTAAAATAAAATGGGACTCAGAGTCCAGACAATCCTTCGAATAGGTCAAACGAGCTCTCACAGAGGCTCCAGTTCTGATTAGTCCCGATTTCACAAAATATTTCTATCTTTTCTCTTTTGGCTCGGAACATACAATAGCATCCATATTATTGCAGAAGAACAGTGAAGGGTATGAACAACCCATAGCTTTCTTAAGAAAAGACTTAAGAGACGTTGCACTGAACTATAATATTATGGAGAAACAAGCTTTTGCTTTGGTAAAGGCTATAAAGGACTTCAGGGTATACATCCTCCATTCACATGTCATAGCCGATGTTCCAAACGCGGTAGTAAAAGATATCTTGACACAAGACAACCCTGATGGCAGAAGGGGAAAGTGGATTGCAGTTATTCTAGAACACGACATTGAAATTAAGCCCACAAAATTGATCAAAGGCCAAGGCCTCGCCAAATTGATGGCTGAATCTAACTTTCAAGCTCTTGACATTAACTTTCTAGACGTGGCAGAGGAACAGGGTGAGATGGCGACTCCAAACGTTAAAGAGGTTTTTCTAAATTCTCCATGGTATGCAGACCTTATCTTTGTTTTGAAAAATTTACAAGCTCCCCCTGGTTTAACTAAAACTAAAGCTAGATTTTTAAAGTTGAAAGCTTTGAAATTCTGTATTCTAGAAGGAAATTTGTATTGGAAAGACCCTGCTGGTATTCTTTTAAATTGCTTACTCAAAGATGAAGCTGACAAAGTGTTGCAGGAGTTCCATGCAGGTGAATGTGGTGGTCATTTAAACTGGAAGGTTACGACAAACAAAATACTCAGAGCCGGTTTTTACTGGCCCACCCTGTTCGCAGATGTACATCAGAAAGTGACAGCCTGCAATCAGTGCCAACTGTTTGAGGGTAAAAGGAAACTCCTTCCTTTACCTCTTAAACCAATTTCAATGGAGGCTCCTTTCCAGCAATGGGGACTTGATTTCATTGGAGAGATACACCCTTCATCTTCAGGCCAACATAGGTGGATCCTTACTGCTACCGATTATTTTACCAAGTGGATCGAGGTTGTACCTAGCAGGCAAGCCACTGACTCTGTAATTATCAAGTTTCTTGAAAATAATATTTTATCCCATTTTGGTTGTCCTAGAAAGATCATTACTGACAATGCAGCTGCCTTTGAATCGAAGAAACTTGTTGATTTCTGCAGCCATTACCACATTACCTTGGGGCATTCCACAACTTACTACCCTTAGGGGAATGGGTTGGAGGAATCATCAAACAAGTCTTTGGTGAATATCATCAAGAAAACGATGCAAGAGAATAAAAAATCATGGCATGATAAGCTGGTATTTGCTTTATGGGCAGATAGACTGACCACCAAAAGGTCAATTGGTATGTCACCATACCAGCTGGTCTATGGTACTGAGGCTATTTTCCCAACTTCTTTGGGAGTTCCCATCATGAAGATACTTCAAGAAATACAAGCTGAGCCGAATGACTCCCAGAGACGAATCAGTCAGATGATTCATTTGCAACAGACTAGAGAGGACGTGTTCAATAAGACTCAAGTCATCCAAGATAACATCAAGAAGATCTTTGATAAAAGAGCCAAGGAGGATGATTTCGAGTTGGGAGACCTGGTATTGAGATGGGATGCCAAAAACGAGGACAAGGGAAAGCATGGGAAATTTGATCATCTATGGACAGGGCCCTACAGGATTCAAGCTTTCAGAGGAAAAAATGCATTTTTGTTGAACAATGACGATGGGTCAGATCTGCCAGGAGCACCTGTGAATGGCTGAATGCTGAAACATTATGTCCCTCCTAAATAAGGGAACTGAAGAACTCATTCTCCATTGTACATACCGGATTTGATTTTCTGTCTTTACTTTCATTTTCTGAAGTGAAGGACATTCGTTAGTTGGCTGAAGCCCGAAGAGAAGGCCCTAAGCTGCTGGTCACTATTTTTCAAAAAATTTCTTTGTGAATAATACCAACTAAGGCTACTAGACAAATAGGCTCGGAATGACATGGAACTGGATTCTTGGCACTTAGAAGGACAAGTACCATCCCCAGGTGGAGCCGTTGTTATCACCCCATAAAATATGGGAATCAACTTATGAATTGGATATCATTTGAGATTATCTGTATCTAGTGTTCTTGTGGGAAATCCATCTTTCATTTTTTGCAAAAAGAAGGGAAAAGAAAAAAGAAAAGAAAAGAGAAAAAGAAAAATAAAAAACAAAAGAGGGCAAAAAAGATTTGAAATAAAAAGCCCCATGCAATAACAAGTGACTTGGTCATACCTTTCACGCATGACCAAGCTCTTTTAAATTTCCAATGTTGATAGGTTAGTGAATACATCTGATCAGACCATCTAATCCTGGTCAGATAGCCCCTAGGATAGAATTAGTGAATACATCTGATCAGACCATCTAATCCTGGTCAGATAGCCCCTAGGTTAGAACTAGTGAATGCATTAGACCAGACTGTTCAATCCTGGTCGGATATCCCTTAGGATAAATAATACCTTAACCCAACAGTTTAATCTGGGTTATTCGTCTTGTGAAGTAGGTTAGAGTGTAGACTATTTGCTTGGCTTACCTTGCCCAAATTAAACCAGTTTGACTAAGCCATTCCCTGTGACTCCAATGCCTAAAGTATAGTTGAAATAATTTCCCCTAGGTGGTGTATAAAAAGAAAAATCGAGGAAAAACCCATGTGAAAACACTTACCCTAAGTTTTCCTACATATAACATTTTCCACCCTCGACCTATCCATCATGCACCTCCCAATGGCCCAAGATCGCGATGATTATATCAGCGGCCCACATTTGATTCTAGACCCCCCTTAGCGTTCTGCCTTTAACGGAGGGGAGGGGGGGGGGGGNCGATGGTAATACTCGCACAGATCTAGACGGTTCTGAAAGAGGCACGCACATCCACGACTCATATTGGATTCTGGACCCCCCCGCCCGTTCTGCCTTTAACGGAGGGGGGGTCCGGAATTGGTTATAACTCGGGCGCAGATCTGGACGGCTCTAAACAGAGCGCTCAAATCAATGGTTCACATTAAATTCCGGACCCCCCCCCCTCCGTTCTGCCTTTAATGGAGGGGGGGGGTCCGAAATTGGTATTAAAAAGCGAGCAGAGATTTGCGGTCAGAAATCCAGCGCGCAGATCAACGGATCGTGGTGGATTCTGGACCCCCCTTGGTTTTCTGTCTTTAATCAAAGGGGGGGGGGTTCAGAATGAATCTTCCTTATGGCGGTCCCCTTGTTACATGTGTCGTCTCCATATTGGTTCATGATTCCCATCCTCCACATGCTGTCTGACACCCCGTCGCCCCTGGACGTCATCCTCCACTAACTCCACTTGTCCCACTTGCTCCTGGGTCTAAGTCCCATCCCCATAACTGCCGTCAGTCCACGTGGTCGATACCATAACTCCCTTCATTCATGGATGACCTCCTTTCATGACTTTCACCCCCCCAATCACCAACCTCCACGTCAGCCGTCCGTATACTATAGTCACCGTCACCTGCCATATCACCCCAAGTGGCCCGTTGTCCATTAATAACTGGATAATATTCCCGTTGTCACCCTGACCATTTTCCCGCATCCCACCAACTCCGTTTTGAATAAATATACCGTTGTGCCCATTTTCACTCGTCATTCATCCCTCGCGCCAAAAACCCACCATCGCACCAGAGAACGTATCTATCGTCTTCCCATTGCCTCCCCGTCATTTTCCTCCACCCCCAGTAGACCCCACTAACGTTGTTTGTTGTAGGTACAGTTGCTGAGATGGCATCCAAAACAAAGCCAGCTGAAGAGGAAGAGAATCCGTTCGTTCCTCCCCCGATGGACTTGGATAAAATTCCCCTGGTCGATAAGGACTGGTTGATAGCCGATACCATTTGCAGTTTCGACTTCGCTGATCTGCAATCATGGCTCCGGGAATTTTTCCTGGACCAGAGTGATGAGATTGGGCTCTGGGAGTCCAATTTGCCCTTATATCTGTTCCCCCAAATCCATAATTTCCCTAAATTTGCCCTCCGCTGCCAGGTCCACTACTTACTCGACCAGAAAGCCATCATGTCTTCATCTGGGGGCACGCTTTTCTTCATCACCCCTGAGGATATCGACCAGATGTTACAAATCACCAGAGCATAATCTGCTTCCCCTTTTAACTTAGAAATCCCCACCTAGCTTTACCAGAAGATGAATTTCCCGCAAAGAGCTCAGATTTTCGAGTTGTTTCTTCCCACTTCCACTCCTCTCCCGACCACCAGCCCCCCGTATCCTTCTTCCATGTTTTCCATCAAAGGGAATCAAATTATTTCGGTTGTATGTGCTCTACTAGGATACTACTCAGATCAATGGGTGGATGAGCCCATCCCGGGCTTTCTATCCATCTTCTCCAACGACGAACAACCAACCACGCAGTTTGACTATAGCACATTCCTGGCAAATAACATCCATGAGCAGTTCGTAAATTTCGACACCGAAGGCATGTTCAGGTATTCATCCATTCTAGCTTACATGTTCCTCTATTTCCAAGCCGACAGGTTCAACTTCTCCATGCAGAAGATGGACGCCGACGGGAAGCCTCAGCCAGTCACAGCGTGGACTTCTCTCCTGAGGTGAAATTCTGCCGAATACGACTTCATGGCCTTCATTGATCAGTTTTACCACCCTGTGGTAAGTATGTTGAGTGGCATGCCTGAGCCATGGATAAATGATGAAGTCCAGAGAGTTCTACACCTCTCGGAAAATGCGAAGACAGGAGACTGGTACTTGTATCAGAATCACTCAGAGATCCGAGTTTATGGGTGTGAACTGGCACCATTCAAGATTCTGAGATACATACCGGTAAGGATTTTCGCTTTGGAATACATTAGACAAATTATGAATTCTGATGATATTCACTTTGTTTCTCTCAAAAAGAAGCAACAATTGCGGATTAAAGGGAAAATAGGCTCTTTCATCTACAATAGCAAAGGCGCAGGTGATGAAGCAGACAAACTCTTGAGGGAAATGAAATTCATGACAAGCTTCCCCTGTCATTATGATCCCTATGGCATCATTTCTGAGATGAGAGTCAAGAATAAGAATGCTCCATATGTGCATGAGCCCAGGCCTGAGATCGAAAAATTTGCTAATCAAGTAGAATGGGAGCCCGATACGTTGGTGGACATGGAACCAACTGTCAGGATGGAAGGGAAGATACCCTCAATAAGTGCACCACCCATGGACACACCTCAGAATGCCAAGGAAAAGAGGCCCCGGCAAGAATCATCTTCCCCAGTGACAGAGTTATCTTCAAAGGAATTTAAATTGCATGCCAAAAAACCGAGGACAGCTCCTACGACAGGTGCGACAGTGGAGCAAGAGACCACACCCACCATAGTGACCACCACTGGGTCTAAGAAGCTTAGTTTTCCTTTTGGCTTCAGTCAGCATAAGGAGGGGACAAAAGAATTAAAGTCCTCAGATTCTCCATTGGATACTCCACCAAGTAACACTGGGCCCAAATTGGGCATTTTTGAAAAATATGACACGATCAGAAAGAGGAACCAGTCGCTCACCAACAGCACCTATGCGCAGTTCCAGAAGCAGTCATCCACGGCCCAGCATAGACTTCTCTCAACATTTGATACAGAGAAGGGTAGGATGCACATGGCGTTCCTCCATGCTCAAGTGCCTGATCCAAAGGTAATATCTGATTATAAGAGGTCCACGTTCAAATTTCAAGCCAAAGATGTACATCCGGCAGATCAGATGGATCTGCATAAGCAAACTGGGGAGATGATCTCCCACACTTTAGCCCGTGTTGCAACTTCTGCGTCAAAGTTTCGGATAGCTTTGAGCAATGCCCAGACCCAGCTGAAGCTAGAAAAAATATCTTCCTTCGTGAAAGATAACAGGATAAAAACACTGGAGGAGCTGGTCCTCAAGATAGGATATGATCCCGTGAATGTCAAGGCTGCTGAGGAGATGATCAAAAATAAAAACGCTGACATAGCCGCTTTGAGAAAACAACTGAAGCTCCCTCCAACAGAGGACCCACAGACCGAAGAAATAGCTGAAAGGGAAGGCGAAAAGGATGAAATGTTGAAATTACTCCTGGAGCAATGTGCACAACTAAAGGAGATGGAAGCAAAGATGGAGAGACTGATCAAGGAGAAAGAGCAGGCGAAGCCCATGGAAGGCATTCCATTGAGTGTTGTCCCAATCGCAACCACAACGGTGACATTCGTTCCATCTGCAACAACAGTTCCCCTTCCAGAAGGAGCTACTGACCTGGCCAAGTCGATGGAAAGAATGAACCTGGAAGAGTCAGAAATCAACAGGCTTAAGAAAGAATTGGAGAATCTACAAGAGATGAAGACTTCCTTTCAGACAAGTTTGTCAAAGGAAAAGCAGGTGAATGAACAGATAAGGAAGGAGTTGTAGCAGCTCCAGAAATAGACATTGGCCAGAAATACCTTGGCCGAAGTCAAAGAAATTGTGTGGACTGATATCTCTAAGTCCATTAATGAAATCTGGCCAATGGTTCAGATCATGTTCAAATAGAATGAGTTGCTCGAGAGGAGCAAACAGGCCGTGGAGAAAATCAGAACTGAACTGGACGACATGCCAGCCCAGGCCAATGAAATCATAAGGTTCCTAAATTCTAAGACACGGGAGGAACTCGAGGAGATGAAAATTGAAGACAGGACAGAAACCATATTAGAAGTGAAAAGAGTCATGACCAAAAGAAGTCTCATGCTACAGCTAGAAGAGAAGATCCAAGTCATGGATCAAGGAGTGAAGAAGTTCTTCCACAAGATAGATGCTTTACAAAGGAAAGGCTTGCCTGGCATGAAGGTCATAAATGACAGATTGATGATGCTTCCCGATTATAAGAAAAGGTTGATCAAAGTGTCCAAGGACAGTTCCAAGTTCACAGGAATACAAGCAAACATCACAGGAAGAGCCTTCATGGAAGCCTTGCAGTTGGATATCAGTATCCAACATGAAATTAAGCACATTTTCGTTGTCAAGCCTACATTTGCTAAGTACACAGACATGGACGAAGTGTACCGAAGATTGCTTAAAATCATAGTGCCAGGTCATAACAGATGGGAAGAACTGTGTGATCTACTAGATTAGTAGATGAGCTGTCACTTCCAGTCAGCAGTCCTGTCAGCAGAGGTGGCGAAAGCGCCTCACCAACGGCCTACCCCTGAATTTCAGTATACAGTTGTGATGAATCATCAAAACGGTTTTGCTTAGTTAAGTTAGTTTTTCTAAAAATAGCATGAACACGTCCTGGTCAGTTATGACAGGAGCATATGTATTTTTTCTTATAAATACTTATTTTTCCATTGTATTGAGGGTTGTTGATTTGCACACCCGATTGCTATCAAGCTGTATCATTTTTTAGAACCACCATTAATAAAGAAGAGGCGTTTTACAGGATTCTTGCGTATGTTCACTGGTGAAGTGATTCCCTGAGTTAATGTTTTCTTTCTCCGTATTTCATTTTGTTGTCTGAATCTAATTTTTATGAATAGCGTTATGTCGCAGGATTTATCTCTGATACCCTGTTTCTGATTCTAGAGATTTAAGTGTTTATCTTCTAAATAACTTCAATTAAGAAATTCTTAACTGCTTGTTAGTTGTAGTTATTTTTATCATCTGTTCTTCCATTCATCATTTGAAATATTAAAGATCCAGTGAATGTATCACCTTTCCCTGTGGGAAACTTCTTTGGCGTTTCTGGTCATCTCTCGGATTTGATTTAATCAGACCCCATAGCCCAATGGATGTGTAGTTTGTCTCAACCAACTTTACAAACCCTTTACAACAAAACCAACGATTTCTTTAACTAGCCTAATATCAGAAAATAAACAAAGCTAAATCATACAGAGAGATCCCTCTCTGTAGCTGGAAGGGCTAGATTCCCAGCTGTAAAAGAGGTTGGTTAAGGTTACCTTAGTAAATTTCTTCTTTTTCAACCTCTAGGAAATTTACCGAGTGCTAACAGCTTGTTTAAATAAGAGTTGAATCTAGTTGCATGATTTGATTTCATTCAGTGGCATGGATCCCAGTTGGGAAGGATTAGTGATGCCTTTGCTACACGGAAGGCACATCGTGGCAGATCACCCAAGGAGATGCATGCGATGACATATTATTCATCAACCAATAGATTGATATTTAAACTTTATGGTTTTGATGC
>JASDQU010103794.1:288103-304632 GCA_032191745.1 Picea mariana | reverse complement strand
ACTTCCTCCACCATTTCAATATTTGAGGAGATAATTCAAGCCCATTCCAAGGAGAAGATCATGGAGATTTGGTTGGAATATCTTATCTAAGATATATGAGAGATATGTGTGAGGATTTAAAGGGATTATATTTTGTAATAATGGAAAATAGGTTGAGAGAATAGTGGATCTGTAACATACCCACTACCTAAAATCAAACTTTTTCGTTGATTTCTCAACAATGAGAATCCCCGAAGCTCGCAGCAGCGAACTGCCAAACCCAATGCACCTGTCACGGCCTCTTTTCACGCACCGGTGACATTTCCCCAATGATAATTTCAGGTTTTGGAGTTTCGTGATTCCCGCTGACAAGAGTTCCTATCCTCTTGAATCCTCGAACTCTGACTTGCTGATGCGCTCCTTTCGGCCTTAGCTCCTCTTGGATAAATTCTGGTCCATGTGAGCACTAATTCATAAGACCGCAGCCTTATCCTTCCTTTCGGGTTTTGGGCTTCAAAATCCCGATGTGCTCCAACACTCATTAGTCCTCCAGGCTAGACTCCTGGCCCACATCACCACTATCTCACAAGATCGCAGCCTTGTCTCCCATCAGGGTTTCAAACATCGCAATGTCGAAATGCATAAACATTTTGTCCTCGGAATCCCCGATATCCCGATATGATGTCATCTTCTGCTAGTCCCCTGGGCTAGACCTTTTGGTCCACAGGACCTCCCTCTATATGACCGTAGTCATACCACCTATCGAGGCTTCGGGGTTTCAAATGCTGAAATGCATTTGCCCACGGGATTGTCGATCCCTCGAATCTCGATTCTCCACTATGCTGACAGCTAGCCCGCAATGGCACTTTCCTCCTCATCGGGGTTTCGGACTTCACGATTCCGAATTGCATAAACAACTTATCACCGGGATTCCCGATATCCCGATGACCAAAATGCTGATAGACGAATCCCTGTCGGGACTTTCCCCGACGGCTCTGATTGCTGCCGCGTGTCCTCCTCTAATGGACAGTCCTGGTTAACTCTCGAGATTTCGCGACTTCTGATGTCCTAGACGCCTCGTCCCTAGGACTCACGAGATGCCGAACTCCGACTCCCTTCAGATCTCTGACATGCGTCCCAAGTGAATGGATGGTTCAGATCGCTCCTTGCATTTTCAAGACTTCTGATGTCCCGACTTTCACGACCTCAGGAACTTCGATTTCCCGAATGCCGATATCCCAATGTCTAGTGCTCGGATCTCCGGAATGGATGATCGCGTGACACACGTCCTCTCTCATATGGATGGCCCAGATTTTTGCTGGGGTTTTCAAGGTGGACTTACCCGATATCGATATCCCGATATGTCGATATCCCGATATGTCCACGGGAATGTCGATATCCCGACTCTCGATGCCTCGATCTCTGCCATGTGTCTCCACTAATGGATGGTCCATATTGTTTCCGGGTAATTTCCCATGGAGATTCCCGATCTCATGTCATCGAGACTTCTGATTTCCCGATACGTGAAACCCCGATGAGCCAACGCTCCTTTCAGGATTTTTCCTTCTGTTCACGAGCTTAACCCTCGCGCAGCTTCTGTCAGATCCGACGGCTAATGGGTATCTGCTCAAGATCTGACGACTCAGATCTGTCCCACCTCACGCATTCTTCCACTACTTCATGGATGTGGAAAGATCAACGGTCCAAATGTTCTCATGGACCTTGGGGGTCCACGATCCCGATTTCCTCGCTATTCACAAAGATAGAGGGAAAAGGGGGCAAGGTACGTAATGCCCTTGTTTCTTTCGTCAATCTAACAGTTGTGAATGGCCATGGGTCTTCTGACGGAATCTCATCCGTCGATCGATACCTATCCCTACGCTGCTACTTAGAGATTTTAAGAGGGTCGTATCTCCTCATAAAGAGTTACTAAGGCTTTACGCCTTCACATTTACCTTCCGAGTTCTTGAGGGGTTATTCAAGGAAGGTATTTCTATGGGGAGGTTCACCCAGGGTATTATCTGAGGTGGATAAGGGTATCGTCCTCCCGAGAACCAGTCATGAAGTCTGAATAAGATCAGTACTCCTATAAATAATGAATTTATGAGGACACAAGCCATACGTAGTCTTTCCATATAATATACAACTACTAGTACTGATTGAAATACCACACAGACATTCTTATAATGAAAACATTCATAGTTCCGCAGCTTATGAGCATAGCTATCAAAATACACATATTTCAAGGTTCCAGGGCAGAACACTTATCAGAAATAACACTAGGGTTCAATAACTGCTGAGAGGGGTGCTCGTTTCCACCCAACCGTAGGTGTAGCGACTCCCAGCGGATTTACCGCTAGCCACCCCCGAGCTGAGACCATGATGCTGTGAGACCGCATCTCTCTGTCTGCCAGTGACAAGGAGCGAAGGTTGCAATCCTTCCTCTCTACTATCACTCACTCTATGTAATTCCAGAGTTCCCCTCGTGTCTGCCCCCCCCCTTTCTACCCCCACACCTTATCCTCTTGCGAGGTTGCGTGTGGCACGATTACCCTCACGTTGATCAGGCCTGATAACTCTACGGATAGGTGGTTCACCTCCCCATCCCTCATTAATCCATCAACTTGCCAGCTTGCAAGGCATTAAATTCAGGGCCAGCGAGCCACTTTTGGTTCTCCGGGCCAGTGGAGTCCAAATACAGTATTCATTCTCGGTGGAAGTTAGCACCACCTTTCCAGGTGCCTTCCACTGCCATCGTGGTCTCTTTTTCTGCACATCCCCTCTCAGCAGTCCTGCAATATAAATTCATAATGTTATTTACATTCATCGACCTTCTTCATAAGGTCCATTCACATCATACATCCACATTTTCATCATGCTTTAGCATGGTAATTCTTGTATTAGGATTAATTACAAATTTGGGGGAAACAGGGTGTTACAATTTCCTCCCCCTTAAAGGAACACTGTCCTCGATGTTCTTTCTCAAAACACATGTCATGTATTTCTTATTCGTCCACTTTAGAAGTCTTGATCTTCGTCATATTCCTTCAATAATTCCTAGACAACAAGCACATTAATTCACAATTTTGTGCAAAAACATCTTACTGATATTCAAATTTCAAAGAAAAAAAAAAAATTCATATTTTTAGCACAATACTTATCTGTGTAGTTTATGGATCTATATCCACATGGTAATTTTGTCATCCATTCTCATTGCCCTCCTTGACGTACCCATAGGATGAAAAATTCCAATTCAATAGCTCACAAGAGCCATCATAATTTCATCTTTTATTCCAAGTTTTTTTTTTTTTTTTTCCTGGACGGGAAACTACCCACTACGTGCATTACCCCAATAGTTTTCAAAAATTATTAAGGTCTCCTCTTCCTTGTGGTCACTCACCCTCCAAGCCCAGGATTAGGCATCCCCTTCACTATTTTACATTCCCTCGGGCGATCCATATTGCCCTGCCAAGGTTTTCTCGCATAGGAAGGATTTTAGAGGCTCTATCGAGTCTTACAGTCGAGGCATCCCTCGGACTTGCTCTGCCGAGGCGTCCTTCCGGTTAGTGTTACCTCAACACAATTTTATTTTAAGCGATCATGACTCATCACAGGATTTTCATGGATCAGTAGTAGTCATGTTCATCATCTTCATTTTTGACAGCCTTCATTTGTTCCCTTCTGAACATGTCTTTTCTCCTCACCTGTATCACAGGTATACAAAATTCAGGAGACATCATTATCAATTCTGGCTTTCAAAATTTTATTGCAAACCTGTTACCCACAGATTTTTCCATTCTCACGATTTGTTTTCATATTTGTTCCGCACAGGAACCAAATTCATAATTATGGGACTTTCTTCCCCATAATGGTTTGGCTCAGCAGGCAATTGGACTTCATTATGGGCTTACAATGCTGCCATATCCAAGACCCCTTTGCTTCCTGCACTTTCAACTTCAATCGGCCAAACCACTTGTTAGCTTTTCCATGAATATACATTTTTTTGCACCTTTACCACATCGTCATAACAATCTTAGAATTGTGCACACTTAAATGATTAAATTACTTCCTCAAAAGGATATACCATTCTTGCAGTTTGGCCCAACAGGTAATCGGTCTTTCCTATGGGCTTACCTTACTTCCATATCCATGACCCTCTGTTTCCTGCAATTCATTCCTCAATCAACCAAACAAAATGTTAGATTCTCTATGTACATATATATATTTATATATATATATATATATATTTATATTCAAACGTAATTCAACATTTCAAAGGGTTTTAACAACTGTGCCACTATCCTTGGCCACATTCATACCCAATACATTCTTGCATTGATTTCAAGTTTGTCACACTTTAGGACCGGTTCTTGGTCATGGGGTGTTGGGATTTAACCGATCCTCTCCTCATATGGTTTACTCATTTTTATTCATTCTTTCAACATAATCCACGCTTCCTATTATAGGCCGATCACGACCCCAAATTAGTACATGTTAAACTTAAAAGTTTCGCATGAATGCGCCCGCGCATTATTCCTTCATTAATAACCAGGGTGCTAACATTCATGGCCACCCAAATTGGATTTTATCTAACACCTATACCACGTGAGTAAAAATGTTGGAAGGTCCTCCTTCCTCAATGAAAAATCCATTATTCGTCTTTTATGAAAATATGCATTTCCTGGAAGTAAGTCCAAGCAACGTGCTATCCATGAGCACTTTTGTTTCCAATCATTCCTTAATTGGTCCATGTGTTCATGACATATCAGTTCATGAATTCTTCTGAAGGTTACAATCGGTCTTTTAGTACCAGAGGCTCGTGCCTCCATTATTCAGGTCATCCTCCCCGAATCATACCCTACTCAGATATACAAGGCACAAAACTGCCCTTTCAATTTTTCAGGTAGAGCATGCAATAATAAATTTTTCGAAAGGGGTTCTTACCAAATCCCTTCATACCTTGTGCCACACAGGCACGAATACCTTTATGCATGTTCTTGGCTGCTTGCACCCTTTCTCTGTCCTCTACCTTATCAGTAGTACTTTAGCGGGATTTCCACAGTCCCTTCAACAACCTTTCGACCGCAGCCCTTCCATGGTCACCCTCTGCTTGAGGTTGTTCATTATTAGCAACTGTCTTCCTCAACAATTCCAATATTATTCCTTTCTACACATGACATACACCATAGGCATATTAATCGTCATGAAATTGAAATGCAAATATCATAGCGTTTAATTAATAAAACATTTTCAGGCATGTCTAGCATATCTGTATGCACTTCATCACATTATCCTTAATGTTTTTCATGAGTGTAACACAACAGTTCACAATCATTTTCACAGCATTACAACCATCATTATTATGGTGTCAAATCATTTTAGTTCATCAATGTACTGGCTTTCTCATCCCCTAAAAGTGTGATGCACAGTCAAAGAAAGAATTGAGGGCTCTCCCCTTCTTCCAATTCTTTCTACATCGCCTGGGGATTTTTTTAGCCCAGTCAAGTTATCTCTAAGGCCTCATTGTATTTCCTTAATCATAGCTTCAACCAAGCTGTATCAATTAAACGTACTCATTTATTCAGTTAATCATACTCAGGGGTTTACTGGCCTCTTACCAACTAAACTGGTTTCCACAACTGCTCTTTTTCTGAGCAGCCCTGGTTTAGGCCCATCCTAACTCTTAGGATACTTCAAAATGCTTTATTAGCAACTCTTTGTTCATAATGGGTCAGGAACGTGTGCATCCTACACACTTCCATTAGGTTATCAGAATGGTCACTATTCGGTTATTAGTCTTCTATTACTTACATGATCCTTATACATGGATAGGCCTTGCAGCCCATTGTCCAATCCTTCAACAATTATCAGGGTTGTGACTCTGTTCCTCTGACAGAGACCTTATACAGTTCCTCCACCGGGAACTCCTTCAGCATGCAACTTCCTCGTTGCAGATCCATCACCACTATGATGGCCTCAACCTTGAGTTAGCTTTTTGGTGGTCTACCAAATATTCTCTTAAGGAATATAAACCTGCATCCTTGTTAACTTACATCTATGATGTACTTAACCACTTTCCTAATCCTAAGCCTTCATGTAGCTATCATAGTTATATTTCTTAGCCTACATACATTTCCATTTTTAAAATTAGTCATCTCAGGATTTATTCACAGTCCTTCCCATGGTGATCTGCAAAGGCATAAACATTTGCCTCTTATCATAACAACAGAGCATCCTTGCTCGTTTACTCTTTCATTTAATCACACTGGATTTTTCTTGGGGATATGGAGTACATTCCCTTTAAGCTATCCTTCAAGACAGATCCTTCACGACTCTTCAGAACGGAGTCAACCATGCATCCATGGTATTCATTCAATTTTGGCAAGTGTAAGTCGTGCCTCACGTTTCACTCATCAGGGCCATCATGTTGGGCCTTTAGTATACTTATACTCTTACATCATACATGTGAATTACTTGCACGTTTTATATATCATTCATACCTTACTGGTATGAGTATCAGGCTTCTTAATAGGAAGCTCCTCGGTGCATTAAACTCATGCGCTACTCATTATACTGGCTTACACCCTCTCCTCATGCGACCACTGGCGGTGACCACGACCAAATTTAAAAAGGGCACTTCGCATTTCACGATTTCAGAATTCCCGTTGCAAGAAATTATGTTTTCCCTGACTCCCGAAATCCGAAAACCCGAAAGACCAAGGCTAAGGTTTTCTTGGCTCTTTCATCTACATGACCCTTCGTTCAGAATCTGGGGTCAATTCTCAGACACGCGTCAGGACCCCATATTTCGGCGAATCCGTGGACAATGCTCCATCGTTTCCCAACTTATAATCTATGCGGACCCGACAATCTAGATCCCACGGTCCAGATCTCTCTGGCAATTAACGGACCTCATCAAATCGGTGATTTACCTGGCACGGCTTTGGGAAGTCTACACTTCCATTTTTCCATAGTTGAAACCTCGAAGCTCTAGATCAACGGCTCTCGTTGATTCCAATCTAATGTATATTATTCCTCCTGAGCTTATGAGTGATGAGAGGCTATCATCCTTATCTTCTTCACTGATTAATTAGGTCTAACGGTCACCAACGGCTCTCCAACCGACGGTTGTGATTATGTCACGATTTCACATTTCGCGACTTTGGGACTTCTATTATGGAGAACCTCGAATCCTTTGATCTTCGGAATTGCGAAATTCCGGTATCTCCTCGCAACTAACCAGTGTGCTACTTCCCGAGATCGAACAACCTAAAACATTTCGATTATTTCTAAATGGATCTTGACTCTAGATCCCATCCAAATCTTCAAAATTCTTTTCTAAAGGATTTCTCCTACTATACCTTCTGATATTTTTAAGTTACTTACAGGGCTAATCTCATAGTCCTAACTCATACGGGTGTTACCCTCTCCTTATGGAAACGACCAACAAGGCTCGCTCTTGGGAATTAGCAACAGTCTCAAAGGACTCCTCAAACAGGTTATCCTCATGGTCGATTCTAACCATTATAGGTCAGGTAAATCTGACCCTACTTATTTTCACCAATCCTCTCAATCATGAGGAATTGTATGCTTAAGGTTTAGTCTCTTAATAATACAGTGGTCATAACTTTCTAAGGATCCTACCCATCCTTACCAGATTTCCCAAATCATGAAGGGGTTCTTCCTTTGGTTATTAATCCTTACCTAACCAGCCATCTTAATCACAAGAGACTCTACCTGCTTTAGTAGGTAGCCATCATTACGCTAAAACAGAACAACTCAGTTCATGTCCTTGTCTGGCTCATGCAGCTTCCTAGCACAATTTATTCTACCTCTGTCATTCGCACTCAAATATTATCAGTAATAATGATCTGTGCACCCCTACTCCTATGAGAGTAGTTACCATTTTAACAGAGGGGTTATAGAAATTTCCAAATATAGTTTCATTCTGCAGTCCTTCTCCTTAAAGAGAAACACAGATAACAATATCTTCTAACACGGCTCGTGCCTGAGCCCAAGCAGGCCAAGTGTTGTAACCATGCTCTGATACCACTTTGTAACATACCCACTACCTAAAATCAAACTTTTTCATTGATTTCTCAACAATGAGAATCCTCGAAGCTCGCAACAGCGAACTTCCAAACCCGATGCACCTGTCACGGCCTCTTTTCACGCGCCGGTGACATTTCCCTGATGATAATTTTGAGTTTCGGGGTTTCATGATTCCCGCTGACAAGAGTTCCTGTCCTCTTGAATCCTCGAACTCTGACTTGTCGATGCGCTCCTTTCGGCCTTAGCTCCTCCTGGCTAAATTCTGGTCCATGTGACTACTAATTCATAAGACCGCAACTTTATCCTTCCTTTGGGGTTTTGGGCTTCAAAATCCCGATGTGCTCCAACTCCCGTTAGTCCTCCAGGATAGACTCCTGGCCCACATGACCACTATCTCACAAGACCGCAGCCTTATCTCCCATCGGGGTTTCGAGCATCACAATGTCAAAATGCATAAACATTTTGTCCTCGGAATCCCCGATATCCCGATATGACGTCATCTTTCGCTAGTCCCTTGGGCTAGAAATTTTGGTCCATAGGACCTCCCTCTATATGACCACAGTCATACCACCTATCGGGGCTTCGGGGTTTCAAATGCTGAAATGCATTTGCCCATGGGATTGCCGATCCCTCGAATCCCGATTCTCCACTATGCTGACAGCTGGCCCGTAATGACACTTTCCTCCTCATTGGGGTTTCGGACTTAGTGATTCCGAATTGCATAAACACCTTATCACCGGGATTCCCGATATCTCGATGACCCAAATGCCGATAGATGACTTCCTGTCGGGACTTTCCCCGATGGCTCCGATTGATGTCGCGCGTCCTCCTCTGATGGACGGTACTGGTTAACTCTCGGGATTTCATGACTTCTGATGTCATGGATGCCTCGTCCCTAGGACTCGAGAAATGCCGAACTCCAACTCCCTTCAGATCTCTGACATGCATCCCAAGTGAATGGACAGCTCAGATTGCTCCTCGCATTTTCGAGACTTCTGATGTCCCAACTTTCACAACCTCAGGAACTCCGATTTCCTGAATGTCGATATCCCAATGTCTAGTGCCCAGATCTCCGGAATGGATGATCGCATGACACGCATCCTCTCTCAGATGGATGACCCAGATTTGTGCTGGGGTTTTCAAGTTGGACTTACCCGATCTCCTGTCCACAGGAATGTCGATATCTCGACTCCCGATGCCTCAATCTCTGCCACATGTCTCCACTAATGGACGGTTCAGATCATTTCCAGGTAATTTCCCATGGAGATTCCCGATCTCATGTCATCAAGACTTCCGATTTCCCGATACGTGAAACCCCGATGAGCTAACCCTCCTTTAAGGATTTTTCCTTTTGTTCACAAGCTTAACCCTCGCGTAGCTTCTGTCATATCTGACGGCTAACGGGTATCTGCTCAAGATCTGACGGCTCAGATCTGTCCCACCTCACGCATTCTTCCACTACTTCGTGGATGTGGAAAGATCAACGGTCCAAATGTTCTCATAGACCTTGGGGGTCCATGATCCCGATTTCCTCGCTATTCACAAAGATAGAGGGAAAAGGGGGCAAGGTACGTAACACCCTTGTTTCTTTCGTCAATCTAACGGTTGTGAATGGCCATGGGTCTTCCGACAAAATCTCATCCGTCGATCGATACCTATCCCTACACTGCTACTTCAGGATTTTAAGAGGGTCGTATCTCCTCATACAGAGTTACTAAGGATTTACGCCTTCACATTTACCTTCCAGGTTCTTGAGGGGTTATTCAAGGAAGGTATTTCTATGGGGAGGTTCACCCAGGGTATTATCTGAGGCAGATAAGGGTATCGTCCTCCCGAGAACCAATCATGAAGTCTGAATAAGATCAGTATGCCTATAAATAATGAATTTATGAGGACACAAGCCATACGTAGTCTTTCCATATAATATACAACTACTAGTACTGATCGAAATACCACATAGACATTCTTATAATGAAAACATTCACAGTTCCGCAGCTTATGAGCATAGCTATCAAAATACACATATTTCAAGGTGCCAGAGGAAGAACACTTATCAGAAATAACACCAGGGTTCAGTAACTACTGAGAGGGGTGCACGTTTCCACCCAACCGTAGGAGTAGCGAATCCCAGTGGATTTACCACTAGCCACCCCCGAGCTGAGACCATGATGTTGTGAGACCGCGTATCTCTGTCTTCCAATGACTAGGAGTGAAGGTTGCAATCCTTCCTCTCTGCTATCACTCACTCTACGTAATTCCATATTTCCCCTCGCGTCTGGCTCCCCCCCCGCAATCATTTCTACCCCCACGCCTTATCCTCTTGTGAGGTTGCGTGTGGCACGATTACCCTTGCACTGATCAGGCCTGACGGCTCTACGGATAGGCGGTTCACCTCCCCATCCCTCATTAAGCCATCAACCTGCCAGCCTGCAAGGCATTAAATTCAGGGCCAGCGAGCCGCTTTTGGTTCTCCAGGCCAATGGAGTCCAAATACGGTATTCATTCTCGGTGGAAGTTAGCGCCACCTTTCTAGGTGCCTTCCATCGCCATCGTGGTCTCTTTTTCTGCACATCCCCTCTCAGCAGTCCTGCAATATAAATTCATAATGTTATTTACATTCATCGATCTTCTTCATAAGGTCCATTCACATCATACATCCACATTTTCATCATGCTTTAGCATGGTAATTCTTGTATTAGGATTAATTACAAATTTGGGGGAAACAAGGTGTTACGGGATCTGTAATAATGAGATGGTTATCTTATCTTCAAGGCTCTCATGTATAAAAGAGAGTGCTCTCTCTTCATGAGGATTCAATTAGATTATTCAAGTAGAATAGGAGTTAGATTATCTAATTAGAATCAGAGTAGTCATTAGGATTCGAAAGAGGAAAGGATTCTTAGCTTTGATTCATGGTTTTGGTTTTCATGCTTTCATTATTCTTTTAAGAAGATTGATTTTATTATTGAATATAAGATTGCTTCATTGATGAGTGCTCTCATGTGTTGTTGTGTCATTTAACTCTTCACTTTTGTATCTTCTTTTCCTTCATGTAGTTCTCCATTTCTAGATTAATTTCCTTTACGCAATTTCCCATTCTTAAAGTAATTTCATTTATGCAACTAGATTAATGATTCAATTCCAGTCGTGTGTTAGATTAATGATTCTATTTCAGTCATGTGTTAGATTAATGATTCAATTTCAGTTGTAGATTAAACATTAGATTAGATTAGTCTCGCTTCAATCTTGCATATACTTTGTGTGTGCTTCGTCAGTTTAAGGACCCCGGGTTGACAAATTAGATAAGTTGGGAAAATACTACAATGCAATTAATTCAACATTAGTTCGGCCCAATGTAATGATTGTTGTTCCTTTTTCAAGTCGTGTTGTTCCTTTGAATAGAACAACTGTCGTTCCCTTTATGATTGTTGTTCCTTTACAGGTGTTGCATCTCTAGAGGCTGGGTATTGAAAATGGAAGGTAATAACCTACGTAGGCGACAAGTAAAACGCTTGTGCCAGCGCCTACCTTTGGTTGATGCATAGAGGGTTTTTTTAGGACATCTTTAGAGCCCAACATTTTGGCGTCGTTGTCGGGGAAGTACAATGGACTGAGGTATTAGTTTCTTTTTCATTTCAATTCATGCAAGTGTGATTAGACATGATCCTAACTCTGAGCTGACATATGGGTAAGGACATGAAGGGTAGTTTAAATTTCAATTTTTGCAAGATTAGTCTTAATTTCTGCAAGTGTGATTAGACATGATCCTAACTCCAAGGTGACATACGGGTAAGGACATGTAGGGTAGTGTAAATTTTAATTCATGCAAGTGTGATTAGACATGATCCTAACTACGAGATGACATACAGGTAAAGACATGTGGGGTAGTGTAAATTTCAATTCATGCAAGTGTGGTAGTTTAAATTTCTTTTTCATGCAAGTGTGATTAGACATGCCCCTAACTCTGAGGTGACATATGGGTAAGGACATGTAGGGTAGTTTAAATTTCAATTTCTGCAAGATTAGTTTCAATTTCTGCAAGTTAGTGTAAATTTCAATTTCCGCAAGATTAGTTTAAATTTTTGCAAGTGTGATCTACATGTGTTGGTTCTAGGGGTCTTAACAGCTACTTGAGTGGAGACTGCTCATGTTCTCCCTAACCAACTATCAGGAACATTTTAATTTCCGCAACTGTGAAGAGTAATTTTTTTATGTTTTAGCAAGAGTGATTTTTTTTAAGTTTTTCATTTTGATTTGGGTGTTGTAAGAATCCTTCTTTTTAACATGATTTAACAATGAGTGTTAGCTTGGAACTACTCACTCAGATCCTGGCAGACATCGGGATCTCCTCTTCCTTGGAAGGGGAGATCTTGACAAGGATCAAAGATTCAAACACTCCTCCAGAAACAATTGAAGATTCAACATCTGAAGAATCCTGCATATCCGATGACGAACAATCATTCAAATAGGAAATCGAGGAAGATGAAGAGGAATTACAGCATGATCTGAGTGAGGAACAACACACCTATGAAATCCTGATCAAACGATGGTTTCAAACGAGTACTAGGTTAGATAATTAGTTTTTCTTTTTATTTTCTTAATTCACAATTTCAACAATTAATTTCGCACGCTCATACATATTCTCGACTGTCAATTGTGAAATTGAAAGATAACATATTTTTATTACTGTTGCATACATGGCTACATTGGCTCTTTGATTATACGTAACTAATGTCTCATTTCTAATTAGTGTAGTGTAGGTAGGGTTTTATTTTCGACTTTTTTTATCTTTGCTAGAATAAGTATGCTCTCCTCCGTGCTTCGTGCGATCGCGAGGATCAGAAAATAGCATGATTGATTCACTGATTTTAGGAATATTTTTTGTCTTCCATTTGCTGGTAAATTTTTAATAATCTTGCGAAATAATTTTATTTTTATTTTGTTTATTTTGAAAACATAATAAAAATATAAATAAAATTTGTGCATCCATCCTCGACCTGCACAATAAAAACAACATTGAGTGTTTCTATGATGAAACAATGGATGCAACTGTCCTTACATGCTAAAACAATGACTCTGAGCCGAAACAGATGGCTAAAACTGTGTCCTGTTTATTGAATTGCATTTTCTCGCCTTCATAAACCTGCAAATCACACCTTGAACTCAGACCTACAAATAAAACACAACCAAACATTAGAACTGGTCTGAATTCATGTGAATGATCTTTTGCACTCTTACAAATTGAAACTGTAAATCCCATGTTGAAACAGTGGCCTCTATGCTAAAACTCATTGCACGATGCATCTTCTCATTTTTAACTTTTGATCTCGTTTCCTTCTGGTTTTAATCGCTACCATCTCTTTGTCTTTCACCCACAACCTGCAAACACAAACAAGCAATTCACGTAGATATGAATACTTGTGGCTCATGTTAAGTAAAACAAAACTAAATTCGGAAACCATCTACAAAAACTATTTGGATGATGACACTCTTTAATTTTATAATGAGTATGGCAATAATATTGTTTCCTACAGGGTCTACGCTTTCCATTTTGATCTCCTCCAGATACACTTTCTCATTTTTTGCCAGCTGGTTTGCCCTCAAATTCTTCTATTATTTTGGCACTCTCACTGTCGGCTATTTGACCCATATCAAAATACCCTTCCACCCTATCCAACTGTAAAAATGGTAATCCATAAGAAGTTGTATAGCCAGCTTGAGCATGGCAAAAAGGGGCACATGTCTAGCTGGAATCATAAAACCAACTAGTATAGTGATAACAACAAATTCAACGATCCTCAGATCATGCTTTTTCTGCCTGGGGTTGTTACAACGCTCCTTCCACCTGGGGATAGTTTTGAACGAATACTGTCGCTTTATACGTGAAGCATGCAATTGCAAATCCTGCGTGGAGAATGACTAGCTATTGGCGGTCACTTCCTTTTCGCATTTAATACATCACGTGGAACCAAGTGTAGGCTATCCAAAGAATAACAAACCGGAGGAATTCCCATTTTTCATTTATTAAATGAATATTTTTTATTTGGTTCCAAGCTCTGGCATTACGCAGTCATAATTTTTCTCTTTCTGTTTCCTTTTGAACAACTGTGCCTTTTACAGACCCAGGAGAACAATATACTTAGCATCCAATCCAAAATATAGAAGGCGTGAAGGTTCTGTCAACCACGATGATGAAAAAAAATCTTGAGGAACAACGAATTGCAATGGTTGATTTCTTCACGAGGTAAGCGGATCCATTTTAATGACGAGGTAAGTGATTGTGTGTCAATTTGATCTTCTTCCATATTTAACGGTGATTTGCGAACTTATTTCCAAACTGTCAATCTCCATGATTATATCTAAAATCAAGGATTTCGATCTGGTGAACATGCATAACTAAACGTTATTATGATCTGTCAATTCAGAAATAAGTAGCTAGCTACATTCAAATGTCTGCTTCATCTACTGAGTTTCAAGCACGGAATAGGCTCTGGTCCTGGGAGATGCTACCGCCTTGAAAGAAGGATGGCAGGGCTCCGCTCAGAAATGTGGTTACAAATTTGCCACGGGCGCATGCAGATCAAGTATTATCAATGCATCAATTATCATCAACACCAGGTCGATTAACACATTTGTTGTGGATCTAGCATGGTCAATCGACGAGATCTTTGGGATCTCAAACCCATAAAATCGCAATCTGAATCCACTCCTTATTCATATTCGGGATATGAGTGGTGGAAGTAACTGCTGCTATTATAGCTAATCATTGGTTTGCAAGACAGAAATCCGTACTCCAACATGGGTGGAGAAGACACCCATGGGGTGCCTGCAAATCCGTTGGAACCATCTTAGATAATCAGCTTATGATCTATCTTATATCAGTCATCTCATCTCAACAACAAACTCCTGTCTCATGAATGAATGAATGATTATTACGTAAGGTCATGGGCTACAATGAAAGCGCTAAGCTAAGCGGAATGTGTCATGATCGTGGTTACGTAAAGGGCTCTGGTCGCCATCTTCCTTCTTAGAATACCCGTGTACTAGCACTGAAGAGCAGTGGCTTGGTAGAGGCGATCAACCCCTCACTGCAGTGGCCAATCTGGTGGCTTGTAGATATGGAAGGCGATTGGAGTACAACCTACACTCCATCACCCTTCTACATCACATCCATCATGAAGTGTGTATACCTTGAAGGTCGTGCTCATTMTATTTTTAATCTGGTAATGGATGACCGGGTATAGATGCAGATTTATGGCACTTCAATGCAAGGGAGGATATTTCATGGATGTTCCCCTATAGAGCTGATTGAACGATATACAGAAACAATAAGCATAATGCCAGTGAAAGGTATTTCAATGAAAATATACCCATTTCTAGGGCYCGCGTTTCTAGTCTCAATGGGATATATTGACCCTGCAAAGTGGGTGACAACAATTGAAGATTTGTGGCGAAGAGTACTCTCGATTTGCGTACATGTTCCTGTGGTTACAATGTGATGCCTCTATAATGGTTCTGGATTTAACGATGATTGGCTAAATCCTCAGCCTCCATATCAGAAAATGGAGCAACTCGTCTACCAATTTTAATTGATTTGCAACAAGACCGTTTGATTCCAGCCATGATGGGCAGCTCTTGGAGGATTTTTCTTCATATTATTCATGTTGCTTTTTGGTCACGAGAGGCAGCCAAGTCTTGATGTTTTCCATCATGAGAAGGATGAAATTGCAAGACGAAGTGTGACAACAGGATTGAATTTCACATAAGAAATGATAAGTGTGAATTCTATTACAAGGCAGTTGGGAGATCAGATGACAATGCATTTATTGATAGTATGCTCATATTTTTTATTTTAAAATGTTAAAGGCTTTGACTTTGGCAATAAAATTCAGATCTTACAATTCACGAGCGACACATATACCCAGGTTGGAAGAAAGATTAGTGGCCATTTGAATGAACTTAAGCGCCACTAGAACCCTTGGAAGGTAAGACCGCGAACGGCCTTCAGTTGTTCCCTTTCTCTCATTCAATCCATTCAAAACAATGTGGTTTTGGGTTCGGTCTCGTCCAAACAGTGGTTGCAAATGATTTTTACCATTGAATTTGATATTTGACCTTGCATATTGAATGGTAGAAATAATGATAGACTGTGCTGCAGCCGATTCCCATACGCACCAGTGGTAGTGACGGAGGTAAAACATTGCTTGTCTCGTTGCTTGTTTAAATAAGAGTTGAATCTAGTTGCATGATTTGATTTCATTCAATGGCATGGATCCCAGTTGGGAAGGATTAGTGATGCCTTTGCTACTCGGAAGGCACATCATGGCAGATCACCCAAGGAGATGCATGCGATGACATATTATTCATCAACCAATAGATTGATATTTAAACTTTATGGTTTTGATGCACAGTTTATTATTCTCGTGTGAATGAAGGATTTTGCTATAGTGTTCCTTGGTGCAGGAAATGGTTCTAAAACTGTTGAGTACGACCAGTTG
>JASDQU010103794.1:234636-274425 GCA_032191745.1 Picea mariana | reverse complement strand
TCCACCATTTCAATATTTGAGGAGATCATTCAAGCCCATTCCAAGGAGAATATCATGGAGATTTGGTTGGAATATCTTATCTAAGATATATGAGAGATATGTGTGAGGATTTAAAGGGATTATATTTTGTAATAATGGAAAATAGGTTGAGAGAATAGTGGATCTGTAATAATGATATGGTTATCTTATCTTCAAGGCTCTCATGTATAAAATAGAGTGCTCTCTCTTCATGAGGATTCAATTAGATTATTCAAGTAGAATAGGAGTTAGATTATGTAATTAGAATCAGAGTAGTCATTAGGATTCGAAAGAGGAAAGGATTCTTATCTTTGATTCATGGTTTTGGTTTTCATGCTTTCATTATTCTTTTATGAAGATTGATTTGATTATTGAATATAAGATTGCTTCATTGATGAGTGCTCTCATGTGTTGTTGCGTCATTTAACTCTTCACTTGTTGTATCTACTTTTCCTTCATGTAGTTCTCCATTTCTAGATTAATTTCCTTTACGCAATTTCCCATTCTTAGAGTAATTTCATTTACGCAACTAGATTAATGATTCAATTCCAGTCGTGTGTTAGATTAATGATTCTATTTCAATCGTGTGTTAGATTAATGATTCAATTTCAGTTGTAGATTAAACATTAGATTAGATTAGTCTCGCTTCTATCTTGCATATACTTTGTGTGTGCTTCATCAGTTTAAGACCCCCGGGTTGACAAATTAGATAAGTTGGGCAAATACTACAATGCAATTAATTCAACATTAGTTCGGCCCAATGTAACGATTGTTGTTCCTTTGAATAGAACAACTGTCATTCCCTTTATGATTGTTGTTCCTTTATAGGTGTTGCATCTCTGGAGGCTGGGTATTGAAAACGGAAGGTAAGAACCTACGTAGGTGACAAGTAAAACGCTTGTGCCAACACCTACCTTTGGTTGATGCATAGAGGTTGTTTTTAGGACATCTTTAGAGCCCAACAAGTATCATAGTGGATTCTATAAAAGACCACTTGATACCCTACATCTCCCATCTTGACTCATCAAAGAAGATGTATGATTCCCTAACAAATCTCTTCTTAGTCAGAAACATTGGACAATTTATGAGTCTGAAGAATGAGCTCTGTAACATGAAGATGAATGAGGATGACAGCATAACATCATACTTTGTAAGGATCTCGTAGTTAAGAGATCAACTACAAGATATTGAAGAGATCACTTCAGAGAAGGAATTAGTGAACATAGTACTCAATGGTCTTCCTGAGACATGGGATGCATTTGTTGCAAGCATGAACACAAGGAAGGAGTATCTGACATTTGAAGAACTTTGGACTTGCTGTGCTCAAGAAGAATCAAGGATCAATGCAAAAGAGAAACCCCAAAGGAAGTACTATGATCAAGCCTTCATAGAAAGATTCGAGAACTTCAGGAACAAAAGGAAGTTTGGTTCAAGGAGGAAGCCAAATCAAAAGAAAGACATTTCAAAAGTACAATGCTTCAACTGTCAAAAGTATGGTCACTACAAGAATCAGTGTCACGAGCTAAAGAAAAGGAAGGAGAAACATGAAGCATCAATTGCCGAAGAAAAGGAACCTACAAAGAAGACTAAGCATGATGGAAGAGACTTCTTCTGCTAAAAGGTAACAACACTCTTCTTATTTCTTGTACATATCTTGTTTGCATTGTCTCTGTACATATCTTGTATATCTATCTCTTGGAAGATAATGTGCTCCAAGAAGAACTATACCTATGAAAGAAAAAACAAGATGAAAATAGATATCATTAGATAATACACATGAAATAATTAAATACAAATCATGCAGAATCTATTGCAAGATAAGACGAATCAATCATGAAGAGACTTAGAAGAAAAAAAGAAGTCGGCAATCGAGAGGAAATTGGAAAAATACTTATGACATTTTGTATAAGACAAGAAGACGGAAGCGTGGACAAGAGAGCCAATTATATATTGTAGAAGAAAATAGGGATGCAGATAAAAGCATGGACTCTGTTAGACGGAGGGGGGCGATTATATGCACTCTTACATGAAGCAAGGGTTAGGAGGGAGCTAATCCTATGATCCATTGAAGATGATGATATATATATATATATATATCCATGGTAGCAGCCATGAAAGACAGTATGTGTTTAGTTCAACCGCGGAAGAAGACTGCTTCGAAGAGAAGCCTTAAAGTATTCCTAGTTTTCCATCCAGATCCATGATCCTATGATGAAAGGAAGAAGTGGAATCTCTAGGTCATGGAATCTATAAGAAACTCCATGAATCCAAGAACTAAAGAAAAACATGAAGAAGAACATGAAGATTCCAAGAAATAAAAATAAATTAGAACAACCAGTCATTGTAGCAAGAATCACAATATTACCAGCCTCATATGAACTCACTAAAAGCAATCAAGCAGAAGAATTGAAAGTCATGATAAAGAACAAGTGTATGGAAGACTTATGAATGAAATCATTACGAGACCTAGAACTAGAGTTTCTCCCAGATGGAGGGAGAAGACTATGATGATTACTTGTTTCAGTAAACCATACTTATCTCTACATAAGTCATTATATCATCCGCAACATCCATGAGTCAGAATTCTACATCAGATGAATGCAAAGAATGTTCTCCAGAGAAATTGAATAAAGAGCGTATGAAGAGCAATCTCAAGAATTTGAGGCATACCAAAAAGAGACTCCTGTATGTAGATAGAAGAAGATAACTTGGTGGAGAATCTCCAGTGCATAGTAGAAGCGTGGTGAATATTTCATATAAACATCAAGATGACTACTCAGTAGATCAGATCTCATGATGACAGAAGAACTGCCACATAGATGTGCTCCAGTTTTTCCAACTATGACATACTCTATTGTTCAGATCTACATGAAGCCTTCATAGTGTTCCAGACGAAAGTACATTTGAAATCAAGCATTACATTATCCATGATAAAATCCAGAAAGAAGAAAATGACTCTCCAATACATATCTCCACAGATGAGCAGATAAGTAGGCATTTTGGTAAATCTCCTATCCAAGATGAAAGAGTTTGCGTACTCAAGATAGAGCTCATGGAAACAAATTCCTTCTTATTGGAAAAGGAAGAAATGACTCTCTAAGTGAGTAGGGAGCACTGAAAACATTATTGAAGACATTCATCTTTAAAAATTGAAAAATAGTCCATCCTGGACAAATGCTTTCCTGTTCGGAAAGTGGATTGAGACTTCTGACGGACAGTCACTTTCCATTGTGGTTAACATGGAAAGTAGTCTGATTGTTGATGTATCATAGACAGTTACTTATCATTGTGGTTAACATGGGGAGTGGTCTAGGGCAGTCTCTCTTCTTAAGGGTTACTCAAGAAGATTGGCCCGCCTCGTTGGACAGCGATTTCTCATTGTGGTTAACATGAGGAATGGTTTTTTTTGGAGGTTGATGCAGGACAGTCTTTTCCTCTTGTGGTTAACAGAGGAAATGGTCCAAACAGTCATTCCTTAGGGTTTATACATTCTCTCCAAGGCGCACTTTGATTAGTGTAGGAAGAATGGCCCAGGGTGGGGAATGGTCCAGGCTCAGCAATCAAGGACAGACATTCCTTAGGGTTTATACATTCTCTCTAGGGTGCACTTTGATTAGTGTAGGAGGAATGGCCCAGGGTGGGGAATGGTCCAAACTCAACATTCCTTAGGGTTATACATTCTCTCCAGGGTGCACTTTGATTAGTGTAGGAAGAATGGCCTAGGGTGGGGAATGGTCCATGTTCAGAAGACATGACAGTTATTCTTCCTTGCTTGAGAAGAATAGTCCAGATATCTCATTGTTCTACTCTGAGGGTAGATATTCTTTCATATCTCACAAACGTGAGTGAAAGATTGGCCCAGATGATTCAGTTTATATCATAACATTGTTTCTGTGTAGGTTGCTATTAGATGTTTGTTATGAAGATAGTAGATATAGACTACTGTGGTGGATATATTCCGCTGTTCGTGAGGCAGATATTCTTTCAGAGCTCACAAGTGTGAGTGAAATATTGGCCCAAATAATTCAGTATATATCATAACATTGTTTCTATGCAGGTTGCTATTAGATGTTTGTTATGAATATTGTATGACAGTAGATGAAGACTATTGTGGTGGATATGTTCCACTATGCGTGACTATACGTTGTTGATCAAGTACTTGTGTGTTACTTGGTGTGGTAGTGAACCATTGAATTGTAGTTATGTACTACTATGGATAGACACAGTTGTGTTATATTTTTTTTCTAACTGCATTGAAGACTATCAATAGTTTATTGGAAATAATCACCATCCAAACAAATGATAAACAAAGATTTTCCAGACGAAAATTGGTTCAGAGCATTTACTCCTCTAGATTATAAGAGTGGCTCTTGTATCACTATATTGTGTGAGTGACTTATTCAGCATCATGTCTAATTACTCAGATGAAGTATGGTTTTGAGAGATGATGCAGCTGATGGTGATGGTGATGCTCATGATCTAGTCATGAGATAGTCTAGACGACTATATTGATGCTACCGGGTAAATGGTATGTTTTTGTGCTCAAGACCATTACCTGTAATACCTCCCTAGCTAGGAGGGAGTGTTAATATTATGGTAGTTGCAGGAGGTATTTACCTCCACATGTGAACCTGACCATAATAGAAGACTCCATAAATCAAGAGAAAACCCTAATGAGTTGGCTAATAACCCTAGAAGTCTTGTCGACTCAAGAAGATAATTTATATTAGGTTATTAGCCTCCAAGAGAAGAAGTCAGTCAGAAATAATAATAGTATACTAAACAGACACATATCCAGAAGAAGAAGTCTTTCCCAGCAAATCTGGCAGAACCACTATAAATACAGGGCACCAGTTCTCATTTGACACATCTCAGAATTGCAGACAACAACTGGTGCGCACTGCAGTTCCCAGTTTGGTGCGCACGTGTGGAGGAGAGTTGTAGGTGCAGCTGCTGCAACTAGCAGTTTCAATGTTGGCTTGGACTATCTCTTGGCTAGGGTTTGGCCTATCTAATCAGCTATTGTTGGTGCGCTATCCTTGGAGGAAGATGTGCTACACCTTGTTTGGCTATCTAGCCTAGGGTTTGCTTCTGGAGTAATTCCCAGTCAAGGTTAAGGTGCTCGGAGGGTGGCTTAGGCCTATGTTTGGGTGACGAGGGTATCGTCAATGGTAAAATGAGCACACAATATTCTATATTCTAACACCAACCATGTACCAAGTATGGTACCAATCATGTGTCAACTACTCATCAACTATGACTCATCAATATGTACCAACATCATCAACTATACACCTCATGTATGTGCGCCAACTCATCAACTACTTGTCTCGACCATGTACTCAACATGTACCACAACCAAAAGCCCTCATCAATTTCATCATACAAATATGATTTATAGATTTATAATAGACTTGGTGTATATGATCACATTCCTGAAAACCTTCCTTAACTTTAAAAACAAGAGACTAGCATTTTCATCAAACTTTTCTTTAGTCTTGCATGCCGAGTTTTGGATTAGTCGACAACCCTAACTTGAAGTAATCATAAATTTGAACATGTAATGTATAAATATATGAAACTGATATACAATTTTCTTCAGTGTGTTTGATGAAATTCCTCCAAGTGTCACTACTTGGAACCTCTCAGAAAAGGAGTTATAGCAAAAATGGCATACCTTGTTGAATTCTGGCGTATTCTAGAGAGCAACTTTGTAGAGCGTACCCACAAACAATATTTGATGAATTGATCTAAAAATATTACACAGCATACTACAGACTATACCCTAACCAAAAAAGTTGGTCTCATTGAATTTGGATCTGTTATGAGTAATTTATGACATTTTTACATGAAACACCTGATTTTTTTTAGTTTCAGGACTGGCCACAAACCCTATTTTCCACGGAGTGTAACTCCCAAAATACAACGACCCACAAGTTTAATTTTTTACCACAGATAATTGGATATGTTTTCACAATGGAATATCAATTTCAAGATCTGAATCATTATAGAAAAAAATTTATAGCGAAAATGGTGAGATGACCTGTAAATAACATACCTTAGAAAGCACCATCAAAAGAATTTATCCTTCCTTGCATTTCGGCCTTATTTTATTCACTTTCCTCATAATTTTGGCTTATATATCCTTTTTTAACTCAGACACATATAGATATTCAATATGATCAAGTGTGTCTCAAATGAGAGAGCCTTGCCTCTTATTTATACTCTCCAAGTAGCTTCTTTAAAAACATCTTCTAGGTCACTTGGCCCACTTTCCTTATTTTAGGGTTGGGTCCACTTCTAATTTCTCTATTAAATTTATTGTTAAAATAATTTATTTTTTATTCACTTTGAATTATAATACACTCATCACTTCACTTTATTATTTACCTTTTAAAATCTCTTAAACCACTTTGACTACTTTGACCTTTTGGGGCTTCTAGATGACATATGAGGGTCCTCCAACTTCATAAGGCCATAACTCTTAAACTGTGAGGAGTTATGTGACATTCTACATACCACCAGAAATGGCATGACATGTAATATCTATATAGAATAGTATTATTTGAAAATATAGCATAAATCATACCGTTACCCATCAAACAAACTTGGGTCCATTACCCAAACCTGGGGTCTCCAACTTCTCATGGCCATAACTCTCTAACCGTGAGGAATTATGTGACGTTCCACATACCAGCGAAAATGAAATGAAAAGAATTATCCATATAGGATATTTTACCTAACAAATTCACTTTCCTTCATCTCATTATTCCACAATTAAGCATGGATTCTCTTACTCCACAAAGCATCTTCCCATGAGAGATTTCACCATAAGGGGACCACTTTGGAGTTCATCCATATTTACTTCTTATCAACCATGACAAAAAAATAATGAGTCATATTTACATCAAACAATATTGGGTCCATTACCCAAACCTTTGTGCTACGGGGCTTTCTTCAAGGGTTGACATCAATGACAAGTAGCCTTAATCAACATGCTCTAGGAGTCGAACCCTGGGTCTGCCCCTATACCAACATTGATTATTGTTTTTCTTGCAATAACTTTGGTCATAAAGAAATAGATTGCAAATATTATGAATGAATTGATCATGTGAGATATATGAATAGAGGTTCTTATAAAATTGGAAGGAATGACTATGACAGCAACAAAACTAGAAGTTCTCATGGGTTTGTTGATAGAAACTATAATTCATTTGCTCCCCTACTTGATTACAATGTTGAATGTTATAAGTGAAATAACTATGGGCACATAGCATGTGACTGTAGAAGTAGCATAATAAAGAAGGAAGTGATGGAATGTGTTATATTATTTGCACGACTAGAATTAGTGTCCATTTTTTTCCTTAGTTTTCATGTCCATTTCTGGGAAGTCCTCGGTTTTCGTATCGATTTATGGACCAATTTTCGGCACTAGACTGGTACATGAGTCTAGACACAAACAGTGCCCCCATGTTAATCTCTAAATAGTGGCTCATTACCCCTTAATTGGGGCATATCATATTAGTAATATTATTTTATTTATGTTGGCTTTAGGCCATTAGTTGTAATTATACCTCCTAGGCTCCTATATATATACCAAGGAGACATTTTAATTTTGAATCATCTTGTAATTGTACATTTATGTGGGCATAAGGAGGTTTCCACCTCGAAGAGGCTTATTATATAAATTTATCTCTTCTTCAAGGCGTTGAGTACTTATTCTGAGGTTTTTCTATGCTATATTGATATTTGATTTTTAACATATGGTATCAGAGCTTAAGGCCGTGGGGTTTCACTACTACATATGAGACGCCTTGGAATTTTCACTATAACTATATTTCTACAATGTTTTAGAAGGAATGGCTCAGAGAATATTTAGTAGACGGATCAAGGTACGTTGGGTTAAAATTTTATCTTCTTAGGCCTTACACTTTCGGCGTTACAGCCTGCGCAAGATAGGGTTCTGGAACCATCCTGAAATGAGTCATTGCGAAATTTTCGCTATAAAAAGAATTATGTAACGTTTCAGACCTTGAACTCCAAAGTATATTCACATAAATTAGTAAGGTATATGTGGTAAAAGGTTTATCTTCTGGGTCATCTTACATTTGTAGATACACTCTGTGGAAGATAGGGTATCTGACTAGTCCTATTGACTAGTCTCAAGAAGGTTTTCTAGGTAAAATAATCATAACTTCTTCCTAGAGTATCCAAATTGAGTGAGACTAGTTTCATTGGATAGTGGACAGTCTTTAGTATTGCTGGTACGAGTTTCAGAATTTTATGTCAATTATTTTGTGTGGGGCACGCTATACAAATGAGATCTCCTAGAAAGGCCAAAAATCAGCAAGTTGTGGGAAATTTACCGTAAATTACACTTGGCACATCAAATTTTGATCAGACCTGTGGAATGCAAAGAAGAAATATTAGAGAACTACAAAAAGGAAATTTCCATACCAAGAAGGGTTAAAACTTTTGAGATACAGCAGAAGAAAGATTGTCTAGCGGAACCACCTCAAAATCAAGGTTCAAAAGTGATACTTGGCGAACATGCCACCCAAAAAGGGAAATCCTACTCCAAATAAGCCTCCAGACAATCCTACTTGGAATCTTAATGAAGGTGAAGAAATGTGTAGGGACATAAATGATTTACAAACAAATATAGTAACAAAAAATGAACCATAAGGGATGGAAGCTAAGTTGGAGGCAAAGATGGATGGTTTAAAAGAGGAGATCATGGAAGGATTGAAAAATTTCGTAATAGAGAGGACACCTAAAAGTGAAAATGTATCCCATGAAATTCATGATGAGGACACAAGGAAGGTGAATCAAGAATGGAGAAACTCTAACTTTGGGTTGAAGACCAACCATGTTCCTAAAATTGATATGAGGAAGTTTGATGGCAAGGACCCTATTACATGGATACTTCATATGGAGCAATTATTTGATCTACATAATGTGCCACATACACAAAAGGTACGAATTGCTTCTTTATATTTAGAACCCAATCAATTTGTATGGTATAGATGGATTTGTTCTCACAAATCACTTGTCACTTGGACAATTTTCACGGAAGAAATGATAGCACACTATGAGGATACAAGGAGCAATACCTTCTTTATCCTATTGATAAATATCAAACAAAAGGGTTTAGTTACAGAGCACATTGAGAACTTCCAAAGATTGAATATAAAGGTAACATATATTCCAGATGAGCACTTGATTGATGTATTCATACGAACTTTAAGAGATAGCATTCAACATGAGGTTTTCCTTTGGGGAACCCAAATCATTGGAGAATGCATTTAGGGTGGCAAGAAATGTTGAAAGTAAAAATATGGCTATCGCTACTAGAAGGACCAATCCTAACATCTATAGAGAGAATAATGCTCCTTCTTCTAAAACACCTCAACCTACAAGGTTGACACCTCAACAATTGGAGGAAAGAAAAGAAAAAGGTTTATGCTTTAATTGTGACAGCAAGTACAGTAAGGGACATAAGTGTGGTGAGAAGAAATTATTCTACATATATTATGAAGAGGAAGAAGAACATGAACAAGAACCATCTCAAGATGAAAATGTAGAATCAATTTCGTTTGAATATTTGACTCCCACAATATTGTCTAATGCATTGGCTAGAATTATCACTCCTCAAACCCTCAAGATTGAAGGATATATAAAAAAGAAAAAGGTAATAGTCCTAATTGATTCTGGCAATACTCATAATTTTATTCACTATAAATTAGCCAAAGATCTCAATTGCTTTGTATATCTAGAACCAGAGTTTCAAGTAATGATTGCAAATGGAGGAACTATCAGTTGCTCAGGAAAATGCAATAAGATCAATCTTACTATGGGGGAATATGAAATTATAGTCCAATGATTGCTATACCCATGGGTGGTGTTGCTGGTGTACTAGGAATCCAATGGTTACAATCATTAGGAACAATGGCTTTTAATTTTCAAGAACTTTTCATGAAATTTTCATTGGAAGGAAAATAAATTGAGTTAACAGGTATCACAGGGAAACTCGATAAGGTGATAAGCTCTAATGGCATGACAAAATTATTGAAAAAGGGGCATCAAGGTGTTATTGCACAACTATGCTCACTAGATGTTCAAACATCTAAGCCATCTATTCCTCTAGATCTCCAAGGGATCATTGATAAGCATTCCAAAGTATTTGAATATATTCCCAAAGGTCTTTCACCCACTCGAAATCATGATCATGATATTCACCTAATTCCTAGGATTTTTCCTCCTAACATCAGGCCATACAGATACCCTTATGCCCAGAAGAGTGAAATTGAGCACATAGTTGAAGAAATGTTAGAGGTACGCATTATTAGACCTAGCCAAAGTTCTTACTCTACATCGGTGGTAATGGTATTCAAGAAAGATGGCTCATGGCATATGTGTCCAGATTATAGAGAGCTCATCAAGATCACTATTAAAGATAAGTTTCCCATTCCCATCATTGATGAATTATTATATAAACTACATGGAGCAATCTATTTCACAAAGTTGGATCTTCATTTAGGGTATCATCAGATTAGAATGAAGGAAGAAGATATCCCAAAAAAAGCATTCCGAACTTATGAAAGCCATTATGAATTTTTGGTCATGCCTTTTGGCCTTACAAATGCACCTTCCACATTCCAAGGGTTGATGAATTTCATTTTCAAGCCCTTCCTTCGAAAATTTGTTCTAGTATTTTTTAATGATATACTAATTTATATCAAGTCTTGGGAGGATCATGTGCGACATGTTGACAAGGTGCTACAACTACTAAAGCAGCAACAACTATGTGCCAAACCATCCAAATGTTTCTTTGGAGTGAAGGAGGTAGAGTATTTGGGTCATATTGTATCTCATGAAGGTGTCAAGGTAGACCCTAACAAGATTAAGGCCATGATGGACTGGTTGATTCCCAAAACATTGAAGAATCTTAGAGGGATTTTGGGTTTGACTGGTTACTGCCGCAAGTTTGTTCGACACTATGGAAGAATAGCAACACCTTTAATGGAACTAACTAAGAAGGATGAATTTTCATGGACTCCATAGGCAACTAAATCTTTTGAACAACTTAAAGAGGTGATGTGCAAAGCTCCTGTCTTGACCACTCCAGACCTCACAAAAACCTTTATTGTGGAATGTGATGCCTTGGGAAATGGAATTGCTATTGTCCTAATGCAAGAAGGAAGGCCCCTGGCTTTTGAAAGTCGACCACTCAATGGAAAGTACTTACACAAACCCATTTATGAGAAGGAAATGATGGAAATACTACATGCATTGAATAAATGGCATCCTTACCTAATAGGTAGGCACTTAAATTTCAAAACAGATCATGATACTCTTAAATACTTCTTGGAACAAAGACTATCTTCAGAATAACAACAAAAATGGGTAACCAAGATATTGGGTTATGATTTTGAAATTGTCTATAAAAAAGGGAAGAAAAATGTTCTGGTAGATGCACTCTCAAGGAAGGATGAAGATGTTGAGGCCTTTCTCTGTGCTATCTCGATCATCCAACCCAATTGGATAATAGAAGCAAGGGATGAATGGAAGAATGACAAAAAAATGTGGACTCTCATTCAAAGGTTGCAGCAGGATTCTAGTACATCAGTTACATTTACATGGAAAAATGATTCACTATGGTACAAAGATCACTTATATTTATGTAAGAAATCCCAACTCAAACAAAATGTACTATTGGAATTGCACACCTCTCCAATAGGAGGGCACTCGAGATTTTTAAAAACCTACCATAGGGAAAAGAAGGAATTTTTTTGGGATGGCCTTAAAAATGATGTTCAAAGGTTTGTGGAATAATGTTTGGTTTGCCAACAAAATAAGGTGGAAACAATTAAGACCCCAGGTATTTTACAACCATTAGCCATCCCAAGTCAGCGTTGGGAGGAGGTTTCCATGGATTTCATCATAGGGTTACGGAAGTCTGAAGGAAAAAGTGTCATCATGGTGATTGTTGATAGATTGACCAAGTATGCACACTTTTGTGCACTCTCTCATCGCTTCAAAGCTAGTACAATTTCCACTGCATTCATGGAGACAGTTCAAAAGCTACATGGTATCCCAAAGATTATTGTAAGTGACAGAGATCCCATCTTCACTGGACATTTTTGGATAGAATTATTTTCTTGTTTAGGTACTCAATTGGCTCATAGGTCATCCTATCATCCTCAATCTGATGGACAAACCGAGATAGTGAACAAATGTATGGAAGGCTACCTTCGTTGCTTCATCTCTGATAAACAAACACAATGGTTAAAATGGTTACCCTTGGAAGAATGGTGGTATAACACTTCCTTTCATACTGCAACAAAAATGACACCATTTATGGCACTCTATGGATACCACCCTCCTTCCATCACTTCTTTTCTAAAAGAAAAATCTAATGTTCAAGCAGTGGAAGATCACATCGAGCATCAACAACAAGTTCTCCAAATATTAAAGGACAACCTAACCATGGCACAAAATCATATGAAACAACAAGCAGATCAACATCGTAGTGAAAGAAGTTTTGAAGTAGGAGATTGGGTGTTTTTAAGACTACAACCATACAAACAGATGTCCATCAAGCAAGCGAAGAAGGATAATAAATGATCACCAAAGTACTATGGCCCTTATAAGGTGTTTCAAAAGATTGGTACTATGGCATACAAAGTGGAGTTGCCTACATCTTCACGAGTACACCTAGTTTTCCATGTTTCATGCTTAAAGAAGGCTATAGGTGACAAGATCCCAGTTCAAACTATATTTCCAGAACTTGACGAGGAAGGAAAAATCATATTGGAGCCTAAAGACATCACTGACACAAGAATTTGCCAGCTAAGGAATAGATCCATTTCAGAGTATCTCATTAAATGGAGGAAACTACTGGCTGAAGATTCCACTTGGGAAGATGAGTCTTTTATACAGAAGCATCCAGAGTTACTCAAGCATTGTGGACAACACTTGTCTCAATGGGAGGGGCATGTTAAGCCCTAAATAGTGGCTCATTACCCCTTAATTGGGTCATATTATATTAATAATTTTATTTTATTTATGTCGTCTTTAGGCCATTAGTTGTAATTATACCTCCTAGTCTCCTATGTATACCAAGGAGACATTTTCATTTTGAATCATCTTGTAATTGTACATTTATGTTGGCATAAGGAGGTTGCCCCCTCAAAGAGGCTTATTATCTGAATTTCTCTCTTTTTCAAGGCGTTGAGTACTTATTCTGAGGTTTTTCTATGCTATATTGATATTTGGTTCTTAACACCCTGGGACAACAAGGACACTGGCAAATATTAAGAAGTTACTGATAAATGAGTTCTAGAAGTCAAGCTCAGAGGATCAGTACATGAATGAGATGATCTAAATACGACAGAAACCATGAGAGTTTGTATGGGAGATTGATCAAAGATTCAAGCATTTGAAGGGAAAGTTAAAATATATCATGACTGATATGCGGCATCAACACCTATTTGTCAACTCAGTAATCCCACACTTAAAGTATCCATTGTGACAACAAAAATTTCAGACGTAGGTAGAGGCTCTGTAGGAAGCCCTGCAACTGGAGGAAAATCAGTACCAGCAAATGGACCCAACTATTGAAGAGCTGAAGGAGGACTTGAAGAATTTAACGTTTCAACTAAACCAAAATAAGAATAAAGATAAACGAGAATATGTTTGGTGTACCACATGTAGGACAGAAGGACACCACAAAAATGAATGCCCAACATTCATGCAGAATATGGAAAGCACGAATGCCAAATCCACTACCAACAAGAGGACTTTGGTGCAAAATTTGTAAAAAAATGGGTCACAATCCTTATCACTACACGATGATGCAGAAATACCAGACAACCCCAAAGAGTTCATATTTCACCTTTTGAAAGTCAGTGGGCCATGTCGACAAAGATTGTAGAACAATGGAGTTGATGCGAGAAAGGACATCAGATGCATATAGAGTACATGTAGAAATGATGACTGGGTAAGCAATGCCACAATTCAATCAAGTTCCAGTTCCATACAACACTGTGCAGCAGAAGTATAATACTATGCAACAACCATACAATAATGTGCAGCCACAGTACAACACGACACAACCTAAGTACAATACTACGCAGTACAATCAGGCGCCTTAGTATAATGCACCGAGAGGAGATTACGCAGACTATAGAGGAGGAGGAAAAGATAGAGGAGGTTTTGGATGAGGTAGAGGACCAATGGTATGTCACAATTGTCAGCAACTAGGACATTATGCAAGGGAATGTCCACTTCCACCAACAACTTGTATGTATTGTCGCGCATCAGACAATGATACAGAAGAATGTATGAAACTATTAGTAAATATCTAGGAAAAGAGGAACCAGAATAACCAAAACGTTTAGTGGATTTCAGCTGAAGCAAGATTTGAAGGATGGACCATCAATATAGTTACTCGCGGAGGAGCTAAAACAGGGAATGACGCAATTTGACAGGAACCAGTACAAAACCAGTGGGTAAAGAAGAACACCGAACCAATGAAATAGTTTGATGCACAAAAGGAGAGGGATATATTCAGGGAAGCAAGACATGAATTCCATAAGGAAGATGTGGTGTTGACTTCAACTGTGCAACAAAATAAGGAAGCACTAGAGTACAAGATGCCTCCATCATTGGATCACACCAAGGGGATGCAACCCAAGGAACAAGTAAGTACAATCAAAGGATTTTTTCAATCATGTGTAAAGGTATTAAGTGATCCATCATCTGTGAAAATATTGCAAAAAATAATAGAAAAATGTAGCATCAAGACGAAAGGAAAGCTAGACCCAAAAACTGTTAATCACCTACACACCAAAAGAAGAACAAGTAGGGAGTTCAGACTGAATTCCAACTTCGGAGATTTCAATATGTGAGACATCATACTGGATCTAGGATTAGAAGTTAATGTATTACCAAAGAAGACATGGCAATCCATGGGAGAGCCTACATTAGGATATTCACTTGTTCAATTGAAATTGGCAAACCAACATCGAGTCCTACCAATAGGTAGAATGAAAGGAGTGACAGTCGACCTAGATGGAGTGTGCACTAAATCATATTTTGAAGTCATTGAAATAGTGGGCGACACAACACCTTACCTGGTATTTCTTGGTCTGGATTAGGCGTTTGACAAGCAGGCCATAATCAACTTAAAGACCAAAAAAATGAGATTTGAGTCAGGGGAATACAGGGTCATCACGCCATTAGACCCATAATAAGGAGAGAGGTTTGTAGAACCTACTTGTTTGGATCTAGAGGAAATCATTTGGTTGTACAGAACAACTATGCGCGATGAGGATTACTTAAACCCAACTGCTGATGGGATACTCCATTGGTGGAGCATCACCTCCTATTAAACATATTTAGATACCAGTTTAGAGAACTGGAAACAAAGGCTACATGAAGTATCCACGAGAAGATGTGCAAGAATAGACCGTGCAGTAAGATGGGTAGGCACCGAAATCAGGGAACCACCCAGTTTCCATGGAATAAATGAACTGGAAACATTCTTGCCACAATATGAAAACGCAGTGTTAGATAATTAGAGATTGTTAGCACTAGATTTAGCACTCAAGGCCACACCTGCAAGAGGGTGGGGGCACACACAAAGAGACAATCACAGATTGGTACCAATGTAAGTGGTTATTGCACATAAGGTTTGGCGCAGAACATAAAAATAGCAAACAACAGAAGTATGATGGACAAAGGGCACCAACGGAACACTTGGAAGAGTGTAGAACATTGTGGAAATTGGCACCCCCAGAGGAATGGCCTCACCATTTTATACACACTTTATAGGGCATACCAACAAACTGGTATACAGACTAGGAGTTGCGCAAAGGATCCATGAGTTGGACGACATTACAACATAATTTCACAGTCAAATTCTCATTCAAACATGAGAACCCCAACATAGATGCATCTCTCAAACATATAAGAGGAGTGATATTCATCAAAGAACATGAAGTTGAACTTGTCACATAAGAACAACACCAGAACAAATAGACAATTAAGGAACTGTTGTCATGCTACCATGTGCAAGAGGAAACACCAGATGAAGACAATCCGGGCGATATTCAGATTGAAGAGGCAGAAGGTGAAAGAGACATGGAAGGCCCACCCATAGAATCAAAAGTCATTTCTGTGCCGATCAAAGTAAAAAAAGTCAACATTGGGACAACCAAGCATCCCAAAATGGCCAACATTGGATATTATTGGGATGAGAAAAAAGTGGAAAGAATCACAAAGTTGTTGCGTGAATACAATGACTTTTTTCCCACAACATTTACAGAGATGAAGGGTATAGAAGGAGAGTTAGGAGAGATGAATATACCACTCAGACTAGAAGAGAGATCGATCAGACAATGACCATATAGACTGAACCCCATATACAAGCAGAAATTCAAAGTTGAGATCGAAAAGATGCTTGAAGTCGGCATCATATAACCAGTCGAAGAGTCAAAATGGATAATCCCTATGGTAGTACAGAACAAAAAACAAGGAGGGATAAGGATATGCGTCGACTTGAGGAAGTTGAAGGATGCACGCCTACAGGACCCATTCCCTACACCCTTCACGGATGAAGTGTTAGATAATGTAGGAGGACATGAAGCTTACTCATTCACTGATGGATTCTCAGGCTACCATCAGATCAAGATAGCACAATATGAAAAAAACAATACCAAGTTCGTGACAAAATGGGGATCTTACTAGTACACAGTCATGTCGTTTGGACTGAAGAATGCACCAGCAATATTTTCCAGAATAGTCATTGTTGCATTTAAGGAATTCATCCACCAGTTTCACAAAGTATACCTGGATAATTGGACAGTCTATAGTTTATTGAGAAACCATGTATAAGTCTTACGCCTAATGTTAGAAAGATGCAGACAGTGTCATATATCATTGAACATAAAGAAATGCATATTTGGAACACCGTTTGGGATAATATTGGGCCATATAGTGTGCAAACAAGGTTTACTAGTAGATCCTGCAAAGATCGCAGTCATTTTTAACTTACCACTACCAAAGATGGTCTGTCATCTAAGAGCGACGTTGGGACACACAGGCTACTACAAGAAATTTATCAAAGGATATGCGCAGATCACTGCACCGATGGAAAAGTTGGTAAGAAAGGATACAAATTTTCAGTGGAACAACGAGTGTCAACACGATCTGGATACCCTGAAGGAAAATATGGTCACCACACTGATATTAGTATTTCTATACTGGGAGAGGAAATTCCACATCCATGTAGATGCATCTACCATAGCACTTGGTGTTGGAAGATTGGTTGTTGTCATTGATGTCAACCCTAGTCATGGGTTTTGGACCGCAAGATTGATGAAGGCATTTGGACATGCAGGAAAATGCACATGAAGATACAAGACCCATGGATGGATAGTATACATCATGTTTTTTTCGGTGGTATGTGGCATGTCACGTGGATTCTCATGGTTGAGGAGAAATGAATTTTTGAAGATGACAAAGTGAATTGAAGAAGGAAGTACATGTAGGACCTGAAGATAATTAAAGAAAAGAATTACAAAATAAGAAAGTGTCAGGTCGGCCCTAATATTAAAAGAAAGTGACATAAATGGTATAAATAAATATCATTATACATTCATTTGAAACACAAGTCAAATTTCATAAGAAATAAAAAGTAATTTCAGAGGAAAATAGAAGTAAAGAAGGCCAGATTTCAAAGGAGGATGAAGTCTTTTGGTGATGTGTTCTAAGGTATGTCATTTTCAGGTCATCTTACCATTTTCGCTATAGTTTTTTTATAAGAACGATTCATATGGTGAAATTTCTATGGTATTTAGAAGACATATCAAGCTACCTGTGGTAAAATTTTCAACTCTTTATTTGCTATAAGTATGGAGATACACTCTGTGGAAGATAGGGTTTTTGACCAGTCCTGAAGCTAGTCAATAAACAGGTGTTCCGGGTAAAATAGTCATAACGTATTCATAGAGAATCCAATTGAAGTGGGACGAATTGAATTGGAAATAGTACAGACTTTAGTTTCTTGTGTGCAAGTTTTAGAATCCGATGTTAAATATTGAGCGCGGGGCATTCTGTACAAGTTCGGTCTCCTAAATAAACCAGAATTGAACAAGGTATACCATTCTCTCTATAACTTGTTTTTGGGGAGGATTAAAGGAGTGAAACTTGGAGAAGTTTCAGAGAATAAATTGAGTAATATTATCTATAGGATCAAAGTATTCCAATAATTGAATAATTGCAGCAATTGAAGAAGTCTTGGGAAGCATTATCAGGTTCTATGTGATGGTTGGTTGATGGTGATGATTTAATGTGAAGTTTTATTATCTCTCATATATTCTTGGGTGGAAGGAAGGGGCAAGGATGGAGATTTAAACTCTCTCTTGATATTGGAGGATTGTATCTTCCTCTTGGAGGTTTATCCCTCCCTTTACATTTGGAAGTTGTAGCTACCTTTGGAATCCATTACTTCCCTTGAACAATAACTATCGATTATTTCTCATATATTGTGCATGGTGTATTATGGTGTATTGGTGTAACTCTTATACTATTGCTCATTGATCATTGGATATAATTGAATGGTTTAAGTATAAGTTGAAAAAGTTTTTAAGTTGTACTTGATATTGATTCACCCCCTTCTCAGTATCAACAATTGGTATCAGAGCAGGTTACCTTCAGTACAGTTTAACCACTGGAAGGAAGATCCTATGCAGAAATGGAAGACAACATTCAAAATAGGATTCCACCATTTGATGGAAGCAATTTTGAATACTAGAGTAATAGAATGGAAACTTACTTGAAATCTCTTGGGGCAGATGTTTGGTTCTCAGTTTCTTCAGGATACAATGCTTTGAAGAAACCAAATACTGTAGCTCAAAAGGAAGCAAAAAGGAACAACAAATTGGCAATAGATACCATCCTGGATGCATTGATAGATTTAGTAAAATCCAAGGTGGGATCATGTGCATCAGCAAAAGAGATTTCGGATAAGCTACAAAACCTTTATGTAAGGGAAGAAGCAAAAGAAGAAGTTGAAGCAAATTACAACATCTCATATTTCAAAGAAGAAAATAGAGGTCAGTTCTTTTGTTTTAATTGTGAAGTAGGACATGTTGAATTTGAATGTCCTCATCCAAGGATTGAAAGAGATGAAACTAAAGAACAAAATTCCAATGAAGAAGAAGAAAATCATGAAGCATAAATGATTCAACAAGAAGATGAGAATCTTAAAAAATTGAAGCATGTTGAGATTGAAAATAGCAAGCTCAAAGACATGCGTAGAAAACTAAGAAGTGAATTGGGTAGTTATGAAAAGACAGTTGTAAGCTTGAAGAAACATTAGAAGAATTTGAGAAACTAAGAGAAGAAACCATTTCCTTGAAAACTCTACTCGAAGAAGCAAGTAGAATAGGATAAGTAAAGAAGGTCCAAGTGATGAAGAAAGAAGAAGACTGTGAGAAACTTGAACAAGAAGTTGTCTCATTGAGGAAGAGCTTAAGAAACTCTCAAGTGCCAAAAGACTTAACACATCTTGGATGGATGGGTGAAACTTCATACAAAGAAGATGCAAATACCAACAAGAAGGTTGAAGAAAGAGCTACACAGGCAGTTGATGAGAAGTTGACCAGGATACCAGAAAGAAGGAATGATTACAAAAGAGATGAATATCCAAGAAGACCTCCTACCTTCAGGAATCAAAGAAGCTTCAATCAATATGAAAGAAACTACAGAAGAGTAGATCATGAACCCAGATGGACTACATCACAAAGAAGGCCACTTACTCCAAGGTATAAAAATTTCTTTCTTGGTCATTGTTATACTTGAAATTTTTTTGGACATAAGGCAATTAATTGTAGAATCAATGAAAGGAACAAATACACAAGAAACATGAATGGTGTAAATAGAAGATATGGAAATAATCGTGGATTTGTCAACAAAATTTATAATTCATTCTCCCCATTGATGGACAAAAATATTGTATGCTACAAATGTAATTATCTTGGACACAAAGCATGAGATTGCAGATATATGAATGAAGATGTCTATATGCCAACCACGGTATGGAGAAGGAAAGAGATTCCAAATAATGAATATTTTCAAATAGCATTAACCGCTAAAGAATGTAAATAAGAAGATGAATTGTACATTGATAGTGGATGTTCTTCACACATGACCGGGAATCAAGACAAATTCATCAGCTTGAAGAGAAAGGGTACTAATGTTGCATTTGGAGATGACTCATCTACCAAAATACTTGGAGAAGGTGTAGTAGAACTTGGAATAAAAAATGTAAAAGCAAAGAATGTCCTATTGGTTGAATACTTGAAGCATAATCTACTCAGTGTTAGTTAAATGTGTGATCAAGGATACACTCTTACGTTTGACTCCCGAAAATGTAAAATTAGAGAAAATAACTCAGGAAGATTGGTTGCAACTGAAAAAAGAAGACCGAACAACATATACATTCCAGACATGAAGAAGAGAGAGAAGACAGAAGCCACACAAAATGATTCCAAGGAAGAAAAAGTCCCAAAGACCAAAACTAAGGATGAAGTATTATTGAGTGCCACATGTTCAGGGGGAGCCGCCCCAAAGAAGAAGGTTACCTTTTGTCATTAAACTCAGGGGGAGAAGCCCTACCATTTTCCATTGATGTCAAAGGGGGAGAGAAATTGGGATCATGATGATAGGGGGAGAATGAGTGTTGCCATCAATGACAAAGGGGGAGATTGTTGGAAGATTGGTTGTTGTCATTGATGTCAACCCTAGTCATGGGTTTTGGACCACAAGATTGATGAAGGTATTTGGACATGAAGGAAAATTCACATGTATATACAAGACCCATGGATGGATAGTATACATCATGTTGTTTCCGGTGGTATGTGGCATGTCACGTGGATCCTCATGGTTGAGGGGAAATGAATTTTTGAAGAGGACAAAGTGAATTGAAGAAGGAAGTACATGTAGGCCCTGAAGATAATTAAAGAAAAGAATTACAAAATAAGAAAGTGTCAAGTCGGCCCTAATGTTAAAAGGAAGTGACATAAATGGTATAAATAAATATCATTATACATTCATTTGAAACACAAGTCCAATTTCATAGGAAATTAGAAGTAAAGAAGGTCAGATATCAAGGGAGGATGAAGTCTTTTGGTGATGTGTTCTAAGGTATGTTATTTTCAGGTCATCTTACCATTTTCGGTATAACTTTTTTTCTAGAATGATTCAGATGGTGAAATTGCTATGGTATTTAGAAGACATATCAAGGTACTTGTGGTAAAATTTTCATCTCTTGATTCTCTACAATTATGGAGATACACTCTGTGGAAGATAGGGTTTTTGATCAATCCTGAAGCTAGTAAATAAAAAGGTGTTTCGGGTAATACAGTCATAACATATTAATAGAGAATCCAAATGAAGTGGGAAAATTTTCATTGGAAAGAGTACGGACTACAGTTTCTTGTGTGCTAGTTTTAGAATCATATGTTAAATATTGAGCGCAAGGCATTCTGTACAAGTTCGATCTCCTGAATAAACCAAAATTGAACAAGGTCTACCATTCTCTCTATAACTTCTTTTTGGGGAGGATTCAAGGAGTGAAACTTGGAGAAGTTTCAAAGAATAAATTGAGTAATATTATCTACAGGATCAGAGTATTCAAAGAATTGAATAGTTTCAAAAATTGAAGAAGTCTCAAGAAGCATAATCAGGTTCTATGTGATGGTTGGTTGATGGTGATGATTTAATGTGAAGTTTTATTATCTCTCGTATATTATTGGGTGGAAGGAAGGGGAAAGGATGGAGAGTTCAACTCTCTCTTGATATTGGAGGATTGTATCTTCCTCTTGGAGGTTTATCCCTCCCTTTACAGTTGGAAGTTGTAGCTACCTTTGGAAGTCATTAGTTCCTTTGAACAATAACTATTGATTATTTCTGATATATTGTGCATGGTGTATTGTGGTGTATTGATGTAACTCTTATAATATTGTTCATTGATAATTGGATATAATTGAATGGTTTAAGTAAAATTTGAATTTTTTTTTAATTTGTACTTGATACTAATTCACCCCCCTCTCAGTATCAACACTTAGATCTATCTTAGCGCAGCTAGGAGCAGGAGACTTGGATCACCCGATAGCATTCATGAGGAGAAAGTTATTAGACTCAGAAAAAAACTATACCACAATAGAAAGAGAAGGCCTAGCTATGGTCTATGCACTTCAAAAGTTTAGGCATTGCTTATTGGGGAAACACTTTAAGATGTTCACAGATCACTCAACTCTGAAATACCTAGTCAACAAGCCAGTGTTGAGGGGGAGAATCTGTCGATGGTTACTACTATTTCAAGAATTTGACTTTGAAGTAATAGTCAAGCCAGGAAAAATAAATGCAGGACCAGACCGCCTATCAAGGGTTACAAATGGAGAAGAACCTATGAACTTAGAAGACAACTTTCTGGATGCACAATTATTCTCAGTCCAGATCACTGACGAATACTTCACAGATATCATTCAGTACTTGAATATAGGTACTGCACTGCAAAAATATAACACCGCACAGAAGAAAAACCTGGTAGTCTGTGTGACCAACTATCAACTGATTGTAGGACACTTATATAAAATGGGTGCAGATAGATGCTTGCGACGATACATGTTAGAACATGAAAGACCAAGAGTCTTAGTAGAAGCTCACGAAGGAATAGTAGGAGGAGATTATGCAAGAAAATTTACCGCGCATAAGGTATTGCGTGCAAGACTATGGTGACCAACGTTTCATAGAGATTCAAAGGAATATTGTCAAACATGTGATGTGTCAAAGGGTAGGCAAACCCAACAAAAGGGACGAGATGCCATTACGAACACAAGTAATATTACATGCATTCGATAAGTGGAAAATAGACTTTGTGTGACCAATCAACCCACAAACAAAAAGAACAGGGGAAAGGTACATTATCACCGCGACGAAATACTTAACTAGATGGGAGGAAGCCACACTAGTGAAGGATTGCAACACAGAAACAACAATGCATTTTCTATTTGAACAAGTAATCACTAGATTTGGGTATCCAAGAATTTTGATGAGCGACCAAGGCACGCACTTCATAAACAGTACCATCAACATGATCACTGAATAGTTCGAAGTCCATCACCAGAAGATCACACTGTATCACCCCAAGGAAAATGGCACAGTGGAAGAATTCAACAAAATTCTAGAGAACACACTAACAAAGATCTGTAACATCAATAGGGACGACTGGGATCTCAAAGTACCAGTAGAATTATGGGCATACAGGACTACATGAAAAAAGTTGACATGGCACACGCCATTTAAACTGGTCTATGGCCAAGAAGCAGTGGTGCCATTAAATTTTTAGTACCAAGCTTGCACATAGCAGCGATCACACAGTTGACAGAACGAGGCATAGTACAGGAGAGACTGAATTAGTTACTGACTATGGAAGAAGACTGAATCTTAGCAGGATTCCACCAACAAGTTTGGAAAGCAATAGACAAATCTTGGCACGATAGACACATCAAGAAGAAAATTTTCAAGGAAGGAGATCTAGTGTTGATGTATGACAACAAATCATTACATCACCTCACAAATCTCAGAATGAATTGGTTAGGACCATACGAAGCAACATCTGTCACATATGGAGGAGATGTACATTTAAGAGAATTATTAGGCACAGAACTCAGAGGGATGATTAATGGGAGCCGACTGAAGCTAAACGAGGATAGTCAACCATCCACCGTGCAGTAAAAAAAAAAAAAGGAGAGAACCACAATGCGCCAGAGGTAGAAAGGCTACACAAAGATAGAAACATAAACTCAGGGAGGAGAAGGACAAAGACTACATACTAAAGGGAAACAAGCAGGAAAAGGGAAAGTCGACAAAAGCAGGATGACATGACAGCACTAGGAGGAATTAAAGGACGGAAAGGATCGATTGGACACCACATTAATCGTGCCAACAAAAGATGAAAAGGAAGAGTAATGGAAAGTATGAAACTGTCGGAGGTGCATTGAACCTGTAATTAATGTGCATTAAACCCATAATCAAGGAAGAGTCCTCGACAATCTTCATGGATAATCCATACAACACACAGGCGAGGGAGCCAATAGTCTATTCATGAAAAGAGAATAGAGCGAGAGAAATAGAGGCTAAAAAGAACATAGAGAGTTCACAGAGATCACAGAGACCGTTCAAATCTAGCAGAAATTTGACATTCACCTCCATGGCACCACCCAAGCAATCAGAAGCCAACTAGACCACCAGGAAAACCAAAGTTCAAACCAAGTCACAAGGATAGGCGGAAGAAGGTGAACAACCAACACCGAAGGGCCAGAATACAGACATACCAGTAGAAGTACAGAAGTCGTATAACAAGGGAGAAGAAACCTTGAAGGAAGTGCCACAAGAGAATACAGAGGCAGCTCCAAAATTCAATATCACAGCACCGAAGCCGACAACAAAAGTGGAGCCGAATGAATCTCAAATGACCATCTCAGACCACCCAACAGGGGAGATGGATGAATATGTCTTAGCGTGGCTGGAATGGTATACAGAGGAACAACCGAAAGCCGCTAGAACTTCGAGTCAACCACCACATCAAAAGAAAGACAAGATGTAGATACCCAGGTCACCTCGCAAGAAAACGACACAAGAAATTGTTCTACCGCGCATACCAGATGGGGTAAAGGTATGACCAAAGCTAGTGGGTCATATTGAAAACCTCAAATGCTCTGACCACGATGTAGCAGATGAAGAAAAGTTCCTGGAACTTGTGAAGAGGGTATTTGTAAAAACTATGGGCACAAATCAGGTTGGAGAACCAATCGATCAGCCACTCCAGTGGGCAACTAGGTTGTAGAAAATAGGAATTTTAGGTCTGTTGGACCTACCACATTTTGGAAAAGTTCATCATGCAATCGCATGCATCAAAAAACTATTAGCAGTCACACATGGTGGGGACATCTGGCTGGATAAGCATGTCTCAATAGATGTTGAGCTTATCGCAAAAATAACAGGGTTACCAATTTGGGGCATGGATCTCACGTTGTTTCTGGATGAAAAAACCAAGGAGAAAGCGCTAGAGGAAGAGATGAAGAAGAAGTATGGCACCGATAGGGGAAAATGAGGGATCATTATCAGGAGGATCAATGATGCAGCCACACAACTGGGCATGAAAATCTTAGCCTACAAGTTGCTAAGAAAATGTCGCAGGGAGGAAATCCCAGCTGGGGTTGTTGCAGTTGCAGCTCAGTGCGTAGAAGGCACCACAATGGGTTGGGCACCGTATCTCTTGAACTCATTCCTAGATGACTGCAAGGATGCACAGGTTCTAGGCACAGATTTCCACTACTCATGGTTGATCACACTAATAGCTTTCATGGGATGGAAAGAGACAAGGTACATAGTTTTTTGTTCCAAGCCCAAACCGAATCATGGAGCGAGGTATTTGTTTCTCAGAGCCAGGCCAGAGTCGAGGAACAAGAAGGCGAATGGGTCCATCTTTGAGGGATACCTATACGACCTACAAGAATCCATCTCCAAGATGTTGAGAATAACACCAAAGGCTATCACATGATATGGAGCCATCACCAATTTCCTAGCCACATGACACACAATGTGGATACATGAAAGGAAGGATCCGGAGAAACAGTGGCTACATATGCACTACTGCATCATAGAGGGTGACATTGACATGGTCATCAGCGAATGGGACGATGAGTGGAAGACTCCATCTCTTACCTGGGAAGTACCAAACATAATAGAGGAAGAAGAGGCAGGGGAGGGAGAAACGCAGCCCCAAGAAATCCAAGTGCCCAAAAGATGAAGAACAGGCTAGGGAAAAACAACACAAATAGAAGAAGGGCCAGCAAAGTTAGGGACCTAGAAGGGGATGAAGGAGAGTACACAGCCTGACAAAGAACAACCAAAACATACTGACGGCACACAAGAGACAGCAGCAAGTCCCAACCCACAGAAAGCAGGGACAAACAAGAGGCCAGCTATGCAGATAGGAAGAGCATGGAAGAAAATGAAGGCACAACGACCACCCCCAGAATATACCATCATGTAGGATGATGGGGAAATGATCACCAGACTAGTCCAGGATTGTCTATCGGAGGACTTCAACAATGCTGCACACCACAGGGATAGGATTGAAATGCAATTGGCAGACATGCGGAAACTCCTCAATCAAATCGAGGAAGGGAAGCTAGCAAGCAGTAGGGGCGTCTAACTATCACCACCGCAGACAGAAGGAAGAGTGAAAGAAGAGGAACAAGAGTTGGACTAGGAAATATTGCAGCCACATGTAACATTCCACATCAACCCTAGTATCTTGTACATGGACAAACTTGTGGGGAAGACACCCTTAAAGGACTTAAGCCAAATCCAACTTGTGTTGACAAGGATACCATCAGGCATGCTACACAGGGTGTAGGTGAGCGTAAACCATGAAGTACAGTCTCACACACGTAGAGACTTAACCAAATTGAAGCAAGCAACAAAGAAACATGAAGCACTGGAAATAGTCTATGAGAAGGCTAAATCCAAGACCCAGGAGGAAAGGGAGTGCATAAAAGGATTGGAGCAGAAAGTGGCAAGAACTTATGAGAAGATTCCACAGGCAACGCAGAGCAAGGAAATCATAGCAGCAGAAAAGATTGATCAGATTGCATAGGCAATTGATCAATATCAAAAGGAGATCAAGAATCTCTGAGAACAGATCATACCAACCACTCCACCAGCAGTCAATGAGCAGAGGAAGCAAGAAGCAACAACACAGCTGCAAGAGATAGAGCAACAGGTCAGCACAACAGTGGACTTATTTGATAAAGCAGTGCAACTTTGGACTAGCTTAGAGGAGGATCAGCAGGTCCAACACTGGGACAAGGAAGAATAAAGGATCAATACAGCGATCCAAAAGCTTAAGAAGAAGTAGAATAAAATACCAATCACATAACGCGTCAAAGGGACATAGGATATGAAGAGATTGCAGATAGAGTTAATTATCGTGAAACGCAGAAACACGAGCGGCAGGATCAAATGGAACTGTTGCATGAATGGGTAGCAGAAGTGTTGGCACAAGCAGAGGAATCTAAGGCACACATAGCACAGACCTAGTTAGAGTACATAGAACTGATCAATGATGAAATTGCAATCCAGATAGTGGACACACTCAAGGAGAAGACTGTGCAGGCGCAGACATAGGCAGCAGAGCTCAGGGAAAAGTTCCATATGATCACCAAGGAGATCGATGAAACACATAGAGGATAGGTGGATCGGGACGAGCCACATGTTAGTGTTGGGGGGCTGTTGGAGGTAGGACAAAGTCTAAAGAGGAAAATCAAGGAATTTTTGGGGAAAGAAAGCATGCATGAGAAAAGAGACAGCTAGAAGGAAGCACAACACACGTGCATGCAAGGAAGAGAACAGATGGAAGGAAGAACGACACACACACACATGGGAGGAAGACCCAACGATGGTAGGGTTAGGGTTTTGGTAAGGTATTGTAAATGGTTGAAGAGCTCGAAATATATAAATATAGATACATAGGTATCATAAGAGTTTGGATATTTTATTGTTGGGATTATTGATGTTAAATTAGTTACGTGGGAGTTGATGCAATATGTAATGTTTTGTTGTAAGACCTAATTTGTATAAGTTGTTGAGCTAAGAGAGGATGAAAAGAGGTAGATCTTGAGGGTTAGATCGTAGGCTATACAGCCTGGTGCGGTCTAGTCCACCTCATGTATATCTTACCCGACTGGGAAGAGTTGTAAGCGTGCGGCGCTGTAGATGGAAAAAGACTATAATAAAAGAGCCGAGAGCCAAATATTTGTGGACGTAGCCCAGGAGGGGGTGAAACACGGTAACATCTGTTTTGTGTGATGAATGAATACATTTATTTCCTGTGTTGTAGTTATTATTATGTTGAATGACTGAGTTACTATGCTGCTTATTTGAATATTGTTGTGATATTGAGGGAATAAGCTATTGTAATTATTGCATAGTCGTGGATAACTATAGACTGCATTTACAAGTTATAATAGATGGTTCAATATCTAGCCCTCTTATCTCACACTCAATCCTAGGCTATAAACACCTGATTCTTACAGCCACCCATTAAAGCTATCTCGAGTGAGACTGCGCAATGCATCCTGTGCACTATGTTGCCTTATGGTTTACCAGGAGGGACGATAGTTTTAGAGGCTTTGTTGGAAACCCGAAAGACATGAACCTGGGTCAATAAAATCATACAGTATAAAGGAGTAGTAGTAACCAACACCAGTCCATTTTGCGTCAAAAAACTGCCAACCTGGACAATTCTCCACAGAGAGAATGCCTGTCCACCAACAATTTGTTCTGTCTAGACCATTCTCCGCTTGGAAAATGTTTGTCCACCAACACACCGACTATCCATCTAGCCGGAAATAAACTCCAACACTAGTGGTAGTCTCCATGGCACTCAGATAGTAGCATGCTGCTGCTATAATTCCATCCAATAGAACAAAATTGTGTCTATCCATAGTAGTATACAACTACTATCCAGTGGTACGCAACCACTCCTAGTAGCATAAAACTACTAATCATTGACACACAATCACTACCTATGGATCACATCCGCCATAGTAACATATAACTACTGTCTAGAGACATATAGTCTCCACAACAATCATATCATCTGATATCAAACTGCATAAGCAATATCATGATACAACTTGAGTCATATGGTCCATTCTTCCACTCACATCTGTGAGATCTGGAAGAGAACATTCCATCAGAAAGTAAAACATCATTCATGTGATATATGGACTATTCTTCCCAAGCATAGAAGAATAATTTTCCCTCATTTATGAGCCTTGACCATTCACCTAATTGGGTCATTCCTCTGACACTAATCATAGTGCAACCTAGAGAGAGTGAGTCTGCATTAGGGAATTACTATCCCTAATTGTTGAACTTGGACCATTCACCTAACTGGGCCATTCCTCTGAAACTAATCACAGTGAAACTGTTGAGAATGAGTCTATCCTAGGGAATGACTATACAGACCATTTCCTAATGGAAATTATTGTCCTTCACCAACCTCCTATAAAAGACCATTCTTTGAAACTGCTCACAACTGTGAACTTCGAAGGATTGACTGCCTGGAGAAGTGGACCATTTTGCTTGACCACTACTCAGAGTGACTTACAAGAAGAATGAATGTATTATACCATTCCCCCACACTGGCTACAAGGGTAATCAATTTCTATGGTACATCAACAATGTATTGGACCATTTTCATTACGAAAATGATTTTTCAATCTGGACCATTTTCAAACTGGAAAATGCATGTAAGTCAAAAATCTTGGGCCACTTTCTGGACTGGAAGGTGACTGTCAAACCTGGACCATTTTCTGAACTAGAAAATGACTTCCCATAAATCAATAACATATCAGTGTTCCCTCCCAACCTGGGAGTAATCTCTTCCTTTTCCAATAAGGAATTCATCTCCATGGGTACCAACTTGTCCCTTAAGTATGCAAAATTTTCATATTGGATAGAGGCTTTACCAAAATATATGTTATCTTCTCATCTATGAAGATATACTGGAGAACCAATTCTCCCCTCTGGACTCTATCATGGAGAAAATAATACTCGATCTCAATGTGCTTTGTGTTAGAAAAACATGACACAGAGAAATAAAGTAAAACAAATGAAGAAATAAAACACAAAAGATACAAAATACAATAGAGACAGATATATGTGGTCCACCTAGTGTGGGCTATGTCTACCAGAGAAATTGGGAGGTCCTTCCTTTTTATTATCCAGCAAAATGAAGGGATACAACCTTCAACATGCTCATTGTAACTTCCTCTTCTTTCTCTCACATTCTCCTCTCTCAGAATACAATATTCACAATAATACACAGCCGCAATACAATTCCCTCATAAAAGAGGGTTTCCTTCTAGGGAAAAAAACCATAAAATAACTTATTTCGTCAGTCGCTTCAGGGGCGCTGCCCCCGAATCCCCCGCGAGGTGGGGCTACAAAAATTGTCATTGTGACCCCTAGACCCCTCTAGAAACAGTTGTGGGGGGGAAATACCCCCCACACCTCCCCTTTAGGGAATGGGGTCCAAGCACGAATGAAACAAACATCTGAATTAGGAAGATAATGAGCGTCCACAACCAATAATCTCCCACTTGGAGACTGATCACAACAACTCAACTATTGATGGATCTGCTGGAATACGATCAACCTTGGACTTGGAAAATTTCTCATCTTCACCTTCATGCTTGAATACCAACTAAAATTGAGAATGAACTTAGTTTCTCCCTAGTTACTCCATTTGTTAACATGTCTGCAGGATTCTTGCTAGTATGTATCTTTTCCAACTTCAAATGTTCATCTTCCAAGACAAATCATATGAAATGGTACCTAAGTTGTATATGCTTAGTATTTGAATGGAATTCTAAGTTCTTTTCAAGATGAATGGTACTCTCATTGTTACAGTACAACCTATTATTCTCCTACTTCTTTCCCAGTTCCTCCATAACCCTATGTAACAAAATCATTTATTTACTAGCCTCTGTAGCAACAACATACTCTGCTTCTATTGTTGAAAGTTAAAAAACCTTGTGTATTTTTTAAATCCAACTTACTTTTGTTCCACCTACAGTAAAAACATACCCTGTGGTGCTCCTCCTGCTATCTTTATCACCTACCATATCTGAATTAACATATCCCTATAAAATAGTGTATGAACCTCCAAAACATATTGCATTAGTAGCAGTACCTCTCAAATACTCGAGAATCCACTTTACTACCTCCCGATGTTCTTTACCTGGATTGTTCATATACCTACTCACAACTCCCACTGCATGTGCAATATCTGGTCTTGTGCAAACCATCACATACATCAAGCTGCCAACTACTGATGAATAAGGGATCCTAGACATGTATTCTATCTCCTCCTATGTCTTGGGACACATTTACTTAGTTAATTTGAAATCGTTGGCCAAAGGTGTAATAAATGGTTTTTCATTTTTCATTCTAAACATCTCCAACACCTTCTCTATGTACTCACCCTAAGACAATGCCAATTTGTGATTTTTCCTATCTCTTGTTATTCTCATACCAAGGATTTTCTTTGCAGCACCCAAATCCTTCATCGTAAATGAATTAGCTAATTTATTCTCGAGTGCATTTATATCTTGGATATTATACCTTGCAACAAGCATGTCATCTACATATAATATAAAGATAATATAGCTTCCATTTTCTATCCTTTTGAAATAAACACAGTGATCAGAATGACATCTATGATAACCTTTTCTATCATAAACCTGTCAAACTTCAAATATCAATGCCTTGGAGCTTTCTTTAGTCCATACAAGCTCTTATTCAACTTTCATACCAAATTCTCCTTTCCGTTGACCTCATACCCCTGTGGCTGCTACATATAAATCTCTTCCTCCAAATCCCCATGGAGAAAATTTGTTTTTACATCTAACTATTAAATATGCAAATATTATGTTGCCACAAGAATTAAAATAGTCCTAATTTAAGTTATCTTAATAATAGGAGAAAATATTTCATCAAAATATATACCTTTCTTTTGTGCAAACCCCTTTACAACAAGTCTATCCTTGTACCATTTTTTTCTCTACATCTTCTTCCTTCCACTTGTAAACCCATTTATTTTGCAATGCTCTTTTTCCCACAAGGAACTAAACCAATTACCAAGTATGGTTATTTACCAAGGAATCCATTTCCTATTTCATGCCTTGCTCCCACGTATTTTTGGTGTTTACCTACATTGCCTCTTCATAACATTTTGGTTCACCAGAATCAGTCAACAATAAATAATACAATGAAGGAGAGTAGCATTCAGGGGGTCTATTTAACTTGGTATATATTCTAACAACACTTACAGGAGTTTGAGTTACCTATTTCTCTTGATGTTGTACTTTTTTATTTTCTGGTACCTTTGGAATTTATTTTTCAGTGATCACATCAAGCACTGTGTATTCTAGTTTTTCTTTTTCATGTTTCTTTCCCTGCAACTGATCTTTGTAGATGACCTTCTCATTGAATATGAAATCTATACTTCTAATGGTTTTGTGATTTTCATAATCCCATAAGCGATAACCAAAATCATTAAGACCATATCCAATAAATGTACACTTCTTGGATTTTGCTTCAAGCTTTATTCTATTTTCTTTATCAATATGGACAAATGCTTCACAACCAAATGTCCTTATAAATGAATAGTTTACCTTTTTACCTATTCATGCCTCCTCTGGAATGCCACCATCCAAAGATCTTGAAGGTCCTCTATTTATTAAGTAAGAAACAATATTTACAACATCTTCCTAAAACTGTAAGGGAAACCCAAGATGCAATCACATACTCCTTTCATGCTCCGTGAATGTCCTATTCATCCTTTCTAACACATTATTTTCTTTTGGTGTTCCTAGAACTATTTTATCTCTACAAATACCATGGTATGAACAATAATCATCAAAATCCTTGCTGCAATATTCACCTCCATTGTCTTATCTGAGACACTTCAACCTTTTTCTTGTCTCATTCTCAACCAAATATTTCCACTTCTTAAAAGTATCAAAAACATCAGTTTTTTTCGAATGCAATAAACCAAAGTTTTTCTAGTTTCATCATCAATAAATGTAACATAATAACAAGATACACAAAGATATGAACATGAGTTGGTCCCCATACATCTGTATGTGCAAGCTCTAACCTGTCATTCTTCTTTACCTTTCCAACTCTGAGAAATCTAACTCTCTTTTGTTTTCCATAAACATAGTGCTCACAAAAATCCAAATCAATTTGTTTAATATCTCGAAACAAATTTGTTTTGTGAAGTATCTACATCCCCTTCTCACTCATGTGTCCAAGCCTATGATGCCACGGTGTTGTATCCACTCATGTAGAAGCTAAAGACATAGAAGAATCAATATCACCAGTACATAGATACAATATACCTACCTTCTCTCCTTTTTCTATCACCAATGATCCCTTGGTGGCCTTCCACGCCTTATCTGTAAATATAGATATACAACCTTCACTTGCCAACTACCCTATTCAAATTATACTTTTCCTTAGATCTGGTATATGTCTTACCTCTTTCAATAACCATTGGTTTCCATTCTTTTTCTTTATTTGTACCTTACCCATTCCAACAATTTTGCATGGTGCATTATCACCCAAATGAATCTGTCCAAAATCACCTTGAGAATAATCTAGAAAATGTTTGCTATGGAGTGTGGAATGAAATGAAGCCCCTGAATCTACTACCCAAGACTCAAAAATATTATCTACAAAAAGAACCAAAGCATATTGTAACGAATCACCTATTACATTTGCTTCTTGACTTTTTTCCTGCTATCCATATCTTTGTTTGTTTGGATCTATGCAGTCTTTCTTCAGATGTCCTTTCTTCCCAAAATTCTAGCACTCTATCTTTCCCAGTCTGGATTTGGATCTGCCATTCCTAGAATTCCCACGGTTCCCTGAGCCCTTTCCTCTATCCTTTTGTCTTCCTCTATTCTTCATGTTTAACTCATTACCTAGTGTCTCACATGTGATTTTCCGTCGCATTTCATCGCTAAGGATAACACCAACAACATCATCAATTTTTAGAGTGTTTGAACTAGAGACAGAGTTACTTACAGCCATGACCAAGCCATTCACGCTTTGTGGAAATGAGCACAGGATTATAAGATCCCTAACCTCATCATCAAAGTTGACTTTTATAGAATTTAGTTGATTAATAACTGTATTAAATTCATTTAAATGATCTGCAATATACCCACCTTATGACATCTTCATATTAAATAATCTCTTCATTAGAAATACCTTATTGGATGTCGAGGGTTTTTCGTATAGTTTAGCCAATTCATCCATCAAATCCTTTGTTGTCTTTTCTTTTGAAATATTGAAGGCCACTGATGTTTCCAGGTGCAACTATATCATTCCTAGTGCCTTTCTGGCAAGAACCTCCCATTATTTGTCCTTCATGGTCATTGTATTCTTTGCTAGTCAACCCAATGGCAGGAATAGATCCTTCTAATATAAATAATCTTCCATTTTCATCTTCCATAACTGGTAGTTTTGGTCATTAAATTTCTCGACCCTAAACTTTCCATCTTTCGCCATTGCTCCCACTAGAACCAAGAACCCTCTTTTCCTGTGAGTTACCTTTCGCTCTGATACTAGTTGTTAGAAAAAAAGTATCGCGAAGAAATAAAATAAAATAAAAATGTGGAAATAAAACACAAAAGATACACAATACAATAGAGACACATATATAAGTGGTTCACCCAATGTGGGATATGTCTACCAAAGAAATTGTCAGGTCCTTCCTTTTTATTATCGAGCAAAATGAAGGGATACAACCTACAACACGCCCACTGTAACTTCCTCTTCTTTCTCTCACAATATCCTCTCTCAGAATACAATATTCACAATAATACACATCTACAATACAATTCCCTCATAAAAGAGGGTTTCCTTCTAGGGAAAAAAAACCCTAAAATAACTTCTACCATCAAATCTGTGACCTTATAATGAACGGTCCAGAGTGACTATAAAATTACAATATTTTACAAGGAAATTTTTCCCAAAATTTCACTTCGGGGGCACTGCCCCCGAATCCCCCTCCAAGGGGGGGGCTACAAAAATTTTCATTGTCACACCCCTGGACCCCCCTGGCAATAGTTGTGGGGGGAAATCCCCCCCACACACCCCCCCGTTAGGGAATGGGGTCTAAGCACAAATGAAAAAAACATTTGAATCAGGAAGATAATCAGGATTCACAACCAACACTTCAACTTGTCATGGAACATCGGGTTCTCCAAAAGCTTCACACAAATTTGATTATCACAGTATATCACAGTGAAATCTAGAACCTAATCAAACAGTACAGAAACGATCTTACATAGCTACACTTCTTCTGTATAAACATCACAAGCTATAATATACTCTGCTTCTGTAGTGATGAGTGCAACAAGCTTTGGTTTCCTGCTAGCCCATTGTTGCATCTCTTTTTTCACTTGGGTGAGCAAATTAGAGATGCTTACAAATCCAGTTGGGTTAGCTAGGCAAGACAAAAGTAAAGGAAAGGGTTAGAAATATAAAGCATGCAAGATAAACAAAAAAATAAACTAATAACAATAAAAGGAACTAAACTAGAGTGCATAAGATCGTTAGAACAAGAAATAAACAAGACTTGTGCCACCAATGGAAAGGAGTGTATTAGTGGAAAGAAAACACCAAAGAGAAAGGGAGACTTTGGGTCCCCTCTTCCCCCAAGGGAGGTCTCTTGAACCCCTAAGATTGAGCTCTTTTTACAACTTGAAAACTTGGAAGAAATGGTGAAATAATCCCAAGATAATTCACTCAAAAGGTGATGTGAATAGCTCAAATGGAATGGTGCTAGTATGCTCTTGATGAGAAAAGAGGATTCCCCAAGAGAATAGCAGCATCATAACCTTACAAATGAATTCCTTAAAAACATAGTGTACCCATGGCCTCTTTTTATAGCATAACTTTGAGGCATTATTCAACCAGCTTTTAGTGTGAACAAGGGGCCATTTAGGGTACCCTTAAGTCTTTGCCCAGCCACCCAGCTGGATTCAACCAAGATTTGGATGTCAAGTCGACTTGGAAGATGAACCAGAAGTGGTTGGAAAGCCGACCAACATCATAAATGCGTCGTTCTAAGGTGTGTGTGGCTTTTAGCATCCACATTTGCGCATCATGCGCATGTGCGCTTTTCCTAAGTTTCTTGATGGCGCATGTCCGCGCGCTCCCTATATAGTCATAGCGCATCCTGATTTTATAACTGGTTGTATAGTTTTGGACCTTTTGGGAATGTATTTTTGGTAAATTTTGGTCCATGGGTGAACTAATATTTGTTTGGAGATGCTATATTCCTGTAACCATGTGCGGACGAGATTTCAGTGATAATACCCATGACATTGTGGCAAAGCTCAAACTGAAACATATCCATGTAGCACTTCTTTTGTCATCTGCACTCCCTGCCCAATCTGAATTGATAAATCCATGTAGTTGTATATCATAACTCAAACATCCCACAAAGAAAATATTTGGCTAAGTATTCTGCAAATACATTAATGATCCAATCAATTGTTGATACAAAGATGGGTCTACTAGATCAAAGTCTCTCAACTTCTTCAGATATTCATCATAGGATATTTCCATAGATTTGAAATCCATCATCTCGGACTTATGAAGAATCATTTCAATATACTTCCTCTGTCATAGAAATATTTCACCACACTTTTGTTATACATGAGAGGCTCTGCACCAGGTTTCTTGAATCCATACAAGGTCTTCTTCTATCTTCATACATGGGTCTCTTTCTGGTATACCTCAAAACCTTGAGGTTGTATTATATGCTTCTCCTTCAATTACTCCATTGAGAAGAATAGTCTTTACATTCATCTGATGTAAACTCCAACCCATGGATAATTCATGAGATATAATGGCTCAGGTAGTGGTATGTCTGGTTACCAGAACAATTTGTTATCATAGTCTTCTCCCTCCTTCTGGGATAACCCTCTAGCCCTGAGTCTCACCTTGTATTTATCAATGCTTAATTATTTTTCACAATTTCTCACATACATTGTTCTTCATCAAAACTTCCTTCCATTCCTTTTGCTTGACTGTTTCTAGTGGGTTCAAACTGGTTCAATTGGTTGTTTTGACTTTTCTTTATTTCTTGGAATCTTCATGTTCTTCCTCCTATTTCTCTTCAATGTTATATTCCATGAAATATTCTATAGATTACACGCCCTTCTTTCTTGAAGGCTCCAAATTTTTCCTTCCGCCATAGGAACATAAATTTAGATGAACAACCAAGGATATTCAAGGCTTATTTTTTAAGAAGACTTATTCTAGAGTCAAGTTGAACACATGTTTCTTATCATGGATACTAATTCCAATGAATAGTATGGACATATACTTCATGGTATTCAGGGATTCTTAAATGGATCATATTGTTGGGGACTAGATCCCTCCTAATCCCAGCTTCATGCTTGAATGAGAAATATGCATTCTCTTCTTTTGGAATTCTGTGATCAGCTCCCTCCATTTGAGAGAATCCATGCTTTCATTTGTTGCATCTTTATTTTCTTTCTACAAAGTGTCACAAGCCTGTTCTAGTTTCCTTTTGATTCCTAACTTCCTTCAAGTCCGACTCCTCTCAATCTCTTTAAGTTTGTTTCTATATGTTTTGATTGTTGCTCATATAGAAGTTATGTCATCCTTATAAACTTATTCTATGACAACTTCCACAAGGATTTCTCATCAAACATATTTCACAAGGGTACCTTCCCAAAACAAGAGCAACAAGAGAAAAAAATAAATATCTATCTAGAGGAGATGTTAGTTCATCTTGCGAACAAGTGTAATAAGCATCTATATCAATAGTATTCATATGCAATCAAGTATTTATTGCACCTGGAAATAATAAAACCTTTCAAAGTCTGCTTTCACAATTTGTAATGTAGCAACTATCACCCTTGATATATACAAATTTGAAGTTTAACAATTTAATCAAACTTGGAACCTGAAGTCTCAATTTCTATGGAGGGTGCACATGTTCCTCTGAATGCACTAAATCCAAGATTACAGCTTAGACAAGGTCTCCAATACTTTCCCTGCAAACACACTCATGTTTTTCTAGATGATATAACTTGGATAACATATACAAGTACATACATTTGAAACCTTGTAGCATCATCCAACTTGTCATCCAATTTGAAAATAGATATCATCTTGAGAAGAAGAGATTATATTCAATGATTAGAACAAGCTAGAAACTCTAAAAATTTAAACTTTCATCACAAAATAAATTTGAGCTAAAGTCAACCTTTGAATTTGACTTTGACCCATCAACCTTTGACTCTGAGTTTGACCAAAAATCCAAACCTGACATTTTTGCTAGTTGAGAGTATCAAGAGGTGCGCTAGGCTAGGGAGCACTAGGACTTGAAGGAATTAGGTCAAATGTTTCATCATAAGTGCTTGAACACAAGGGTTAGGGTTTATTGCAACTGCATAATAAAAAAAACCTATCTGCATCTGTAACTAGTGCCGCAATTAGTGCCGCAATGAGCTTAACAAATAATTTCCCAATCTATCTTCTAGTGGTTATACTATCTGAAGATAGTGTGGGCCCATAACCTGTTAGAATAAAAGAGATGTGCTCATTTTTTCATAGACAATATAGCAATATTGTCACCCAACCATAGGCACGCACCACCCCCATGCACGTTTAACCTTGACAGACAAAATAATTCTGGAAGTAGATCTTAAAACCAATAGCCAACAAAGGTAGCATATCTCTCTCCAAGGCTAGAATACCAAACAAAAAATCCAAACCATAACCAAATCAGAAAGTCCAAACCATAACCAAAGACAAAAATCCCAGTTGTAGTAGTTGTAGCTGCACTCCCTCTCCAAACTTGCACACTACTGTATTTATGAGAGTGTGAATGAAAAATGAGTTGTAGATACCTCTTATTTATAGTTCTCTTTGTCACCTATCCATGTCGACTTCTTCTTTTATATGTTAACACTTAAATATTAATTCTTTTAATGAGTCAACATGTCTTATAGGGTTTCTACACATCTATTTAGGGTTTCTCTTTCTTCCTGGAATATTCTACTCTTTTCAAAGGTTAAACGTAGAGGTTAATACCTCTCACAACTACCATAATATCAAAAATAGGATCCCCCACTCATGCCCTTCCTCGTTTTCTTTATGATAAAATTCAAAGTTTCATAGATAAAAGCTCCTCCTTTATCAAATATTCCACTGACTATATTCATAAAACCCGTAATTTCCACCTTGATGAACATGAACTTATGGTTAGCTTTGTCATGGTCTCTCTTTTCATCAAAATCCCCATTTTAGAAGCCATGTCCCTGATCTCCAACCTAGTAGAGCCTGAAACTATGGACCTCATAAAAAATTTCCTCTCTTCAACCTTCTTCACCTTCAAGAGAGTTTTCTATGAACAAACAGAACACACAACCATGGGATCTTCCTTATTCATAGTGGTTTCCAACATATTCATGTAACATTTTGAAACTTTATCCTTAAGCATCTTTCACCTCAAACCTTAGTGTTAGTTTTTTTGGGGGGATGATGCATTTGTTATATGGCCTCAGAGAGAAGCAACTTAACCTCTTTATTTAATTGTCTTAACATCCTTTCCCCCCATATCTAATTCACCATGGAAACTGAAAAGGACAACTCCATCCCTTTCTAACATGTCCTCATCTCTCACCTTCCTAATGGCTCCATCTCCCACCAGGTCTATAGGAAGAAAACTCACACTGATAGATACCTTAATTCCATCTCCCACCATCATCCAACCCAAAAATCCATTGTCCTTAAAATCCTACTTACTCAAGCCATCTGTATTTTTTCCCCTCAATTCCTCGCAAAGGAAAAGGCCCATAGAACAAAAACCCTTTTATCTAATGGCTACTCTCTCTCTCAAATCAACCAAGCTTTCTACATCTTGGTTTTGGAGCCTGATCATCTTCCTGATTTAGAGGTCTTCTTTTATCCACATTTGAACCCCATTTCCTGATGGGGGGATGTGAGAGGGATTTCCCCCCCACATTTGGAGCAAGGGAAGGGGGGGGTGGGGGGGGGGGGGGGGGA
>JASDQU010103794.1:210710-222880 GCA_032191745.1 Picea mariana | reverse complement strand
ATGACATTTGTAAACCAATTGGGTAGAAGAGATTTCAATGTCGTGGAATACTTTTATGGACAATTCATGATGCCCCAGGACTAACACATTTTTGTGGTATGTAACATTCCATATTGCACGCTTGCATAGTATATAATTAATTGATTATATCATGCATGTTGTTTAAATAATCATTCCGTATATATATTAATAATTGACATTAATCCATCTGTTGCAGGTCTTCAAACAAAGGGTAAATTTGCATGTCCATTTTGTGGTCCTAAGATGAAATATAGTAGGTCAAAAAGTTTAGGAAAGGAGGTGTTTGATGAGTATAGAAACTTCATTTCTAAGAACCATAAGTATCGTACTACTGAAAAAGATATTTTCAATGGGAAACAAGAAACTGGACTAAAACCACAAAGAATGACACCTCGCCTATGGAAGTTGTCATATGACAGAATAAATCCTCGAGGTACGCATTTTTTTTATGTATCATAAATGGAATCATGTTTTGAAATTTTATTTTAATTATTCATTTTATTTTACCGCATTTGATAAATAGTATTATGATTTTTGTTATGCTTCATCAATGTCGTCGTCATGAAGGTAGTAATAATGGGCTTCCATGAGGAATGAAATGTTATCCCACTCAATTCATGAGGTTACCTTACTATAAGGACCTAAAAATAGTTAATTTATTTGATACAATGCATATTGGGAAGAATGTGACAGAAACATTATGGCGAATCATAGATGGCAGGAGGGATAAAGAAAAAATTGTCAAAATTTGTAATGACATTCGGTAATCCAATCATGCAATGCAAAGTGACCGATGATTAAAACAATGGTGTTTGAAAAAACAAATGACCGCTATGTTTTTCCAAGTCAATGTGAACAAGTCTTTTACTCAAAGGTTCCAGGTAAGAGAGATTGGTTATTATTGTTAGATATGATCCAAGAGGAAGGCCAGTAAAGTATACTATAGATGAGGAAGATGATATTGAAGAAGAAGATGATGTACTAGAGCTAGAGCAGGAAGAATATGGGTCGACAGATGAAGAAGACGAAGAAGATGAAGAAGATGAAGACCAAGGTTATTTATTCTCGAAACCAAGAGAAGTTCATTCATTCATCTTTATACTCAAAGATCACTACAGACCCACTCTATATATCATCTCATCTCGTCCTCGCTTTGTTTTAATTTTCTAATCGGTATGCGAGGGTATTGTTTTTCATTTATATTGTGTTCACTATTTTATGATGTGGTAGAATAGGAATAACACTACAAATCCTAGACCTCCATAMAACCTGATCATGGATGCCATTGATTTGGAAATTTTGTTTCTTTCCAACATCATTATATTCACTATAGATTGTTYAGAGGACAATTCCTTTRCMCAAMAAAATTTAAACAATGTTTTAGRGTGTGATTTTCATKTCATGAGTTATAGGGGTAAATGATTATAGTGTGTAAAGGGTTAGAATCTATTTGGGATAAAGGTGCCCAATGAAAAGGCCCTAGTCTCAATATATGGATATAGTTGCCTTCATCTTGTCCCTGTTTTCCATTATCATTTTTTATTTTTTTATCATTTAATTATGGTTTTAAAGGTGTAGAGGGTAAATTTACTGTTGCTGAAGTGATAGTGGGCATATAGCTTTGAGAATATTTGAGGGTTCCCTCTAGCCCAAGAGCCAGCTTGAAGCCTAAAGTGGAGAGGTGTTCAAAGCATGAGGGTTCGTCTACACAATTCCCTAACTAGGAACGTATCGAGAAACAACATCCATTTTGACAACATTACTGAGGAGTGAAGTTGTAAAGTTTCTTACCTGGGAAATGACAAAGGTTCTTTTCTTAGTATCATTAGAAGAAATATTTCACCTAGTAACTCCATTTCGTAGAAGACTTCATTGGGAATATGGCTCGACTCATGAAAGAAAAGAAAGGACTATTGCATGCCGTATACAGTCAGGTACAAGATGAAGAATATTTTTCAAGAAATTTTAGTTTTGTTGCTTAGTCCTCTGTTGGCGTTCCCTGTGAATTTGAAAAGAAATTTTCAAATTTTCTTTATTTTATACATCAGGAGAGTGATAGGGTCAACATCATATTTACCTTCTTTGTGTTGTAAAGTTTGGTTCTCCTCTTAAGATGTTGAAATAGATTGGGTTTATTCACTATTTTTCACCAAAAAGTCCCTTTTGTTATTATCTATTGGAGGTCATAAAGAAGAGGAAACCTATAGAGAAAACCCTATACCAATGAGCAGTGGACCTTGGGAACAATTGTTTCAAGATCCTCACTCTTGGATTGTAAATAGAAATAAATCACTCAAACTTTCATTAGTCCTTGATGACATGCCTGCCAAATATCCTAAAGACCTTCCTAGGTTCAATGGAGATGACGCATTTACACCAGAAGAGCATATTACATCATTTCAAGACTACATTGATTACTTAGAAATCGAGCATGATGATGTTTTTATGAGGATATTTTGTCATTCCTTGACAGGAGATGTTAGGAGTTGGTTCAGAGATTTGGCAGCTGATTCAATTACCCCATGGATATATTTCTATCACATTTTCTTGGATAAATGGGGAGAGAAGAAAATTCATCACTATTACCTCATTGCGTTCTACTCCATGAAGATAAGTAAATGAAGATTTATCAAAGTTTGACAGTAAAAGTTTGACCCTATGAACCTGCTGCCAAATTTCTCCTTTTTTCTCATGGAAAGAAGGGCTCCTAATCTACACGGGATGCTCACCCATGCTGTGGAACTAGAAAATAATATTTTTGGCCTTGGGAAAAGTAAGGCTCAAGAAAATGATCATTGTATGGAGGGTTATGATAAAAAACAATGGCCAAATTCTGCAAAACGAGAAGGCCATTCATAGAGTCTAGTTTGAGCATCCATTGCAAGGTGTATAAGACATTGGTAAATTAGTCCATGATTCAGAATGGAAGCCAAATGGTATTGCTTACCTCTTCAGTAATCATGAAATAGATGATAGTGAACATGGTCTTGATCTTGAGAGAGATGCAACAAGCAAAGAGGATTGTCAGTGGAATATTAAAGAAGATACTCTGATGGTGAATGCTAAAGAAGAAGATGTTGTTGGAAATGACTCAAACCTGTCAATTTTTTTTTATGAAGTTGAGTATGATATAGACATGCAGGAGCAGGAAAGGAACAAAGAAATGAAGGTTTCAAAATCTGCTCATATTGAATTTTTCAGCTGTGAGCCATTATGTGATAAGTATGAGGAAGAATATGATTTAGAGACATAAATTTTGTCTTCTACAACATACCTGAGTTTTCCATCAAAGTTGGGATCTCCTAAAGATGATTTTGATAATAATGATGCTACCTCTTTATCTTCCCATTCGCATACATTTACAGAACAAAGAAGTGAAGAAAGCATTGAAGACCCTTTATTGAATATTGAGAATAATGCCAGTGAGCATTATGGTCTTGAAGAAGAAGTAACGAGTAAACTGGAGTGCCAACAGTGCAGTAAAGAGGATGCTCCAGTGATCTTTTAACAGAGGGAATCTTGCATCTTCACATGAGATATCATCAAGACAAGACGATAGAGGAAAAGTATCAGTGCCATTATTCAATTCAAGATCAACATCGCACACCATGTCTTGAGAAAAGCTAGGGTTTGCAATGAAAAGCACAGGGTATATGTTGTAGCCATTATCTCTGCCTGAGACTTCTTCTGATGACCATTTTTCTAGACGAAGGGAAGATACCATGCCCATTGGGCACTCTTCATCATTAGCAATATCTTCCACCCTTAAAATAGACATGGATTAGGGATTAGGGTTTAAGTGTTTAGGGGTCGATGGCTAAGGGGTTAGGGAATTTAGGGATTTTTTGTTAAGAGATTAGTGATTAAATAAGGTTGAGGGATTAAGGGGATATGAATGTGAATGCTATGGCCTGTCCCAGGGGATCACAACACCAACACTACAATAATACCCAGGGCAATAGTATGCAACATTATCTACTCAAAGGATTCTTCTTACCCTTCCACTACTGTACTCTACTGCCTTCACAGAGGAAGAACAATAAATGAGTAGGTAGCAGGTGGAATAATAGATTCCATCCACAACCAGAATTTACCCTGTGATGTTCATGATGGAATTTACAACATCCAACAAAGAATTTTTATTGTTTACAGATGCCCCATACCATGAGGACAGGCATCTCTAGCATGAAGCATCCCATCCCCATCACTTTATAATACTATTATGGTTTGGTTAGGGTTTAGGGTTTGGCTTGCTAGGTTTAGGGTTTATGTAATCTACACTTAATAGAAAAACACAAAAAAGAAAGATGTAATGTGAATGTGAATGTTATGGCCAGTCCCAAGGGATCATGGCAGCAACGCTATAAAATATATGCAGGGCAATATAATATAACATAATATTATATTGCAACTAACCGATCAATATAAAATATATGCAGGGTAAATACCTCCCACAGCTACCATAATATTAACAGAAATAAAGACTTTAAAATACTCTTGGTTTCCTCTCCTCCTATCATAGTTTTATGTGGAAAAATAGTATTAGGTTTATACTTCTCCACTACCCTCTTGAGGGTTTTTCTTGGTGGCAGATCCAAATCCACTAATGTTGATCGAAATAAAAATAATTTTTTACCACTTAGAGAGGCCTTCCCTACTCTAAGGGCCCAATGATTGTTCATTTTTTACCTTCTCAAATTTCTTACTTTCTACTAGGCTAGGGTGAGGAAGGACCTCCTTCCTTGAGTTGATTTAGTTGAAGAATATGTTGGGACAACTTCCAACACCTTCTCAATTACAACTTGACCTCCTTCATATTTCATCACCATTGATATGAAGTGATACTTATTATTAGTGCTAGGCATATAATCAACGCCATAATTTTTAGAAGAGTTCAAACTACTAGAATAAAAAACAATGCTCTCATCTTTCCTTGTTTTATGAAAAACAAGTCTCTTTTGGAAAGAGGTCTCCTTCTCATTAGTGATAGGAACCTTCTACTTAGTGCCTTTGATTTCTCATCTTTGTTCATATCCACGGTCCCTTTCATGCATTTCTTCTTTTTTGTCCTTTCATGTCTACTTCTTGTTTTTGGCAGCTTCTTCTTATCACTTCCTTTAATTTGGATCCTATCAGTGAAGGTTGCCTCCTTTATTTTGGGATGTGATAAATGGGGTTCCTCCTTATGCCTAAAAACCATATGGATCTCCTTGTCTAGATTGAAGCCTTCAATATCTTGAACATGTTCCTTCTTTTCCTTGCCCTAGCAAGATCCTATATAACTTTATGAACAATAACTTGGGAGAATGTCTCTACAATGGGGTCTTTGTATACCTTTTCTTTATCTTTGTATACCATGTGTTTTTAGAGGCTCTCCAATGGTATTTTCATTTGGATTCTTATCTCATCTCTGGCTTTGTCTTCTAATTCATTCTCTTTTAGACATTCTCTTTTTAGAGGCCCATATATTTTTCATATGTAACACCTAAAGGGGAATTTCAAATAGTTTAATTTTTTGTTATAGGATCTTCTCCTTATCTCAATGTCCATTGCATTTGGGAGTCCAACACCCAGATTCAATTCAACATGGAGCTTGTCCATTATTGTCACCTCCTTTCTGAGGGTCTTCTCCTCTATGTCAAGAAACCTTCCCAGTCTATTGACAATTTCCTTAGACTTCTATCTTACCACACTTCCAAAGTAAATTAACCCATAAATCAGGATATTCTCACCTACCACTGCGATTTTCAGAATTTGGTTCTCTTCTTTCTTTGTTGATGCAAGATATTGGTGTTTTCCATAGGTTGAATCAAACTTGTAAAGAACTTACAAACCTACAAAATGACATTTTGTTCATTACTCCCATAAGACCACCTAAGCAATAGAAGCATGGATATGAACCAAGAAAAGGAAAAATGACAACATGAGGATGGAAGAAAAAAACCTATTGGCTTAGGTTGTGCTCCATTCCTTCATGAAATATCCTTTCCTTTAAATCCTTTGAATCAACCACCCATCTTTTCGAATCTCAAAAAGTTTCCCACTATGGAGAAAATCTCAGAATTACTACAAAATGATTCATATTTGACACAAGTACGCACTCTGTTTACTTAAAATACAAAAATGTTGTCTAAGAAAATAATTGCAGTATGAAATAGACACAGTTGACTGATGCAGGGAATTGAAAAAACAGGCCTTAGGGAAATAGTCTAATGAATTAAGTAAAATAAGTAAATGATTGTCTGATGCAAGGAATTGAAAAAACAGGCCTCATGGAAATAATTTAATGAATTTAATGAAGGAAGTAGAAACCGAGGTCTCTATTGAGTTTTTGTGGTTGGAGGAAGAGATATTGAGGTGGCAGGTGCCTTAGATGGAGAAAGAACCCTGCTAGGAGTGGTCGGAGGAAGAGTCGGTAGGAAATATATATATATATATATATATATATATATATATATATATATATATATATATATATATATATAATAAAATCAAAAAAATCAAAAAAATGTTTGGAGAATTATCCATACTTGTAGTCACTGAACTTGGAGATGAAGTGGAAGTGGCAGATAGAGGAGTCGCAACAGGGCTAGAAACTGAAACCAATAAAAAACCATATTTTAATTATCCTCATTTGAATAAGCGGGCAATGAAAATAACATTATTTGTTAATATATCATATTTCCACATTTGTTTTATTTTATTGCTCTACGATCTTGGTTTTCTAACATGGGGTTTTTAGTTATTTGCGTGGCACTGATAGCTATGGATTGTGCCACCAAGGAAGACCAGTATTAGATAGAGTGTTGGGAATACATGGCTTTGTTGATGCAGACTGGGCTGGAGATATGGATCGTAGGAGATCTACAAGCGGGTATGTGTTTAACCTGTTTGGAGGAGAAATCAATTGGATGAGCAAACGACAATCTACAGTGACACTTTCAACTATAGAAGTTGAATACATGAAAGACACTCATGCAATAAAGGAAGCAGTATGGTTACAAATATTGTGTTTAAGTATTGGGTTGGTACAACAAGTTGTAAGGATAGATTGTGACAGTCAAAGTGAAATTTTTCTGGCGAAGATCATGACTTATCATTCAAACACAAAGCATATTGATGTTCAATATAACTTTATGAGAGACATGGTTAAAGAGTAGAGGGTGTTGTTGATGAAGGTGGACACTTTGAAGAATGTTGTAGATTCATTGACAATATACGTGAGCACTGAGAATTTATCTTGGTGTAAAGGATCTATGGGCATTGCTTCCCTGGATTATTGACTATGTAACCTTGAAACCCCATGTATGCAAAGAAAACAAGAAGTGGAAGAATGTTGGATATGTGTTATATTATTTGCACGACTAGAATTAGTGTCCATTTTTTTCCTCAATTTTTGTGTCCATTATTGGAGGTCCTCGGTTTTCGTGTCCATTTTTCTCCGATGGTTTTCTATTTCCAGTTAAGGAATTAGGGTTTTTGACTATTACAGGTCATTGGAATAGGGTTTTGGATGTTGTTGGATCCTATATGTATATTGTATTTTAAACAATGTATGATGTGAATGAATATATAATATGTTGGTTTTTCCGGTTTGGGTTTCCAGGGAAAAACCTCTGTGTAATGTGTGTATTTTCCATTGTATCTTTTTTGTTCTTTTATTAAAAATACGTTTGTAGTGAAATATTGTACAAGGTTCAAATCTACAAGAAGAATATGTTCTTTCCAAACATAAATAAGAATACACATATGTGTGGAAAAGGAAACAAGAAGAACAAAAGAAGGAAGAATGCAGACTTTCACTTTATGCTCAAAATTAATGGAACCAATGGTGCATTTACAGTGGATGTTCAAAACACGTGACAGGGGACTAGACCAAGATTCTCACCTTGAAGGAAGAAAAATGAGGTATGGTTACTTTTGGAGATAATGGCTCTACAAGGATAGTTGGAAAAGGTGTTGTTAGTCTTGATAATGGAAATACTAAGACACATAATGCCCTGTATGTTGAAGGGTTAAAGTAAAATATTCTAAGTGTCAGGAAAATGTGTGATCAAGGATACAACCTTACATTTCATTCTAAAGGATGTGATATAAGGAAAGCAACTTCATGAACATTGGTGGAAAATACAAATAGAACCTCAAGCGATGAATACATATTGGATGAAGTCAAAGAAGAAATTTTTTTGGAATAGAAGTTGGGAGTGATATCCCTCTCATCTTGTCAGTAAAGGGAAGCACAAGCCCAGAGGGAATGACCCTTTTCCATTGATGTCAAAGGGGGATAAGTTGTAGACTGTTGGGACGTAGATATGATCAATTCTATGACAGTTATTATACACTTTTTTCAAATGTATATATGTGTTTTTCATCTTTTGAAGGAGCTTTTTGAATAATTTCATGATAAAACGGTATGATCAGCATAAGGTACGTATAATTCATGTTTAATAATTGTATCGAGTATAATTCATCATGTTTTATGATTTCCAAGAGCTAATTCACGTTTTTCTGGTGTTATAGGGAAAAAACGCACTACATTTCTAGTTCTGGCACTTGATCTGGCACTCCTTCCAGCACTCGTTCCAGTACTCGATCCGACACTCCATCCAGCACCTCTTCCTACACAAAAACATAGGGTGACTTGGCGGTTATGGCATTAGCGGCCAGTGATGGGAAAATCAGAAACGTGGGTTTTTTTCATGCTTATCCCCTCCAGCTACTGAACTCTTGACAACTCAATTTTGGGTTGTTATGGTGGGCGATTATTGGCTCACTCTGTTTCGGCAGTTAGGGCACCATTAATGAAATTTGCCAATTTTAGAAGTGGTTCGAACTTCCTGTGGTCGACCACTTGGTCTGTAAATGTTATAAATACCATTGAGGTGGTCAGACATAAGTTAAGCATCATATACAGTAGTGTGATAGGGACAAACACGTTTTTACTGTGTTTTGAGTTTTTACATTGCCAGATTATGCCAGAATTGCGTTTTTGAGTTTCTATTGTGAATTCATCTTCCTGAGCTCGTGGTGTGATTTTATAGAGTGACCACAACTTGCTGGGGGGCCCACCAGCAGTCTGGTAACTCTTCTTTGGTTTATTTATGCATTTTATAGCTTAGATGTATTTTTCTCATTTCTGTACATGAATTTTTATTTTATTTCTTTATCATAATAATTTGTTGTTATATCTTAACTATGTAAGTTCTCTTTTGCAGGTTAGTATAAAGGCTTTTTTTAATATGCATTGATTTTATAATTAGGAACGAGTTTGCAAACTCATACACTAACTCCATGTGCAATTAAATGTTAGATTGAATTTTATTTATGCTTTTAAAATCAAATTTAAAATAGAAGTTAAAACAAAGTAGAATAGATTTTTATTTCATGCTTTCTTTAACCAAGGCTTCGGTGGATGGATAGGGTTAGTTTCAAGTTTTTATTTGTAGATTGCCTATTTAATTGTTATTTAGATTTTGCTTGAGTAGTTGTTCATTAGTTTACTTGCCATATGCTAGAACCATGTTTTAATTTCTGCTTTTAAGCATTTTCCTTCTTGCAATTTGAATTGTTAAAATAGATATAGCATAGTTTTATTTTATGCAATTTCTTTCCTAGAACTAGATTGCAATTCCAGTTTTTAGTTAATGATTGAATTCAGTTAATAGTTTTCTTATATTAGTATAGAATGCATGTGAATTTCATAGCTTAGAAGATAGTCTCCTTGCTTTTATAGTTTAGAAGATAGTCTTATTGTTGATGTAGGATAGATAGACTTTGCTTTGATAGATTAGATAGTAGTTTGCTTAACATAGAATAAGAATTAGTTGTTAGTTCTTCTTGCTTTCAATAGAATATATTTCCTTTCATGTATTGCATTGAGCATTTAGATTTCCTTTCACGCATTAGAAATAGTTTTGCATTAGGCATTTAGTTCACTTGCCTCTTAGGCTAGATAGTTGTTCAATGAGAAGTTTTACTTGTAGTAGTTAGTTGCCTTTGCTTACTTGTCTTTTTCTTTAGTAGGTTAGTTAGGTGCCTTTGCTTACTTGTCTTTTTCTTTAGTAGGTTAGTTAGGTGTCTTTGCTTACTTTTCTATTTGCTTTAATAGGTTAGATAGGTGTTTTTGCTTACTTTCTTATTTATTTGCTTTCACAAGATAGTTGCTCATTGAATGTAGGTTGGAAAGTTAAAGAAGTTTGCTTTTGTCATTTGCTTATTATGGTTAGTATTTTTTCTTATCGCTAAACTAGTTTTCTTTACATAGAGTTTTCATTTTCTTTCCTAGGAACTATCCATCGACCCTTGGCCCAAAAGTACTTAGGTTACCTAGTTTCATTTTGCTTAGTAGGGTTTGCTCATTAGATGGTTTTGCTTGAGTAGATTACCCTTAGATAGATGCCTTCCTTAGTTAGATTGTACTCCTACCAACCCTTCTACCTTTGGCATATATTTTTCTACAACTCTAAGTTTACTTACCCTGGGTTGACAATTTAATTGAGGGTTTTTACTATGTTTTTAGTGCATATATAAAACCCATCACAAATAGGGGAAGTATGAGAATTGACTAAGGGTCACCATCAATGATAAAGGGGGAGATTCTTGGAAATATTTTTTCCATTGATGTCAAATATAGGGGGATCCTAGAATATGTCCTAGATAAATATTACAATCCTACAGATGTGCAAGATAAATATTGCAAGATGGATATTGTTGAAAGTATTATTTTTGGTCAATTTGGATACCCTATATTTGAAGTAGCTCAAATGGGAACACACGTTATATGGTTGGAAATATTATTCTAAGAAATTTTCAATGGTATATGTAATTCCCTCTAACTCCCTAGGAATGAGGAGATATGATTTTTTCTATTGAACAACCCATCCAGAAAACTGAGGTCGACTCAGCCAGTCTTTATAGGTCGACCCTGGAAGTGGGGAAAAAATTACTATAAATACATGATAATTTTTTTCATTTGTAGAGAAACCAAGCAAGAGATCAAGTATGAGGTGCACATAAGTGATATCAGGTGCACTAAAGGTGTTGGGGTGTATTTCTGGTGTGCAAGAGAAGTCTAAGGGATTAATTTCTTGAGGTCTTTCTTGTTCTCAAGGTGTGCTATGAAGGACTAAAGGTTTTTTATGCTTCGTTGTGCATTTTTTTGAGGTTGTGATGTTGTCATCAATAGATGTTGTTGTCAATGGATGTTTCCATTAATGGATGTTGTTGTTAGTGAATGTTTCCATTGGTAGATTTTTCCTTTAATGAATGTTTCCATCAGCGAATGTTGTCATGAGTGATTATATTCTGAGAATGATTCTATGAGGTTTTCTAGAGTTTGAATAATTATTTGTGGAACGAAGCATACAGGTGAAGTCATAAGTACTATGTGTATGAATATATTGGATTGGTGTCTACACATATCTAGCTGAGTTTGTGTTCAATTGAGGATATTGGTGTCTCTAGTAGGTTGGTGTCTACATCTTGTTGAGTTGGTGCTTAGCTAAGAATATTAGTGTCTCTAGTAGATTGGTGCCTACAATATTTGTAATAGTAGGTTGTTGCATACAAAAATTTACAAAGACAAGTTTTTGTGGTTTTATACTGCAAGGGTTTCGACAATAAACTCTGAGAATTGTGATTTTAGTTTATATGTGATTGTTTCTCAGATAATGAATGATTAATGAATGGTTAAATAAAGCTATTTTTTTCTGGATAAAAATTGTGTGCTAGGTTTTGAAATTTCCAACATTTCGAGTGGACACTCCACTCATCATCAAGAACATAAAAGGTTCAGATGGTATAAAGGAGTGGTGAGTTTCATATTTATTTAACAAGAGAGTAAGTGACCATTGAGGCAAAGAGTAAATGCTAATTAATTTATGGGAAGTAGCCATTGATATTAGAGGTAAAGACAAATTATTTAAAGGTGATGAGAAATATAATGAAGTGAGAAAATGTAAAACATTTCCATTAGATTAGGTAAAGTAAAAAATTAAGGAGAAAAGGAATTAGTTGTTAAAGTAAAGTAAAGTGATAATTCACCCCTTCCTTCTATCTCCTCATTTTCCCTTGAGCCCTCCTCTATGTTTAATTATGGTTATCAAAATCCTGATGTTCAAAAGGTAGCTCCCTCCTCCTTTCCTAATGAA
>JASDQU010103794.1:171907-182911 GCA_032191745.1 Picea mariana | reverse complement strand
ATGATCCAACAATCTCCCAAGTAATCAAACCATTGGCATCAATGACAAACCATTGGCATCAATGACAACATGATCCAACAATACTGGTGTACCGTGTTGTTGATGCGATGTTGTTTATGATTACATGCTTATGATATATATATATATATATATTGAGTACAATCATAGATGATACATTGATGATAAACTGTTGAACATTATTGATAAAGTGAAAGAATATATATTGTGGTAAAAAGTGGTATAAAGTTCTCATACTGATTCACCCCCCCCCCTCTTAGTATTCCAAAAAAACCACCATAACCACCAAAACCCTATCCCTAGGGTGACGTCAAGCCTTCCAAGGTGAAGTTTTAGCCAAAGGAAAATCAATGGGCTTGCAAGGGCTAGGTGAGGTCTTCCAAGCTCTCTTGCTTTGCCTCCAAAGGAAACGTTCATAGCCTGTGCTACCCCAAGGTTTGGGCCATGGAATCCAACCGATGGGCTTCCTGCCCCAATGAAGGCCCAAGCTGGTCTTGTTCCTCCAAAATGTCCATCAACAAATTCCCGCAAAGACAAAAAAGTATGCCCTCCAAGGATCTCAAGTCAAAGAATCATGGCAAGTAAAATCACATTTAATATAAGAGACATCTAAACATGTACATCAAAAACTACCTCATCAAATTAAACAAGTGCTCAAAGACCCTATGCAATTTGCCAAGTTTAGGTATGGGAGGGTTGACAAGGTGACCTATTGGGTGAATCGGTCCTTAATTCAAGGAGTGTTTCCTAAGTGGAAACCTCTCTAAGTAATGTGGAGAAGATGAAGTGGATGGGGGTAATACTTTTGGGCATGGGGTTCATGACATACAAAGGTTCGTGTTGTCTCATTTATGGGTGCCTTAGTAGAGGGTGTGTTGCACCTTTGTTTTCAATGCATCGTTTTTCCAATCCCATTTATTGCCATTAATGATTTAAAAATTTCTAGGTTGAAGCCAAGGTGGGACTTCTACCAAAGCATGAAAAACATTACCCACATTGACTCTATCCTGGTCACACTATCCTTCTCCAAGTTGAGGAAAATGTGTGGGACTTCTACCTAAGCATGAAAAACATTGCCTACACACACTCTAACTTGGTTGGCACTTTTATATTGTTATTTTTCACAGGTCCCATTAATTTCTTATGAGAGACATTTTATTGTCCTTAGGATCCCTGGGAGAGCATCTAGAAGGTTTATAATTGGATTTTAACTTTTTCTAGCTACAAACCTCTGGGCCTTCAACCCCTTCTTCCCATGAAATGAGGTATAATCTCGTCTTGGGTCAATACACCCAAAAATCCCAAAATATAAGGGGACGAAAACCTGGGAGAAGTGAAAAAAGTGGTAAGTATGATCGAGAATGGTACAATGACTAGTCAAGGAGACCTCCTAGTAGAAAACCCATCCCTAAGGGTGACCACTTACTAGGGCGCAATGTGAACCACCATGGTTAAACAACACAAAGACTATAATTTCCAAGCAGACGTTCTATAATCAAACGCAACCTTAAATGCAACATACTCAAATGCCTCAAATATTAAAGTGACACTTACCACAATAACTGACTTGTACCTCATGGAGAAAGACCCATATTCTTTCAGAAGCAAGCTGTTGTGGTTGATGCCATAGTTAGGAATCCAGGAAATGTGGTGGTGAAGCGACTCTCTATCTGTGCATGTGGATGCTGTCAGTCACCTACCTCTCGGTACTCCATGTCTGCAACCTAAGGGCCTCGAGACATCATCTCCTTAGTTATCCCTATATATTGGGGGTATCATGTTGATAGATCACTTCCTCTTGTGCTTGCACAATGACAATATTGATGCGTTAGAATCATTTCAATATGAATTGTCATATGAATTTATGTATTAGTTTCATGGCATTCATGATGTTGGTACGTATCTTTCAAAGATGCGGTTATCCACATCTACAAACTGACGCAGCTTCCCTCCTTGGAGACACGTCCGCTCTCAGGATCCTCTTCTACCTCGGCCCGAAGAACTCAAACGTCCTTCTATCTTCTTGTCAGAAAATCTGCACCCACATAATTCTCCATGCGATTCCCTCTCTTTGCTTATCGGGGAATCGGACTTCGCGACTTCGCGATGTCAAAGGTTGAACACTGGGCTCTCGAATCCCCGAGACCCGATGACCAGTCAACGTTGACCTTCTCTTATCTGTATCGAAACTTTCCCTATCACGATTTCGCTACTTGCGATACCAAACAACTCGTCTTATCGACTCCCGATGCTCGATACGCCGAAACTTCGACGCACCTGTGCGAGTTGACTTTTCCACTTCCTGTCACTTCTATCGGGATTTCGGACTTCGCGGGATCTCAAATCCTAATGCCAAAGGTTTCAGGACTTTACTTTCCCCGAACTCCGATACGGTGCACCACCTGTCCTCTACCAACTCCTGTGGCCCTACTATCCGTTCATCGTCGGAATCTCGCTTTTCGCGATTCCACACTACCGGAGTATCTTGTCCTCAAGACTCCCGATACGCTGAACCCCGACTTCACCAGACCTTATGACACGTGTCCCAACTAATGGATAGTCCAGATCTATCAGGATATCGCGTATCGAAATATCGTGATTCCTGATGCACGTTTACGGGACTTCGACCCACGAAACCCCGATACACGATCCTACGTGTGGATCTAATGATCCCTGTGGCTCAGATCGACGGCTCTGCCCCTCCTGAGCTTTGAGTTTCTGAACCACTTTGCCATATCTCTCTTACACCTCCACGAGATCTAACAACTCACGGTGATTCACGAGATCTCCTCGAAAAATCTCGTCTGTCCATTCTTCCTGATGAGGTCTGCGAAATGACTAAGTGTCTCCTCTTATAAACTCGTTCCTCCTGCGTGCAAACCTACGACGCTTCTTTCCAACCTTCGAGGCATGACTCCTCTGTGCTGTCCTTCAACGAATGTGAAGGCCTATCCTTCCTGAGCTTTTCCCCAAGACCTTCAAGTCCCTCAGAAATCTCTTGCACGCACTCCTTGCGGCAAACCTTCAACCACGTTAAGTGTTGAAGTTGCTTCAACTCTGCGCACTCCTGCAGTAGCAGTCTGTCAGCTGGTGCTCAGGTTCACAACCCTGAATTTCACTTGGCCTGTGCACTCCTTGCACGACTCCTATGCCCAACTGCACCTTTTTGGGGTGAATGAGAACAATAGTTAAACTACCTGAGCCTCCGTCAACGCACTCCTTGAGGACAATTCGACTGCACTTCTTGCAGGAATTCTCTGGCTCAAATAGAGAAACAATTGAAACTCATTCTATTATCCTCTCAGACTTCACTTCAGACATGAAATCATATACATAGCATATAAAAGCAAATGCATAACAGGAAAGCAAAACACTCATAAGCACACCATTTAACATCAACACACAGAGAAAAGACACAAAACCATGGATTTGAATCAACTCCTCTATTAATTCAAGATCTATACATGGATGTTCTTCTACAACCCTCTTCTATTCTCCTGTGCTCTTCCTGCTTCACTATGCCTGAATAATGTTACAATGCACAATGAGGGTGTCTATATCCGTTTTCCCTCCTCCTTTCTAAAACTGTCTAATCTAAGAATTCAATTCTACCTACTTGCATTAACTAGATTAAATGCCTCCTATATACTTAAGGACGAGAGCTATCCGCTCAAGGTCCATTACAATACAAAAGTGCGCCTCATTAAATTATCACATTAATGTCAGCGCAACAGTTTCAAGGTGTTTCAAAATTTGTGCTGGACGCCTTCCAGCTGTCTTCCTCTTCCGTGCTGGCTCGCTTGATGTGAGGGATGCTCCTGCATCATACTCCCTCGCTTGAAAACTTTCATGGGCTCCTGTCCATGAGCTCCTGCACGGTATATCCACGCTTCTGTATTTCTGTTTCATTCTCCCAGCTGGCATCTTCCACTGGATGGCCCTTCCATTTGACCAGATACTCATAGTATTCTTTCCTCCTGGTCTTCTTACTGATCCTCTTGTCCAGTATACATTCCATCTGTGACTTCTCTGCTATCGACATCTGCTTCATCCACTGGATCACTGGTTGCTCAGTTCCAGTCTCTGCTTCTCCAGCCCTGTATGGGTATAAATCTATGACATTTAATATCAGAGATATTCCGATCCCATCCGGTAACTCGATCTCATAAGCATTTTCCCCAAACTTCTTCAAGACCTTGCAGGATCCGATTTTCTTCATCTTCAGTTTATTGTATGTTCCCCTCAAGAACCTTTCTCTTCTCAAGTGTGCCAAAACTAATTCACCAACCTCGAAATGAGGTTGTCTCTTCCGCTGGTCGGCTCTGCGCTTATATTCGTGACTTGAATCTAGCAGTCGCTGCTTCACCTGGCCGTGAAGTTCTTTCATCGCCTTCGCGAACTCTTCGGCACTCGCACTCCTAGTCGCAGTCTGTTCTGAATCCCTTAATTCAGAAACTCCTCTCGGCTGCATGCCATACACTATCTGAAATGGACTTTGGCCTGTGCTCCTGTTCACCGAGTCATTATATGCGAACTCTGCCTGCGGCAATATACTATCCCACTGGCCGTGGTGCTCTGTCACCAAGCTTCTCAGCAAGTCTCCCAAACTTTTGTTCACCACTTCTGTCTACCCATCCGTCTGAGGATGATAAGCTGAACTAAACAAAAAGTTAGTCCCCATCTTTTTCCATAATGTCCTCCAGAAATGTCCCACTAACTTTGTATCTCTGTCCAAAACTATACTTCTGGGTAATCCGTGAAGTCGAACGACCTCTTTGAAAAGCAGATTTACGATGTGAGTCACATCACTGGTTTTCTAGCATGGGATAAAATGTGCCATCTTGGAAAACCTATCCACTACCACAAAGACCGAATCAAATCCTCTTTGCGTCCTTGGCAATCCCAATACAAAATCCATGTTGATTTCATCCCACGGCCTCTCAGGTATGGGCAATGGTTGATAGAATCCTGCATTCTTCTTTCTTCCCTTTGAATACTAGCAAATTTTACATCTGTCTACAAACCGCTTGACCTCTGACCACATCCCTGGCCAAAAGTATGACTCACTCAGGTTCGGGAATGTGTTATCATGACCAAAATGCCCTGCCAAGCCTCCGTTGTGTTTCTCCTTTAACAGATTCTCTCTCATGGAGTAATTTGGAATACACAATTGATTGCCTCTGAACAATAATCCTTCTTGGATCATATAGTCTGTCCAAGGGCTTCTATCTCTAAGAACTGGATTCTCAGCTGGTTCATATGCTTCTTTAAAATCCTGATCGTCTGCATACATGTCCTTGAGATCATCAAAACCTAGAATTTTGACTCTGAACTCCTGCAACAATAAACACTTCCTGCTCAAAGCATCAACCACTTTGTTAGCAGTACCCGAAATATGCTTAATTACAAAAGTGAAACTCTGCATATACTCTACCCATTTTACATGTCTCTAATTCAACTTCTCCTGTTGAGTCACAAACTGTAATGCATGGTTATCACTATATAAAACAAATTCGTTTGGGATCAAGTAATGCCTCCACTTCTTCAGTACCTGGATGATGGCATAAAATTCTTTGTCGTATGTGGAGTATTTCACGTTTGCCTCATTTAGCTTCTCACTGAAATATGCAATCGGTCTGTCTTCCTGACTCAAGACTGCTCCTATGGCAAACCCGCTTGTGTCACATTTCACTTGAAATGTCTTTTGGAAATCTGACAACACCAAAACTGGTTGTTTCGTGATCTTCTGCTTCAACAGATTGAATCTCTTCTCAGCCTCTGTTGTCCAGTGAAAATATTTATGTCTTTTCTTCACTGTGTCCATCATCGCTGCGCTAATCCCACTGAAATTCCTAATGAACTTTCGGTAGAAACTAGCTAGTCCATGAAAACTTCTCACCTCAAATACATTTCTCGGTGATGGCCAATTCTTGATCACTTCCACCTTATCTGGATCCATCTTCAATTCATTTTCCGAAATAACAAACCCCAAGTAAATGGGTTCTATCTTCATAAACGAGGATTTATTCATGTTTATCAATAGCCTCTCCTGCTGTAGCTTCTTCATTACTGTAGCTAAATGCTTCAGATGTTCTGCCTTTGTCTTACTGAAAATCAGTATATCATCCAGATATACGATGAAAAATTTTCTGATGAATTCCCTCAGGACTTCATTCATTAACCTCATGAAAGTACTTGGCACATTTGTTAAGCCAAACGGCATAACAAGCCATTCATACAAACCTTCGTTTGTCTTGAACGTTGTTTTCCATTCATCACCTTCTCTCATGCGAACTTGGTGATATCCGCTTTTCAGATCAACCTTTGAAAAAAAAATTGCTCCACTTAGGCAATCCATTAAATCATTCATCCTTGGCAATGGAAACCTGTACCTAATGGTTATCTTGTTGATGGCTCTTGAGTCGGTACACATCCTCCAGCCTCTGTCTTTCTTCGAACTGAGTACTGTCGGAACAACACATGGACTCAAGCTTTCCCTGACCAATCCTTTGTCTAGCAGCTCCTGGACCTGCTTCTTGACCTCTTCATTTTCTTGCGGCGTCAACCTGTATGCGGATTTATTCGGCAAACTAGCTCCTGGTATGAGGTCTATATGATGACTCACACTCCTCATCGGTGGCAACAAATGAGGTAATTCATCCACCACGATGTCAATGAACTCTTCCAGTAGTTCCTGAATTTCCTCTGGTAGATCATCCACTCTTGTGCTAGTCAGAACAATCCTCGGTTTCCTGACCACAAAGAATTGTGGATCTTCTTTCTTCTTCACCTCTGTAAGAAGTTCCTTCCCACTCATGAGAAGTATTGTACTTTTTCCTTCTGGTTTTACCTCCTTATATTTTATCATAAGCAACATGTGTGTCCTCCCGTTCTTCTCTAGGGTGTATGTATTCATCTTCCCATCATGAATCACATTTCTGTCATATTGCCATGGTCTACCCAGCAATAGATGACATACATCCATAGGAATGACATCACATAAGATCTTATCATTATACCCTCCTATTTTGAATTCAACTAAACATTGTTTAGTGACATTTACCTGGTGTCCTTTCTGTAGCCATGAAACTTTGTATGGACTCGGGTGATCAGTCGTCTCCAGCTCCAACTTCTCTACCACCTCGGTTGAAACGAGATTATCTGTGCTACCGCTGTCCACGATAACATTGCATACCCTGTCCTTGGTTTTGCAAGAAGTTCTGAAAAGTCTGGTCCTTTGGGATGAATCCTCCACCTCCTTCTCAGGTGTTAAGAGAACTTTACGCATCATCAACGACCTTCCGCCTTCAGCGTCTTCTACCTCAACATCACGCCTCTATGCCTCAGCGATGTGAGCCTCTCCACTGTCCTTCTTTTTCTCTGGACACTCGAATGACTTGTGCCCATTATTTCCATATGTGAAGAATGTGATTACTCCACCTCTTCCTCTTCCTCTACCTCTGGTATGAGGAAATATGTTATTATCAGCATATCCTCCTCTCTGCTCTGTATGTTGTTCTCTCGGTTCAGCATTTTGGCCTCGCTGTGAACTTCCACCCCTCTCGGTTCTAGTCTGAGGCTTTTTCCAGTTGTCCTTGGTCTTCTGGTATTTATCTTGGGCAACCGATTTGCCTTTGGGCTGACTCCTGCCTCGGCCTCGCTGACCTTGCTTACGGCTCAACTTCTCTTCAGCTTTCAAAGCCATTTGATAAGCATCATCCACCGTTCAGATGGTTACCATGCTCATCTCATCCTGGATATCATATCTCAGGCCATTCATATACCTGGCAAATTTCTCATCATCGCTCTCCCTATGACCTGCCCTGATGTTCAGTCGATAGAATTCCTCCGTGTATTCTTTCACTGTCATCAGCTTCTGTCTCAGGTTCTGCATCCTCCTGAACAGAGTGATTTGATAATCTCTAGGGATGAACTTTTCCTTCATCTTTGCAATCATTCGATCCCAACTTTTAATTTTCTGCTTGCCCTTGTAGCGTCTATCTGCTTGTAGCTCATCCCACCACAATGCTGCGTGTCCTTTCAGTCTCGTGACAACATGCTTGACCTTTTTGTCTTCTTCGACATCTTCATAGTCAAAGTATGTGTCAAGAGCCCTAATCCATCTAGAAGCTCTTCCACATCTAGATTTCCTTCATAAACTGGAATGTCCATCTTCGCCTTTGCACCCATCCGTGAAATAGATTTAATTAGGCATTCATTGGCTGCATCCTCGGCTGCAACTTCTTCCTCATGTTCAACCTCGACTTCATTGTCGGAATCACTCAGATCCCCTGCACTAGCTGTGCCTCTTTGCGTTGTCTCCATGTCTTCAAGTCTGGCTCGGAGATCACACATTTGTCTCTCTATGGCTGGATCTGCCATCTGCCTACCCCTTCGTCTCTGCACCTCCATATCCTCTGGATCGGTTGACTGTCTATCTCTTCTCGTTGGCATGGTGAATTTCCTTCTCCCTGCTACAGAAAGCAAAGAGTCTTTCTGGGCTCTGATACCACTCTAACGCAGCCGCGCTCCTTAGAGACACGTCCGCTCTCAGGATCCTCTTCTACCTCGGCCCGAAGAACTCAAACGTCCTTCTATCTTCCTATCGGAAAATCTACACCCACAGAATTCTCCGTGCGATTCCCTCTCTTTGCTTATCGGGGAATCAGACTTCACAACTTCGTGATGTCAAAGGTCGAACACTGGGCTCTCGAATCCCCGAGACCCGATGACCAGTCAACGCTGACCTTCTCTTATCTGTATCAGAACTTTCCCTATTGCGATTTCGCTACTCGCGATACGAAACAACTCGTCTTATCAACTCCCGATGCCCGATACGTCGAAACTCTGACGCACCCGTGCGAGTTGACTTTTCCACTTCCTGTCACTTTTATCGGGATTTCAGACTTCGCGGGATCACAAATCCTAATGCCAAAGGTTTCGGGACTTTACTTTCCCTGAACTCCGATACGGTGCGCCACCTGTCCTCTACCAACTCCTGTGGCCCTACTATCCGTTAACCGTCGGAATATCGCGTTTCGTGATTCCACACTGCCGGAGTATCTTGTCCTCAAGACTCCCGATACGCCGAACCCCGACTTCGCCAGATCTTATGACACACATCCCAACTAATGGACGGTCCAGATCTATCAGGATATCGTGTATCGTAATATCATGATTCCCGATGCACATTTACAGGACTTCGACCCACGAAACCCCGATACACGATCCTACGTGTGGATCTAATGATCCCTGTGGCTCGGATCGACGGCTCTRCCCCTCCTGAGCTTTGAGTTTCTCAACCACTCTKTCATATCTCTCTTGCACCTCCATGATATCTAACAGCTCACGGTGATTCGCGAGATCTCCTCGGAGAATCTCGTCTGTCCGTTCTTCCTGATGAGGTCTGCGAAATGACTAAGTGTCTCCTCTTATAAACTCATTCCTCCTGCGTGCAAACTTGCGACGCTTCTTGCCAACCTTTGAGGCACGAATCCTCTATGTTGTCCTTCAATAAATGTGAAGGCCTATCCTTCCTGAGCTTTTCCCCAAGACCTTCAATTCCCTCAGAAATCTCTTGCACGCACTCCTTGCGGCAAACCTTCAACCACGTTAAGTGTTGAAGTTCCTTGAACTCTGCGCACTCCTACAGCAACAGTCTGTCAGCTGGTGCTCAGGTTTGCAACCCTGAATTTCACTTGGCCTGTGCACTCCTTGCATGGCTCCTATGCCCAACTGCACCTTTTTGGGGTGAATGAGAACAATAGTTAAACTACCTGAGCCTCCGTCAACGCACTCCTTGTGGACAATTCGACTGCACTCCTTGTAGGAATTCTTTGGCTAAAATAGAGAAACAATTGAAACTCATTCTATTATCCTCTCAGACTTCACTTCAGACATGAAATCATATACACAACATATAAAAGCAAATGCATAACAGAAAATCAAAACACTCATAAGCACACCATTTAACATCAACACACAGAGAAAAGACACAAAACCATGGATTTGAATCAACTCCTCTATTAATTCAAGATCTATACATGGATGTTCTTCTACAACTCTCTGCTATTCTCCTGTGCTCTTCCTGCTCCACTATGCCTGAATAATGTTACAATGCACAATGAGGGTGTCTATATCCATTTTCCCTCCTCCTTTCTAAAACTGTCTAATCTAAGAATTCAATTCTACCTACTTGCATTAACTAGATTAAATGCCTCCTATCTACTTAAGGAAGAGAGATATCCGCTTAAGGTCCATTACAATACAAAAGTACGCCTCATTAAATTATCACATTAATGTCAGCGCAACAGTTTCAAGGTGTTTCAAAATTTGTGCTGGACGCCTTCCAGCTGTCTTCCGCTTCCGTGCTAGCTCGCTTGACGTGAGGGATGCTCTTGCATCACAAACCAACCTAAAAATGAGAGAGGGGTATGGGGGGATACGTTTTGCATACGATGGCTAGCCGTCTGGCTAAATATTTCAATCACAATTTGGTCATTAACAAGGAAGAGAAGGTACTTGCTATTCAATAAAAATGCAAGTACAAATCCGTATTGAATCTTGTTCCATGAAAGTAATCCTCTTGGTGGTCATTACGAACCATTGTTGTATAAATATCGTCCATATGCAATCTTGGAAGATCTAGTAATTACTTTTTAGTAATGTGAAAATACCTTCAATTCCATTGGGAACGTATTATGCATGACATGCATACTTGTGGTTTGGACATAAAAACAACTAGTACACCTAATTGTGGCAGGATTCTGTTTACTACACTTTGCTACTCAGTCACGACAAAGTTCGATGTGTAGTCTCTAAGACTATACATTTTCCAGTCCTTTCACAATGCACTTATAGGTGGAAATCACAACGTCTTTCTCTGTTTGCACCAACACCTGACACTTGATGTCATACAAAGTGTACCAACGATTGGGAATTGGCAAGCGCATCTAATAAACATGTCAATGCCATATGAAAAGGGAA
>JASDQU010103794.1:152992-171704 GCA_032191745.1 Picea mariana | reverse complement strand
CCCTAATATTACGGTTACATAAAATGATGTCAACCGTTTACAATTTCTTTTAAAATTCTAATAAATAAAAACATTTAAAAAGTTTTAAATTTGCGTTGACGAACTTTCTTTCTCTGTTTCAACTCATTGAACACATTTTCCTAAAAGGTTTACTAAGATCCTGGGAGCCTCAGGTATCTCATTAGCTTCAAAAGAGAAAAATCTCCTCTGTAATTCTGGCAATCTACTTTCTATCATACTTTCTGTAAACTTCACTGTTTTCAACTTTAAACTCGAATTCACCATCCACTTATTTATTTCTGTAATGTTGACCAATCTAATATTTGAAATTTCTGCTTTCTTTTCTTCGAGCTCTTCTCTCGATTTCAGCTGATACCTAGAAATGTTGACTTCGCCTAATAACCCAGAACAACCATCTGTCCCGATATTTAATGAATCTTTTTCAAAGAGATTGAAGATCCCTTGACAATCTTCGTTAACTTCTTTTGTGATTCTTTTATATTCAACCAATTTTGATTCCCAGACTTTTATCATTATATCCCCTTTTACCTATTCAGAAATAGATAATTTCTAATTTTTTCCAATTTCATCTTTTAATGAGGAAGCTAGTGCTTTATGAAAAGTAGTCCTTGCTGCTTTAGCTTCTCTTTCTTTCTGGAACACATTTTCCATGGACCTATTTGATTCCTGAAAATAGTTCTAGATGATTTCCAGATTTCAGAATAATTTTTGTTGTTATTCTTCTATACTTACATATATCTCTGATGCCTGTGTCCTGAAATTTTCAATTTCAATTACCTGGTTAGCAATAGAAATAATCTTGTCTTGCAAAAATTTATTTTCTTCTCCCAGCTTTTTAACATGTTCTTGAGTGACCTGTATCATGTGTTTTGCCTCATCCAAGTTTTTATTCAACTTTTGGATTTCTTGCATATCTTTGAGTCTAGCTTGTTCTAGACCCTTCTGTATTCCCCAGCCAATATTTCTTTCATTTTCCTTTAATCTGTCTTGCAACTGAATTATTTCTTGATCCTTCTGTTCAAGCATAGTTGTTAGATTTCCCACATAATATATATTAGTTGATGCTATAGCACCCATTGTTACTACTAATTTATTAGCGAACTCTCCATCCTTCAGTTTCTTCCCATCAATGATAACTTTATGCCTTTTGATTGTTCTTTCTCCTACAGGATGAATTTCCTGTTTCAAGACAACTCTTCGTTTTTTACTGAAAAAATAATCAGATGAGGGGATTTCATCTCTTGAAATCGGCTCTAGATCACTGACGTATAGAACTCCTTCATGAGGGGTTCCGAAAGTTGACTGTAATGGAGTCAAAGCTGTAATAGGACTGCCAAGTTCTTTTGAAGCAGTTCCTCCCATCTTTTCTGGAATATCATCAAGAATTATTGGACTTGTTTCTAGTCCTTTTCCTTTCTCTATCCCTGGTTATTTTATCTGAAAACCCTCTGTGTTTTGAGGAGGTATTTCAGAATCTTTCAACTTATCTTTGTCACTTGACTTATCCTGAGTATCAGTTTCAAACCCTGGAGGGGTTTCTTCCTATTCTGGCAATGAAGTCGATATTTCACCTTGTAAAATCTTCGGCAGGTAGCTTCGCCTATGTCTTTGAAAATATGTAAACCCAGCCTGTGACTCAGGTGACAAGGCTTGTACCCTATTTTGTACTTCCTCATAAGATTTAACATCTTTGAAAATATCATCATAAACTGAAACTTCATGTTCATATGCTTTTAAATTACTCTGTATGTAATCTGACTAATTATTTGGTAATGGTCATGTTTTCTGTGCTCGATGTTCACTAATTTTACTTCCTCCAATGACTCGGCCTCCACCTTAGAATGGTCTAAGTTTGATAAAGTGAACTTCTCGACATAAACAGGGAAAGATGGCCATGCTTTTTTCTGCAGAGCTTTTAATTCTAACCCAATACCATCCTTAGCTAATTGATAAGCCACTTCCCTGCATACCAACCTGTCTGGTAAGAATTTTGGGAGTGCATGAGGTGGAATGGAACAACCATAAACCCTAATATAGGAAAAATTTTCCTCAATAAACCAATCAACAACTGATTTGAGGCTTTCTATGACTGCATCAAAAATGCGAGGGGGTTCGCATATAAAGAATATTTTGTGCAGAGGGATAATTACATAATGACAAACATCATAAAAAACATCTTTTTCATTTTCTTCCCAGAGAGCTAAGTGGTATTTATGCACAAGCTGTGGGCAATAAATATTCCAACTCCAATTCATTAATGGGAAAGGAGTCATAAAACAGATGGCATCCATAATATATGCAGACATATAAAAAGATACTGGCTGTCCCTTTGACCTGGCTTCTTTATATTTTACAACCTCTTTTGTGAGGTTATCTGACTAAATTTTATGCCAGTTAAAACTACGTCCTTCTGAAACTTCCTCTAGGAAGGGTGTCCAGTCTGCATGAAAGTGACAGGGATCTTTTCTCCCGAAAAGTTTGCATAACATCATGGCTGCATAAACCATATATTCATTTAAAGAGGCCGAGTCATAAATCCCATGAGCATCGGCCCTAAACTTTGCTTCGGACCTTGCCCATCCTCTAATCATGTCGGGATATGTCTGGCCTGCCTCAACACATTCCTTTCTTTGAAACTCAGCTAAAAATTCAGCATTAAAGGTGTGTTTGTAATTCGACGAGAGTTTATACATTACTTGAATGTGCTCAGGCCTGAATGAGCCGACGAAATCTCCTTGCTCATTCAGAATGCTTCTTTTCTGGATTCCCACCCTATCCAGAGCCCAGCATATCATATCGGTATATGTTACCAACCTCGGACGTGAAACAACCTTATGAAGCTCACACTTAGCAATGTCTCGGAGATGATTTTCTGAATTAGGGTTTGCATATTTAAGCTCATCCTCCAGCTTTTCGGAAATTCCAGTCCACGATTTGACGGAGTGTACTCCGGATGCAGTAGTATCGAAGATAATATCACCTTCCGGTTGGTCTTCATTTTTCTTCGGTGCTTTTTTGGGTGCCATAGCTCTGCGTTTAATTTGAAAAACTGTCACAGAGAGTGGATGAAAAACTTAGCTTTGAAAAGAAAATACAGATGTTCGATCGTTAAATTTGAATATATCTTATGTATAGTGAGAATCATACATCTGTCACAAAATTAAAGCTCGTAATGAAGAAAAGATATTCGGAGATATGCATTCAATGTATGTACTTAGTCTTTATCATCATTTTCAAATATAAAGAGAAACATACTAAATCCAAACACGACGCATTAATGATCATTCATAGACAAATTAATTTTAAAACTATTTAGAAAGTGGATTTATTAGTGTTAATTTTGAGTTAGATTTGAAAACATGGTTGTCCGGGTTTCGTCAGTCTTGATGTCAAAAAATATGTCATCGAAGAAACCCGATTGCCGAAATCACGATGTATTAATTAAAATTAAAACGTTTTTAATATGTTAATTAATTGTGATTCAATATTTTCGGGATTTCGTTAATCGAAAAATCGAAAGTCCGGATTTTGAGAAATCTGATGACATGAGTCGTGCTCTCATGGAATCGCAAATCCCGAAATCACGAAATGGCGATGACCCGTTTCTTTAAAACATGATTTAATTTATCTTAATCAACTCAGTAATCAAGATTAAGGCCAAAACAAATATAGTTTATTTCAAATGTGAATTATGAGTCGGGATTTTGGTGATTAGGATTTTGAGAAATAGGATGACAAGAAACACGCTTCTCATAGAACTGCGAATCCCAAAATCGTGATGTAATTATTTAACTCTTAATCATTTTTAGCAGATATTGGATTAATTCATATCTTTACTTATGGATCAAATGTATCTCGAAATCGGGAAAATGAGAAACACAATGACAAGATTATATGATCTTATTGAACCGTGAATCCCGATATCGCGATGTGATTAACTTAACTTTTAAACCCTTTTAATTGATAATTAAGTAATTTATGTTTTAATTAAGTCTTAAAGTATCGGGAAATCGGGGATCGGGGTTTCACAATTTGATTTGCATTAAAAATTTGTTTACGTCAAACCCCGAATCCCGATCTCTTTAACATTTGATTGAAAAACTCGTGAATTTAAAATTATACTCCTTTAAAATATTTTTTGAAAAGTGTTGGAAAATTTATATATTTGTAAACCTTTATCCATTCTTTGTTCAAAAGTAAATAAAAAGGTATCGTGAATTTCAGAAATGATGAAAATTTTCTTTGAGGAAAGCCGAAATCTTAGAAATAGAAATCTAGACCTTAGGAACAAAAAATTTAATCTCTGTTTCAACATAGGCTCCAATTGGGGACCTCGTCTCCCTGCGGGACGAGTAGAACATGCAGACTCAGTGCCTTCATTGGGTGAATGGTGTCAAGGGTTTATCTCTGATAAACTGATCAAGGAGAGGAAAAAGAGATTATATAAAGCCTTTGAAAACCTTTTCAAAACTTCTTATTTATTTGAAACTCAGTTATAGTATTCTTCAAAATTCTCCTTCTCATTCCAAAATTGAATTAGTATTGAGATGATTAGAACAATATTTGGAAACTCAACAGATTATAGAACATTTCAGCTTGCATCAATCGAAATAAAATTTATAATGCTTAAATTGGGAAGCTCTATTTTGACTTAATATGAATATCCGGTTTTGAAAAATTGATAACTAGAATAGAGTTATAGATAAGTATGACAACCTTACAGACACCTCAGATATTGCTTCACTGCCAGAGGGCCTGTTCAGTACCCCGGTGAAGTTATTTGTCCCTTTTTACTGAATTTCCTTTCACCGCTTCGAGTGCTAATTTTATGCTCAGACATTGCTTCACTGCCAGCAGGCCTGTTCAGTACCCCGGTGAAGTTATCTATTTTTTATTTAGACGAGGGCAATCATTTAAATGAATTTCCTTTCATCGTCTGTAGGACTAGATGGGGGCAATCAATTATGAATTTCCTTTCACCATCTGTCTTATAGTTAGCTTATGCCTACAAAGCGGGGGCAGTCAGTGATACTTAATATATCAGGGGTGGTAATCTATGTAAAAATTTATAATAGAGGTTTGTCAACTTGTTTTGGTTATTCTAGACCAATTTTTTCCAACCTTCAAAACCCCTCAGTCTGTAGAGAAAAAGGGAAAAATATTTTCAGGGGATTTTCTTTTGAGCAAGCTTAAAACTTCAGACAAATTGTTAAGAAACTTAAGATATTCAAAATTAACTCAAACTTAACCATTTTTAGTCAGAGAGAAAAACCATGAAACTGAATCAAATCATTTGTTGATTTTCAAAATTAGTACATAATCTCTCCTACTCTGATAAGAAAGTCCGAAAATGTGAAAGATAACATTGAAGGTATAAAAGGAGATTTTTCAACAATTTATACACCATAAAACCTAAGTTATAATTTCAAAATAACTCTTTGGACTGATTTTTTTTTTTTTAATGAGAACAGTATATACAATAAATTTTATTTTATTTATTATATATTATTATTATTATTATTTTTTAGGTGAATTAATTATTCCATATAATGCTTTAAAAAACGCCCATTAACAGGGGCATTCAAAATCTTACCATCCAAATTTTCAAGTAGAAATGAATTTTTTCCTTCAGAAGAGGATACCTTAAAGGGTCCATACCAAATATGATCGAATTTACCATTTTTTCCTGAATCTTCTTTTCGAGCATCCCACCTCAAAACCAGATCCCCTGGGAGAAAGTTCCTGTTCTTGGCCTTGCGATCAAATAAAATCTTCATATCATCCTGGTACTTCTGTATCTTTTCATCTACTACATCCCTGTGTTGCTGAACTTCAATCAGCTGGTTTATCCTTCTTGTGAGAGGGTTTGGCTCTTCCTTCTCATCCTGCCATAGTTTCATCACAGGAAGTGCTAGATTTATGGGCAACACTACATCTGTTCCATAAACCATTTGAAAGGGAGAAGTACCAATAGACCTTTTTTGTGCCTATTCGATTTGCCCATAGAGCATATTTTAAATGTAAATGCCAAGATTTTTTATTTTCATTTAAGACTTTCTTGATTATACTGATCAAACTATTGTTAGAAGATTCTGCCAGACCGTTTCCCCGCGGATAGTATGTTGTGGAATGTCCCAACACAATATTATATTTCTGGCAAAAACTGACCATTGCCATAGACTTGAAAGCCTGCGCATTATCTGTGACTATCTTTCTAGGACAACCAAACCTAGACAAGATATTTTCTTCTAAAAAATATATAACTATTGAATCAATAGCCTTCCTTGTTGGGATAGCTTCCACCCATTTGTTGAAATAGTCAGTAGCGGTCAAAATCCATCTATGTTGGGCACTTGAATGAGGATTTATCTCACCTATGAAGTCAAGTCCCCATTGCTGAAAAGGAGCTTCTATTTTGACTGGGACTAATGGCATTGCTGGTAGCTTATGTTTTCCTGTAAAAAATTGGCAAGGGCTACAAGCTAGTACCTTAGCATTTACATCAGGGAAAAGTTTAGGCCAGTAATAACCATCCCTCAGGATTTTATATGCCATAGCTCTCCAAGCATGGTGCCCTCCACAAACTCCTTCATGAAACTGACTTATAACTTCCTTTGTTTCTAATTTGACAAGACGGACTAAAAGGAAACCAAGTGGGTCTTTCCAGTATAATCGTTTCTCGGAAATACAGTATTTAACTACATGCAGCTTCAGTGTTCTAGCTTAGGAAGGTGACAAATCATCTGGACATTTCAAAGTTAATAAGTAGGTTACTATGTCCTTGTACCAATTTGACGATGCAAATTTCTCATCGATCTTGTTTTTGACTATTTGGTCATCAAGTTCATTCATATCTATCCATCCTTCTTCCTCCTGAGCACTGTTTATCCCAAGAGCCCTGAAATTGGATTCAGCTAGAAGTTTAGCCAAACCCTGTCCTTTTACCAATTTAGTCGGTTTAACCTCCAAGTCAAACTCTTGAATTTTTGCAAGCCATCTTCCTCTTTTACCATCACTGTCTGCTTGAACCAAGATATCTTTTACAACACTAGTGGGTACATATGCAATTACTTTAGAATGCAATACATACGTTCTGAAAGATTTCAATGCTTTTACCATAGCATAAGCTTGCTTTTCCATTATATTGTATTTAAGTTCATCATCTCGGAGGATTTTGCTAAAGAAGGCTATGGGTTGCTCGAAACCTTCTTCATTCTTCTGAAGGAGTATAACAACAAGCGTATGTTCAGAGGCAAATGAAAAAATGAGAAAATCTTTAAGATAATCTGGACTCGCTAGTACTGGTGCCTCACTTATAACTTTTTTAATGTGGGCAAAGGATGCCTTAGCTTCTGCTGTCCACTTTACTTCGTTGTTTTTTCTGAGCATATCTGTAATCAATTTAACAATCTCAGCGAAGTTGGGAATAAATCTTCTCAAGAAATTTATTTTCCCTAAAAATGATTGAATTTCTTTAACATTCCTAGGAATAGTTATTGTATCTATAGCCTCTACTCTTTTTGGATCAATCCTGATTCCATCTCGGGATACTATATGACCCAACAACTTTCCTTCCTACATAGTGAAATGAGACTTTTTAGGATTTAAGGATAGACAAAACCTACGACATTTTTCAAATGTTTGTTTAAGATGAATCATATGGTCTTCATCTGATTTTGAAAAAACAGTAAGATCATCCAGATATATGACTACGAACTTGTCCCATTCGCCAACAAAAGCAATATCCATCACTCGTTGAAAGTAGCTCCTGCATTCATTAGTCCAAACGACATTTTATCATACATAAACGTGCCCTAAGGAGTGGTAAATGCGGTTTTTTCCTTGTCAGGCTCACTAACAGCAATTTGATTATAACCTGAAAAGCCGTCAATCATGGACATTCTAGTAGCCCCTACTACTTTTTCAAGAACATGGTCCATTTTTGGTAGAGGATAATTATCTTTAAGAGAAGATTTATTAAGATTTCTGAAATCAACGAATAATCTGATTTCCCCATTTTTCTTTCTAACTGGGACTAGATTAGCTACCCAATCAGAATATATTAGGGGAACAATAATCTTAGCATCTAGAAGTTTTTTAACTTCTCTCTCAATGATAGGTAATAAAATCGGGTTAAACTGTCGGAGTTTTTGTTTGAAAGGTTTGACACCTGGTTTAAGTGGTATTTTGTGTTCTATCATAGAAGTGTCATATGTTTTCAAATCTTCGTATGACCATGCGAACACATCTTTGTATCTTTTTAACAACTCCATGTATTTGTTTTTGTTTTCTACTGATAAAAATTTAGATAACTTAACCATTTTGGGGTTATCTTCGTTTCCTATGTTACAATCTTCAACCTCCTCTGGTTGAGGTTGTAGAGTAGTTTTAGAAGGAATGCCATCTTTATTAAAGAGTCTTTCCAAAGGGATTAGACCTTTGGAGATTTGGTTGTTCTTAAGAACAAGCATCCGGTGGTTAGCAATTTTATCATGAAATTCTTTTGCATCTTCCCCTTCTTGCATGATCCAAATAGGATCATTTTGATTCTCCTGATCGTTATATGTTTCTGAAAATTCATCTAACGATTCAAGAAACTTTCTAAGCTGCTCATCGTCTTCAAAAACCTGCCAATGTTGTATATTATTTGGTATTGAAGGACGATGTCTCATTTGTATATGGTATTTTAAATTAAAAGCAGTCGAGGGTGTAAAAGTTGATGTAGCTTTGGCTAAAGCATCAGCCTGTTGGTTTTTCGGATCTAGGGACGAAATGAAAATTCACATAAGTAAAGAAATTCTCAATTAAATCCCAGACACAATTTCTATAATATCTTAATCTAGGACGCTTAGCTTGATATTGCCGATTTACTTGTTTTATGATTAATTGAGCATCACCAAAGACTTCAAGATTTTTAATTTTCATCCTTCTAGCAGCTTCTAATCCGAGTACTAAAGCCTCATATTCACATACATTATTTGTATAATCTATGTACCACTGGAGCCTATATAAAAATGGAATAACAAATTGATCATCAGGAGCAATAAGGAGTACTCCAGCCCCAGCTCCAAGATAGGAGGAAGCACCATCAAAAAACATTTTCCATATACCAGTATTATATACATTTTCTTCTATTTCTTTTTTTTGAATTTTTTCTTTTGTACGTTTACCATCTACATCTATTTCAAAATCATCATCTAACGATAATATACAGTTTCCTAAATCTTGGTCGGCAATATAAACTGGATGATTGTTAGGATTATTTGGGTCACTTATCGTAAATGCCAACCTAGTCTCCCTGTAAAGACGAGTGAATTTCCCTCTGAAAACAGGGAATGTAGCATATGTCATATCTAGCTGGAGGGATCCTCCAAGCTTAGCAACCCATGATCTAGATAATAACATTCCATATTTTGGGGGGATATCAACAACTACTACATCCATAAGGATACTTTTAGCAGGTATCTGGGCCAAACTTACCACTAGGTCTTTAATCATTCCTATGCATTTAACTTTCCTTGAATCGAAAGAATACAAATCACCATAGGGTCTTTTGATTTCGAGACCAAGTTTTTCCATTATTGCCTTTGGCATAACATTATGGGAAGCTCCAGAATCCAACATACAGTTATGTAAAAGGTGGTCAAAAAGAGTTAGTGTAATATAAAAAGGTGCCACTGTATCTCTTACACCTTCGATGTGTGGGCCAAAAAATAGGATAGGATTATTGTCTTCTAAGTTAATAGCGTAAGCCTGACTTTCATCTTCAGAAAAATTAATCATTTTGGCTATTTGTTTTCGGTATACTGGATTTTTAGCTAATTTGACAAGGGGGATAGGAATTTTGATCTTACTTATTTCATTTTCCAAATTGAAATTTCCCAGAGCCTTGTCATTCTCAATGTTTGGGGCTTCCATACCTTTTTTCTCGGTTTTACGTTGAGGTGTAACCTTATTTTCTTTTATCAGAACTTGTGTATTTACAGGGGGTGTTCCTACTGGTTCTAACTGTACAGGGTGGGTATCAGTTGTATTTCTTTTTGCAGACTGTTTATCTGCAACCTTTGGATTTCCCTCATCGGTATCATTTCTTAACAAACCCTTTTTTGTTTGAATATTAGGGAGATTTTTATTTCTTGGTCTCAGATTGTATTTTCCTTGTAAGTCAACAATAATATCATCTGCAATATTTTGATATGTTAAATCATCAATGATATTATTGTTAACCTATTTTTCTGATGTACTTTCTTTAATCAAGGATGCTTCATAATCTTGTCTAGATAAATAAGGAGACTTATTATCATCACCAAGATTACTAATAGCTTCATCCAATTCTTCAAAATCGCCCAAATCTTCCTCTCCAATATAATTTTCACTTTTAAAGGGTGCTTGAATTTTTTGATCTTCATTTTTCACCATTTTATATGGTCCCTGAGGTTCAGGATTTTTTCGGAAATCTTTTCTGAGAAAATTATCCCTTTTTGTTTTTTCTAGTTCCATTTTCAAGATCTTATTTGAAAGTTCTCGAATGACCCTAGCCATCTCTTCTAATTTATCTATAGAAGATTTTCTTGACCCTGAAGGTCCACCTTGTTCTTTGAATTTTTTATTTTCTTTATTTACATTTTCGGTCTTTGCTTTAAGCTTCCTTGATGCCATCATATTGGATTTGATTTCAACTGCATAATCTTGCATTTTAGAGAGATCTAATGATCTCCTTTCTCTCAATAGTAAAGAAAAGTCAGGATCAAAAGCACCAGCAAAATTCACTTTTGCTGCAGGTTGTGAAGGTTTAACTTCAGCTGGAATTTTATTGTATAATTTATTAAACCTTTGTGTGAATTCTAGAACTGATTCGGAATTTTTCTTTTTGAGGGCTTTGAATTCGGTTAGATAATAAAGGTGATCCTTCCTCTCACCCCATTGTCTGATGAATGCACTCTCAAGATCTTCATAGGATCTTAATGATCCAGCTGGTAAGGATCGAAACCAAGTTCTCACTTGTCCCTCAAAAGTTTGAACAAGTAATCTAGAATAAACATCTTCATGTTCTATTCCAAGTATATCTGCAAATTGATCGAAAAAGTTTATATGTTCTTGTGCAGTCAAATCACCCTCCCCTGTAAATTTCAGGAGGCTCTTCATATAGTTTTCAGGGATATCATGAAGAGGAACAAGAAGAACGAGGGGAGCATATCTAGCAGCCACTTTGGCAAAAATCCTGGGAAATGGTACTTGACCACCTCCAGGAGCACCACCTCCAGCTCCAACAGCTCCTTGTGCTGCCATGGTTAGATTTAGGACTGAAGTTTGGACAGCGTGTGGAGAAGATTCTCGGAAAACTGGAGACAAAATTTTGGGAAATGAGAAAGTATCAAAAGAGGGGGGAAGTGAAAGTGATCCTTCAAAAGTTTTCGATGAGTTTGATTGTGTAAAGTTAGGATGATCTGTAGAATAAGTTGATAAAAGGATTTGTTTAATTGATTTTCGTGATTTTAAAATTTTTTCCGGATTAGAGATCGACGAAGTCTGTTTACTATCCGAGTTTTTTCTGGTGTTCTTACGGCTACTAGCTAGTTTATTTAGTGTGGAGTCGCCAACTAAAAAATAATTTAGCCTTAGAAAGTTTTCTGTTATTATTCACTATCAACAACAGAAAATGTCAATGTCATTCTTCCCAGGGAAATAATTCATTTCTTCATTCCCCAACAACGATGCCAAAAAGATGTTGTTCCTAAGTTTATGTTTTAAGGCAATAAAACATACCGTCAAGGCATCCGTAACTAATTTTAATAAAAAGATTTGGAAATAAGGAATCAAAGAAAGATCAGAACAGGTTCATTTTCTCAATTGTCTCTGTCTTGCTTCCTGTTTCTCTTGGATGCTAATGTCTCACTCAATAGCAGCCCATGATCGTTCTAACTCAGCCCTATTGGTCGTTGTTTGTAAAATAGTGTTAAATAAACTTAGGGCAATGTTGGTTTGATCCTGAAGGCCTAGTTCTACGTTAGGTTGTCTGCTACTAGGGACTATCATGGATGATAAGGTTTAAAAGGTTTATAAATGGGTTTTTAATCAATTGGTTACTTCAGATTTTCTAAGATGATATTAATGAAAACAACTTTTTAAAATCTAAAACAGTAATGTAAAACACATTCAAGGCTGTTTCCTGGTTTCATAACAATTTTGAAATTATAAACGACAAAACACACTACAGAGAAATATAAGGCTTTTATCAAGAAAGAATCTTATATTTCAATTAACGATGATGAAAGAAAAACAAGATTTCTAACAGAGTTAAATATTAAGGAATAAAAGGTTTTACAGGTCTTAAAATTACTAAAGCAATTTCAGAGGAAAGACTGTAAAACATTCAATATCCAAACTAATCTGAAATAATAAACAAAGATGCATATAATTTCAAATCAATTACTCATTAGAAAACATTTAAAAGGAAAATTTAACAAAGCATGATAAACAGGGGAAGACACATAGTTACGAAGTTGTAGGATCCAGAATCTCGTTTGCGATTTATATTCCGATGAAATTCAAAACCGATGTTACAAAAATGGCTCTCTCCAAAATTTCTGAAGCCCTTTTTTAGCCTTTTGAAACTATATTTATACATTTCTATCAAATTTTCTCGTTGGTAACTAACCAACCCCCTAATATTACGGTTACATAAAATGATGTCAACCGTTTACAATTTCTTTTAAAATTCTAATAAATAAAAACATTTAAAAAGTTTTAAATTTGCATTAACGAACTTTCTTTCTCTGTTTCAACGCATTGAACACATTTTCCCAAAACGTTTACTAAGATCCTGGGAGCCTCATGTATCTCATTAGCTTCAAAAGAGAAAAATCTCCTCTGTAATTCTGGCAATCTACTTTCTATCATACTTTCTGTAAACTTCACTATTTTCAACTTTAAACTTGAATTCACCATCCACTTATTTATTTCTATAATGTTGACCAATCTAATATTTGAAATTTCTTCTTTCTTTTCTTCGAGCTCTTCTCTCGATTTCAGCTAATACTTGGCAATGTTGACTTCGCCTAATAATCCAGAACAACCATCTGTCCTGATATTTAATGAATCTTTTTCAAAGAGATTGAATATCCCTTGACAATCTTCGTTAACTTCTTTTGTGATTCTTTTATATTCAGCCAATTTTGATTCCCAGACTTTTATCATTATATCCCCTTTTACCTGTTCAGAAATAGATAATTTCTGATTTTTTCCAATTTCATCTTTTAATGAGGAAGCCACTGCTTTCTGAAAAGTAGACCTTCCTGCTTTAGCTTCTCTTTCTTTTTGGAACACATTTTCCATGGACCTATTTGATTCCTGAAAATAGTTCTGGATGATTTCCAGATTTCGAAATACTTTTTGTTGTTCTTCTTCTATACTTACATATATCTCTGATGCTTGTGTCCTGAAATTTTCGATTTCAATTACCTGGTTAGCAATAGAAATAATCTTGTCTTGCAAAAATTTATTTTCTTCTCCCAGCTTTTTAACCTGTTCTTGAGTGACCTGTATCATGTGTTTTGCCTCATCCAAGTTTTTATTCAACTTTTGGATTTCTTGCATATCTTTGAGTCTATCTTGTTCTAGACCCTTCTATCTTCCCCAACCAATATTTATTTCATTTTCCTTTAATCTGTCTTGCAACTGAATTATTTCTTGATCCTTCTGTTCAAGAATAGTTGTTAGATTTCCCACAGAATATATATTAGTTGATGCTATAGCACCCATTGTTCCTACTAATTATATAGTGAACTCTCCATCCTTGAGTTTCTTCCCATCAATGATAACTTTATGCCTTTTGATTGTTCTTTCTCCTAAAAGATGAATTTCCTGTTTCAAGACAACTCTTCGTTTTTTACTGAAAAAATAATCAGATGAGGGGATTTCATCTCTTGAAATCGGCTCCAGATCACTGACGTATAGAACTCCTTCATGAGGGGTTCCAAAAGTTGGCTGTAATGGAGTCAAAGCTGTAATAGAACTGCCAAGTTCTTTTGAAGCAGTTCCTCCCATCTTTAGTGGAATATCATCAAGAATTATTGGACTTGTTTCTAGTCCTTTTCCTTTCTCTATCCTTGGTTATTTTATCTGAAAACCCTCTGTGTTTTGAGGAGGTATTTCAGAATCTTTCAACTTATCTTTTTCACTTGACTTATCCTGAGTATCAGTTTCAAACCCTGGAGGGGTTTCTTCCTATTCTGGCAATGAAGTTGATATTTCACCTTGTAAAATCTTCGGCAGGCAGCTTCACCTATGTCTTTGAAAAGATGTAAACCCAGCCTGTGAATCAGGTGACAAGGCTTGTACCCTATTCTGCACTTCCTCATAAGATTTAACATCTTTGAAAATATCATCATAAACTGAAACTTCATGTTCATATGCTTTTAAATTACATTGTATGTAATGCCGACTAATTATTTGGTAAGGGTCATGTTTTCTGTGCTCGATGTTCACTAATTTTACTTCCTCCAATGACTCAGCCTTCGCCTTAGAATGGCCTAAGTTTGATAAAGTGAACTTCCGGACATAAACAGGGGAAGATGGCCATGCTTTTTTCTGTAGAGCTTTTAATTCTAACCCAATACCACCCTTGGCTAACTGATAAGCCACTTCCCTACATACCGACCTGTCTGGTAAGAATTTTGGGAGTGCGTGAGGTGGAATGGAACAGCCATAAACCCTAACATAGGAAAAATTTTCCTCAATAAACCAATCAACAACTGATTTGAGGCTTTCTATGACTGCATCAGAAATGCGAGGGGGTTCGCATCCAAAGAATATTTTGTGCAGAGGGATAATTACATAATGACAAAAATCATAAAAAACATCTGTTGCATTTTCTTCCCAGAGAGCTGAGTGGTATTTATGCACAGTCTCTGGGCAAGAAACATTCCAACTCCAATTCATTAATGTGAAAGGATTCATAAAACAGATGGCATCCATAATATATGCAGACATATAAAAAGATACTGGCTGTCCCTTTGACCTGGCTTCTTTATATTTTACAACCTCTTTTGTGAGGTTATCTGACAAAATTTTATGCTAGTTAAAACTACGTCCTTTTGAAATTTCCTCTAGGAAGGGTGTCCAATCTGCATGAAAGTGACAGGGATCTTTTGTCTCGAAAAGTTTGCATAACATCATGGTTGCGTAAACCATATATTCGTTTAAAGAGGCCGAGTCATAAATCCCATGAGCATCGGCCCTAAACTTTGCTTCGGACCTTTCCCATCCTCTAATCATGTCGGGATATGTCTGGCCTGCCTCAACAAATTCCTTTCTTTGAAACTCAGCTAAAAATTCAGCATTAAAGGTGTGTTTGTAATTCGGCAAGAGTTTATACATTACTTGAATGTGCTCAGGCCTGAATGAGCCTATGAAAGCTCCTTTCTCATTTAGAATGCTTCTTGTCGGGATTTCCACCCTATCCAGAGCCCAACATATCATATCGGTATATGTTACCAACCTCGGACGTGCAACAACCTTATGAAGCTCAGACTCAACAATGTCTCGGAGATGATTTTCTGAATCAAGGTCTGCATATTTAAGCTCATCCTCCAGCTTTTCAGAAATTCTAGTCCACGATTTGATGGAGTGTACTCCGGATGCAGTAGTATCGGAGATAATATCATCTTTCGGTTGGTCTTCGTTTTTCTTCGGTGCTTTTTTGGGTGCCATAGCTCTACGTTTAATTTGAAAACCTGTCACAGAGAGTGGATGAAAAACTTAGCTTTGAAAAGAAAATATAGACGTTCGATCGTTAAATTTGAATATATCTTATGTATAGTGAGAATCGTACATCTGTCACAAAATTAAAGCTCTTAATGAAGAAAAGATATTCGGAGATATGCATTCAATGTCTGTACTTAGGCTTTCTCGTCATTTTCAATTATAAAGAGAAACATACTAAATCCAAACACGACGCATTAATGATCATTTAAAGACAAATTAATTTTAAAACTATTTAGAAAGTGGATTTATTAGTGTTAATTTTGAGTTAGATTTGAAAACATGGTTGTCCGGGTTTCGTCAGTCTTGATGTCAAAAAATATGTCATCGAAGAAACTCGATTGCCGAAATCGTGATGTATTAATTAAAATTAAAACGTTTTTAATATGTTAATTAATTGTGATTCAATATTTTCGGGATTTCGTTAATCGGAATATCGAAAGTCGGGATTTCAAGAAATCTGATGACATGAGTCGTGCTTTCATGGAATCATGAATCCCGAAATCACGAAGTGACGATGACCCGTTTCTTTAAAACATGATTTAATTTATCTTAATCAACTCAGTAATCAAGATTAAGGCCAAAACAAATATAGTTTATTTCAAATGTGAATTATGAGTCGGGATTTTGGTGATCGAGATTTTGGGAAATAGGATGACAAGAAACACGCTTCTCATAGAACCGCGAATCCCGAAATCGTGATGTAATTATTTAACTCTTAATCATTTTTAGCAGATATTGGATTAATTCATATCTTTACTTATGGATCAAATGTATCGCGAAATCGGGAAATCGGGAAACACAATGACAATATTATATGATCTTTTTGAACCGTGAATCCCGATATCGCGACGTGATTAACTTAACTTTTAAACCCTTTTAATTGATAATTAAGTAATTTATGTTTTAATTAAGTCTTAAAGTATCGAGAAATCGAGGATCGGGGTTTCGCAATTTGATTTTCATTAAAAATTTGTTTACGTCAAACCCTAAATCCCGATCTCTTTAACATTTGACTGAAAAACTCGTGAATTTAAAATTATACTCCTTTTAAATATTTTTTGAAAAGTGTTGGAAAATTTATATATTTGTAAACCTTTATCTGTTCTTTGTTCAAAAGTAAATAAAAAGGTATCGTGAATTTCAGAAATGATGAAATTTTTCTTTGAGGAAAGCCGAAATCTTAGAAATAGAAATCTAGACCTTAGGAACGAAAAATTTAAGCTTTTTTTCAACAATTTAGATAGTGAAACCTCGTGGCTATTGCGAAGACATATCAAGGTACCATTGGTAGAAATTTCAGTTTCTAGATTGTTGTATTTTGGGTAGGGTTTTTGGATAGTCCTGAGACTAGTCTCAAACATGTGTTCCTGGTAAAACAATCATAATTTCTTCATAGAAGGTCCAAATTCAGTGAGACAAAATTCATTAGATAGGGAACAATATATAGTATGGTGTGTGTGATTTTCAAGTCCAGATATTAAATATTCCATGTGTGGCATGCTCTATAAGTTAGATCTCTAGTATAAGTCAGAATTCAACAAGGTCTGCCATTTTTGCTATATCTCCTTTTCTGGGATGTTTCAAGTTGTGAAATTTGGAGGAATTGTAGAGAAGACATTGAAGAATATTGGGTACAAGATTCAGACCTTTATTCATTACAGGTACATAGTTATGCTTGTTGAAAATTAGGGTTTCTGACTAATCCAAAAACTAATCCTATGAGACTAAGGTAAAGTTTGATGAAGATGTTATTCTTTTGTTGTTGAAGTTGAGGAAGGTATGCAGGTTTGTGATCACATACACCAGGTCTGTTTATATGCATGTTTTTAGGGTTACATGTTGATGATGTTATGGTGTATGACATGACTGAGACATATCATGAGTTATATGGTATATGGTTGAGGCACATGGTTTGAGGTACATGATTAGATCCATGTCTTGTTGATGTTGGTATAATACTGGTTGAGGCATATATTGGTTCTTGGTTTGGAACATGATTGAGGTGCATGTTGGACACTCGATGTTGGCGTAGTGCTTGAGGCACATCTTGGTGATATTGTCATACTGGTGGAGGTTTTGTGCATGATTGATGTGCATGGTTGGCACATGGTATGGTACATGTGTTGATGGTTGATGTACATGGTTGATATGCATGGTTGACACATGGTATGACACATGTGTTGATGATGCAAGTTTGTTGCATGGTTGATGCACTTGTTATGGTACATGGTTGATGGTACAGGTTGTGGAAAATGTTGATGCATGGTTGATGCATGGTACATGTTGGTACTTGATGGTATTTTGGTGATATTGGTACATGAGGGGTAGATGCATGTGTTGGTGATGTTGGACATCTAGTTGAGAGGTGTCCTTGGTATATGATTCATGTGAGAGGATCTGGTTGAGTATCAGTGACAGTGATAGGTTGGTCAGTGACATGTTGACAATGATAATGGTAGTGACAGTGGCAGTGACAGTGACAGTGGTAGTGACAATGATAGTGACAGTGGCAGTAGAAATCATAGTGGCAGTGATTGTGGTAATGACCATTGGTCTACACTAATATTTCAGGGTGGTTGGACGGGGCAAGGAAAGGGGGTTGTAGCCTCCTTCCGGTTGGATCCAGAGAATCTGAGAGTTGGAGCTTCCTTCAGGTTGGAGCTTGAGAATCAAGGGGTTGTAGCCTCCTTATGGTTAGAGGTAGAGAATTTAGGGAGTTGTAGATTCCTTTAGGTTGGATCCTGAGAATACAGTTGTATCCTCCTTCCATTTTCAACTGGAGAATTTGGAAGTTGGTGCTTCCTATGAATGAATTCTTGATATATGTAAGAAAACATTCAGTGGTTTTCTCCCATTTGGATTTCCTTATAAATACTGGTGTATTGTGTTCTTGATGCAATGTTGTTTATGATTACATGCTTATGAT
>JASDQU010103794.1:111055-134233 GCA_032191745.1 Picea mariana | reverse complement strand
TAGAGGGTGGGCCATTTTGTTTGCAGTGGGTAGCAATCATATTCCAAGCAAATATCCACGTATGGGATTCCCTTGCAAATAGCATTGCCAACTACTACAATGCTCATTCAAACTATGATAAAACAATTGATGTTATGTCATTTGAAACAAATACATCACACATTCACTATGAACCTTTGGTAAGAAAAAATTGCAGCCAGGAATGCACTTTGCATTCTAACTAGGTTGCAATAAGTTTGAACATGGTGGATGGAGTCAATTGCCATAATATTATATGAACACTCAATCCAACATGAAAAAACAATCGCATTATGATTCATGTCCATGTACTGGAACAACATCATCATGTACTTGACCAACATTGTACATGAGCAACAATGTTAAAAAATATCGATGATGGCTTCAAGACATGTCTGTTAGAATACTTATAGTGAGGACAAGTTTTATATGTAGAAAAAACACATAAAAATGTAAGCTTAAGTTATCCCAATGAAAGAATAAGTCCCGTCCATTGATCTAGATCAAGATTTAATGGCTGATCCCCACATGGATCTCAAAAGGTTTTAAAAGGGAAGAAATACATTACACTAGAGTGAGAAGGAGAACTCGAGCTAGAAGAAGGTTGAACTAGCTGAGTCGAAGGGAGGAACCCATACCCTTGTACGGTTCAATACTGTCTAGTTTGTGGGTACCAAGTACAACTAAGCTAGGGCCGATTAGATCCATTCAAGTTGTGATTGTAAGGGGCCAAGTCAGGGCCAGTTTCTTCTCCTATGAAAAAGGGGCCGATATATCACCTATCTCTTAGTTATTGAGAGGAGGAGAAGACCCTCGGACAAGGAGCAGACTCATACGACTGACATAGTCCAGATTCATACAACAAACATAAGGGCTATAATTTGTTTCTAATTACATTGTATTTCTATCAGAAATAAAGAAAGAAAACATTCTTGTTGATTTTGTGTGTTGGGTGGTTCTTTTTTATTTCATATATTTTTCATAAATATTCTTACATGGTATCAGAGCCAGGTCAAATTGAACAACCCTCACCAAAGAAAAATCTAGACATTAAATTAAAATAGCAGAGGATGTTTGCAAAGCATGTCTTTCTTGTACTCAAACCAAGGATGTTTGGTACATAGATAGTGGAGCATCTAGTCATATGACTGGCCATAAACTTTACTTTAGCAGTCCGAGTGAAAAGGAAATTGGGTTCGAGATTATGCTTGGTGATGATTACATGTATCATCCAAAAAGAATAGGAACTATAAAATGTGAGAGGGAATCTAGTAAACCTATGTTCTCGGATTAAGGAAGAAACTGGTCTCAGTTTCCATTCTAGAAGACAAGGGATATGAAGTATCCTTCAAGGATCGAAGGACATATATTAAACCAAAATGTCTAAGTAAGGGATCTGAGCAAGTTATTGGAGTAAGAAAGGACAAGCTGTATAAGTTGCAATTCGACTCTCATTATGCTCTAGCAAGCAATAGTAGCAACAAGGTTGTGAGTGCACAGACGCATGTATCATCTCAGACATGGAGATCTTAGGATTTTGGGCAGGATTGTGATAGGAATTCCTTCTTTCTCCACATAACATCACGAGGTATGTAAGGGATGCACTCTAGGTAAATATGTAAGAGAACCATTTCCTAAGAGTGATTCTAGATCCAAAAGTATTTTGGATTTGCTTCATACTAAGATATGTGGTCCCATGTCTTTCCTATCCATAGTAGGAAAGTTTAGATACTATATCACCTTCATATATGATTTCTCTAGAAAAACTTGGATTTATTTTTTGACAGGGAAAACCTCAGAAGAGGTGCTCAAAAGATTTCAAGAATTCAAAGTTTTTATTGAAAATCAAACATGGAAAAGAACAAAAATCCTTAGAACTGATGATGGAGGAGAGTACATATCCCATGCCTTCAAGAAATTATGTGTCGAAGCTAGGATAAAGAGGGAGTTGACAGTTCCATATACCCCTCAGCAAAATGGGTTCTAGAAAGAAATAATAGAGCAATTGTTGGGGAAACAAAGGAAATGTTGCATGATTAGAATCTCCCTAAATTTCTTTGGGCAGAAGCGTGTAACAATGCTGTGCACCTTCAGAATAAAAGTCCTCATAGGGTGCTTGTAAATATAACACCTGAAGAAGCATTCACGGGGAAGAAACCAGACATCAATCACCTTTGCATCTTTGGTTGTGTTGTCTACTGCCATATCCTTGCTGAGAAGAGGACTAAGTTAGATACTACAACATAGAAGGGAATCTTGGTGGGATATAGTGAGACATCTAAAGCCTATAGGATACACATTCCTTCCACCAGGAAGACTATAGAGCGCAGAGACACAAAATTTGAAGAAGAAAGAGCCTTCCGAAAATCATATCAGGACAACTATATTATGGAAGCAGAAGTTCCCCAGCAAGAAGAAGTATCTTCCCCCAAAAGTCCAGATCTTCCCACAGAAGGTCAACAAGAGGAAGAACAACAAGATTTCTCCAGAAAAAGAAAACAAAAGTGTGCCAAACAATTATTGAAAGAATCCAATGAGAAAGTAAAGTCACCAAAGACCTCGATCAAAACTAGCATACCTCCTTAGAGGTACTCAAGATATGCTTCTCTCATGAGTAATATGATTGAATCCAAACCAAATTGATTTGAAGAATCTATTGAAAGGAAATATTGGAAGGATTTTATGATGGAGGAATATACCTCCATAATGAAGAACAATGTGTGGGAAATAGTACCCAGACCAAAGAACAAATTTGTAGTTAGATCCAAGTGGATATATAAGATAAAGCATGCAACAAATGGAAGCATTGACAAGTACAAGGCCAGATTTGTGGCTCTGGGATCCTCTCAGAAAGAAGGAGTAGATTATGAAGATACCTTTGCTTCAGTGGCTCGTTTTACCTCCGTTGGTGCAATTATGTCTATTGCCACTCATATGGGGTGAAAAATACATCAAATGAATGTTAAAATGACATTCCTCAATGGGAAGTTTGAGGAAGACGTCTATTTGGAACAGCCACAGGGATTTGAAGTTCATGACAGAGCAAGTCATGTATGTCGACTGAAGAAGGTCCTGTACGGACTTAAGAAAACACCAAGAGCATGGCATTCCAGGATTGATAGTTATCTACAAAGTATTGGATTTGCCAAGAGTGATTCAGACTCAAATATATACCTTCTCATGAGTAAAGGAGACATTTTCATTCTTGTACTCTAAGTATATGATATATTTATTACAGGAGAAAAAACTCTGATCATAGGTTGCAAGAGGGACACGGCTGGAGAATTTGAGATGAAAGACCTGGGCCTAATGTATTATTTTCTTGGCCTAGAAATCTGTAAACAAAAGGGTGAAATTTTCCTTGGTCAAGGAAAATACATAGTTGATATTCTCAAAAGGTTTGGTTTGGAGGACTGCAAACCCATGGCCACTCCCATGATTGTTAATCTCAATAAACTGAACTACTCTGAGTCAGAGAAGGTGAATCCTACCATCTATAGATAGTTGGTTGGTTGCTTTATGTATTTGACCAACACTAGACCTACTATATGTTTTTTTTGTCAACACTCTCAGTCAACACATGGTGGACCCCAAGAGAGTGCATTGGATTACAACAAAACATATCTTGAGGTACCTGAAAGGTGCCATAGAATACAAACTTCAGTATGTCTAGGGAGATCAATTCAGACTAGTGGGATATTTCAATTCAGATTGGGATGGAAGCGCAGTTGACAGGAAAAGTACTTTTAGGTGCTGCTTCAGCTTGGGATCAGGCATGATTTCTTGGTACAACAGAAAGAAAAAATTAGTAGCTCTCAGTTCAGCAGAAGCCGAGTACATGGCAAGAATTCAAGCAAGTTGTGAAGCCATTTGGCTTCGAAAAATTCTTGTAGATATGTTTGATGCAAAGTTGGATCTCACTATAATATACTGTGATAATCAGAGTTGTGTTTAACTTTGTGAGAATCCAATATTTCATGATAGATCCAAGCATATTGAGATCAGATATCACTTCATCAGAGACAGAGTACAGAAAGGGGTAGTAAAGCTTCAATACATATCTACAAATTAACAAGTTGTAGATATCAACAAGTTGCAGATATACTTACTAAAGGATTTCCTAAAGGAAAATTTGAGTACTTCCGAAAAAAATTGGGAGTCATAGAAAACACCTTCCTCACTAAGAGGGAGTGTTAGAATACTTATAGTGAGGACAAGCTTTCTATGTAGCAAAAACACATAAAATGTAAGCTTAAGTTATCCCAATGAAATAATAAGTCCCAACCATTGATCTAGATCAAGATCTAATGGATGGAATCGATTGGCTGAGCCCCACATGGATCTCAAAAGGTTTTAAAAGGGAAGTACGACATTACACTAGAGTGAGAAAGAGAACTCAAGCTAGAAGAAGGTTGAACTAGCTGATTTGAAGGGAGGAACCCATACCCTTGTATGGTTCTGTGTTGTCTACTTCGTGGGTACCAGGTACAACCGAACTAGGGACGATCAAATCCATTCAAATTAGGATTGTAGGGGGTCGAATCAGGGCCAGTTTCTTCTCCTATGAAAAGGGGTCAATATATCACATATCTTTGATTTATAGAGAGGAGGAGAAGACCTTGATCCGTACAACAAGGAATAGACTCGTATGACTGACATAGTCCATATCCATACAACAAACATAAGGGCTGTAAGATGTTTCTAATTACATTGTATTTCTATCAAAAATAAATAAAGAAAACCTTCTTGTTGATTTTGTGTGTTGGGTGGTTGTTCTATTTTATTTCATATATTTTTCATAAATATTCTTACAATGTCATCACTGAGAATTGTAAATCCCTAGTAAAAATCCTAGCCTTCCTTACCACTATCTGAAAAAAATCATACGTGCAAAACACAACTGCATTGACACGTTCTTTGTTGAGGACCACTAACAAATTTTCAATGTAAAAACCCAACAAACTCCACATCTTGCACACTATGTACAAACATTGCTTACAACAAATAGTATTTCTAGCCTCCACATCCCCTGCCACCAAGGAGATCCATTTCCATCTCGTACGCATAAACTCACTTATCACCAACTGAAAAGGAAAATACATGAAAGACAAAAAAACAATTACAAATCCAACCTCGAGCATCATTCTGATAGAAGTCCAAACATAAGGTTCCATAGATTAAAGCAAATACTTTGCAATGCCAACAAGGAAAAATAAGAGACACCCATTGGGCATTCCCATCTATAAAATAAAAGTGCAAAGCAAGTTTGTATGGAACAAATTAAAGACATGCCTAGGAACACATGTGCAGTTTTTGAGTAAGTACATTTCCAAAGAAGAAATAAATGTTTCACCCACTACTTGGAAAAAGAATATATGAGGTTGACATTGAATGAGAGAACATCCTCCAATAGAAAAATATGCGTGTCATGCAAAAGGTCACTCCAAAATGGAAAAGTGATGCAATTTGCAACACCAGACCAAATAAGACGTAAAAGACCGCTACTAGATGTAACTACAGTTTCAAAACTTGAAGAGAGACTTGTGTCATTGTGAATTTCATTTGCACAGATTAGACCGTGGGGTTATGAACAATCCCTAATGGGATTAACATGATCAATTATCAATGTACCTATCCATATGGATGTTGTGCAAAAAGTGTTGCCGCAATCGATGGACGAAACCCTGACAATAGTTGTTGCCTTGAAGTGAAGTTCACAATACAAGAATGCATACTAGACAAGTAGAGTACATGTCAACATTGTCATGAGAGCATTGAAATAATTAATTAGTTCTAGAAACCTTTATAGGGCCAAAAACATCTCTATAATCGAGGACTGGAAACATGTTCTTCAAGAAGGGAATGGCAACTCCACACAAAATGTAGAGACTAATACTGGAAGTGATATAGATGATGAATCAGAGAATAAAAACCCTACCTAGACTTTGATTCATGGACTGATAGAGTTGCAATGCATTCATGACTTGCATGACAAGATCGTCAAACTCGCACCTACAGAAGGACAATGTTCACTTGGAATTTTCAAGGACAAATATGCAGAAGAAATGAACTTTCCCACACTTTTCTATGGAGACCCGTGTGATGATGACATTATAGAATGTTTTAGCTATCAAAAAATAGTAAAATGGGAATTGTTGCAAGCAAGTGGTGATTTCTCATGTCACATAACAAATTTGTTTTTCAAGACAATGCAAACAATAATTGCGAAAGTGATGTCCTTCTTTTGGGTGCAAATAAGAAAAGCTCAATTGCGTGGAAGGAACATATTAGCAAAAGAAGTCGATTACAAAGAAAACTTAGAGAAACTATTGAAATCTAATATTGGATACATAGATTTCAAGAACATTTGTATCTCTTTTGATCACTTGCAACAAATCAAGAAGACATTATTTGCAATGATCTGGAAATTGGGGCGCCCAACCTTTTTTTGTTACATTTACAAGTGAAGAACATTGATGAAATCCATTGATGACTACACTAAACAAGCTACACAAAAATAGAAAGAAGAGGAAGCAAACTGATATATTGGAAGTCACCGATATTGACTACCTCATAAGGAAAGACCCAATAACATGTACTCGTTACTATAGACATAAAATCAACGCCTTAAATAAAATTATATGTCACGATGACACATTCTTCGGAAGAGTTTTAGACCATTACTTTGTAACGATGTACATCCAAATACTACAATCTACATTAAAACAACCAACAATGTTCCTAAAATTAAAAGAATTACATATTTGTAATAACAGTTTCACCAAGGAAATTCCAAATATGTGGTTATGCAAATACAGATGCACAATATGTTCTCAATGCATATGCTACAACATTGCACTATTCCTCGTACATGATGAAAGTTGAAAAATCTATGACAAATGCATTTAGGAGAATACAGAAGGAACATGAAACAAGTTGAATTGATGCCATGCATATGATATGTACAATTTGAAATACATTGCTTAATCTTCAACAAATGTCATCTCAACATGAGGTTCATTTTTCACTTTCCCTTCCATTGAATTCCAACTCAAGGGAATGTATCTTCATAAACATGTCTTTTCCTAGTGAACACATGTTCATCCTTTCTGACACACCATTTTCTTATGGTGTTCTTGGAGCTTCCTTCTCTCTAGGAATCCCATGGTAGAACAATAATCATCAAACTCCTTGTTTCATTATTCACCTCCATTGTCTGATCTGAGACACTTCAACCTTTTTCCTGTCTCATTCTCAGCCAAAGATTTCCATTTCTTAAAAGTGTCAAAAACATCAAATTTTTTTTGAACGTAATAAACCCAAGTTTTTCTAGTTGCATCACCAATAAAAGTAACATAATAACGAGAGCCACCAAGAAATGATATATGAGACATTTGTATGCACAAGATATAACTTTTCACTCTTCTTTTCCTTTCTGAATCTGAGAAATATGACTCTCTTATGTTTTCCATAAACACAGTGCTCACATCCCTGAGGTGTAGGACACTCGGTGACAGAGTGTGCTATTAAGGAACTCTGTGATGTTAAAGTCACCGGTTCGAAACTTGCAAGGACAAAAAATCTAGCCATGTTAAGGGTTGGTGTGGCTCAGGCCGAGTGCAATCCCGAGGTGATTTTGACGGCTTAGATGCCTTTGAGTCGCAGTTTCTCAAACCACAGGCTAGTCCCGCAGGTCACGGACAAATTAGAAATCAAAAAAATAAAAATAAACACAGTTCTCACATAAATCCAAATCAACTTGTTTAAGATATGGTAAAACATTCCTTTTGTGAAGTATTTGCATCCCCTTCTAACTCATGTTTCCAAGCCTATGATGCCACAATGTTGTATCCACTCCTGTAGAAGCTAAAGAGATAGAAGAGTCAACATTACCGGTACATAAATACAATTTACCTAACTTCTCTCCTTTTTCTATTACCAGTGTGTTGAGCACCCAACACACCCTAAAAAGCCTTATCAAATTTTTGTCACTTTTTGGGTACCACTTGTTTTTTGCATTGTCTGACTTGATTTCATTTTGGGAAATGTTTTATATTTGTTTGTTTTCATGACTCTCATCACCTATTGAGGTTTGTTTGAACTTATGAAACCTCATGACTAAAATACCTTAATACCTGAATTAAAAATCGGTAGCCAAACACTACACCTAACGTGCTCAGGCTCAACGTCAGAAAGAATTTATGTAAGTAAAGAAACCACACAAAAAATAATATTCGTCAAGCGTCGATCCTCATCGGCATTGAAAGAAGGCAGTTTTGGTTTGTGTTAGTTATTTTCATAAAGGTTTGAGAGATAGTCGATCCCCTTCGGCATCGGTGAAATACGAGGAAGACAGACGTTAACAAAGGACGTAAAGAAATTACCGATAGTTGATGCTCGATGCAGTTTATTGGGATCAGGGAAAATCTAGAAGGATCACAAAAAAAATTTCGAACGTGATAAAGTTATCTTCAATCCCTGATGTGTTTTCTGCATCAGGACTTTTTCGAGGGAGCCGATATGAGAGAACTTGAGTAGGTTTATCGTCGATCGTTGATCCTTGACACTTTTTGGCGTCGGCAAGTTAGGATTTGGTTTTAGAATGAATGGCTTAAAGAAAGTCCTGACTTCGATTAACATAAAAGAATTAAGTCACTGGTCTCGAACGCCACGTGACTTTACCAAGAAAGAGGGTCGTATGGTATAGTTCTATCCTGAGTAATTTTTGGTTCCCTACGTCCTAGTCACACCTTCGAGTAAGCTTTTCCACATCAACATGGTATGGTAAGATTGATCGACATCGAAGCTTTTGCAAGAGGTTATCAAAGGAAATGTTCACAACACAATCTCGACCATCGTTCCTCCAATTGAAAGAGCAGAACGATGGGACGTTTACGACATTAGATACAACCGGGTTCTGGACATCTAGGGAACTAGTTAATGCCTGATCCCGCATTAGTTTCTACCCTGTGCTCTGATTAGACAACAACATTTTGAAATTGTCGATATACCACATTACCACCCGCGCCTCTGCCATCAACCCATGATGAATTTAAGTTTAAAATCCTTTGAAGATTCAACGACATATTTGTTGAAATTTCAATCATAACCCAAATTGAATAGCTGATGCGACGTGGTAAGATCATCCCTGTTTAAACCTATAGAACCGTTGTGAACAAATTCATTATGCACATAAGTGAATTCCAGAGCGTCCGAAGGAGAAGAGAGAGAAACTCGAGACTGTAATGACCCTTTTGATTATCAAAACTAGGTTTAAAAATATTCACAGGTATGTATCCAAGTCTGTAAATTCATTGGTTATAATTTATACATGTTCATATGGTTTCTTACATAGTCTCTAAACTCTGCTCTATTTACAAGAAGAATTCTTCCAAGAAATCCAACCACTAGACGCTCTCTAAGAGCATCAAAGCTGAAAGAACCAGAGATAGGAGAATGTTCTTCTCTGGGGATTGCAAGGCAGTTGGAGTACGCTCCCCGGGTGGAGCCTGTCATCAAAACCTCAACAAAGAAAGCTTTTTCCCAATATCCGACCTTCGGTGATACTAAAGCAAGCACTAGGTCCAAAGTAATGCTCCCACGGTGGGGGGATCTCTTTAACAGGATCAGTCGAGAAGAATATCCATAATTTATCTCACACAGTGATCCAGACGTAAGGATGCTCGATGACCAGGTATTCCCGAACATCCGACGGTCATATTTACAAATGGTGGCAAGTAGAACCCTAATTTTCCCTTGCTTAGAGGTTCAGAAATGGCTCATCGATCACACAGACAGACATAAATTCTTGAATCAATGATGAGAATGGCAGATGCGTCGGAGTTTCCCTCCTAACATAAGTCCAGAAGTACTATAAGATCAGGGACCCAAAGGAGCGTCTCAACACGGACTTCATGGTAAAGTTCTATGAGTTCCATGACACCAGCCGACTGATGGCCTCATGGTGGAAGGAGGAAAAGAAATTTACTAACCAAAGAAATGGCTGGTATGGAACAATTAATATGAGGGAGCCATACATCTATTTGATGGATCTCATCTGCCGGTTCTATGAAGAAAAAGAATGCTCCAAGTTTTCGGAAGCATGGATGCCTTTGGCATACACAGTTGCAATTGTTGGGAGCAGCTTCAAATGGGGAGTGATAATCTCCAAACAATTAAGCATATGTGTACAATAGGCTCAAACATCGAAGGAAGCAGAGGCACCAACTTTCTACATGGCCTTGTACCTTCTCAATGTCACGTGCACAAGGAACGTCTTCGCCGGCATGAATCTAAGATGGCATGTTGTAGAGCTCTTGGTTCACGTCTACTTCAGTGTGCTATGAGAGAACATGCAAAATAAATCTTACGCACTCATCTGTGATTAATTCATCTCCCGCATTTATTTTATTATTTTTAAGAAGAAATGCCCAAGGCTATCAGTGGAAGCCAAGAAAATCATAGCCAAGTTAGGCTATTGGTACTTGGATGAGTGCTCAACCTACATCAGGGTGTTTGGGGCCACCGGAGCACCACATCTCCTACCATATCATTTCCCATACCATCTCGTCGTGGGAGAAATATGTTATCAGACCATCTTGTAGGGCTATAACGCCACCTTGGTCAAAGACAAGAAACAAGATTTCATACCCTATAGTTTCCATGTGGAGTTCTATCTAGTAAAGGATAATGCTCAAACCAAACAACAAGGGCTGAGCCAACTTGTATTCAGTTTCCCAAGAGGCTAATTCCGCAAGCATGACCCTAAAGGCCTAGTCCTCCAACATGCTTCACAAGTATCATCCTACTGGTTGTATGCTCAGGATAAATTTGAGGATGAAGTCTTCATGGATAACTCCCAAGACTTGGATGAGGTGGTGCAGAGGATTTCCAACCCAAACATGACCAGGTTCAAGGCCGTGAGCATGGATGATTAGGTGGAAAGGGTAGATCAGTCGGCTCAAGAGGCCCTCAGAGCCCTAGAATAAATTAGAGTGGTAGAGACAACATAGGCACAAAGAAGGGGATTGTTCTTGACACTAGAGACACAGACAAGGGGATTTCTCTTGATGACGGAGGCACATAGATTCATTGATCAACTACAGAATGATCCAGATCTCATAGAGATGACGAGGGTTCCTACCAACAACCCAATTGAAAGTTGGGGAGGACCAAGTAACCCAGAGCCGATGTAGATTGAAGAAAGCACCGGGTTAGATAACCCTGAAGCTTCAAAACCACATGTCGGATCACCAAGGGAAGTTTTGGCTCAACCCGAGACAATGAGGACATTAGGGAGAACAAGTAAAAAAAATCCCATGTTCGATCTAATAACCATAGACGATGATGAGGAGAGTTCAGAGGTGTCCATGATCACTTCGGTGAAAATCACAGATGAAACAAAACCTGAGAAGGCATCCACCCTGGGTCCCAATGCTTCAATTCAGAGCCACTCGTAGAACGAGCATGAGGTGGAAAGTGCCTTGGACGCTGAGCCACTCAAATTATCGGGAATCGCAATGTACGGCTCGATGGATGAGCCAGGATCACTCGAACAACAAGGAAAAATTACACAACAAGAAATCGACATTTCAACAGTCGATTACCAAGTAAGTACTGAACCTGCCCTTGATTCCTCAGTTTTGACCAGTACTATACCACCCGATGAGAAACAACCAGAGGTTGAGCCATCGAGACATACAAAAGAGGTTTAGGAACCCAGTCTTGAGCATATATACATCGTCGGGAGCCTGGGAAACACTCTTACTTGGGGAGAGCAAAAAATTCCTGAACCTATGGATGAGGTCGTCAATATACAAGCCATCACCTATGACCGAAAGAAGAAAGACATCATGAAGAGAACCACTAAGAAAAGGACGCTTACTTTGGAGAGTTCCATCCTCATCACTACAGAGGAGAAATTGATCAGCATGGAGCATGCTAAGACGTCCGAGCTTATCGGAACAGGGATGGAAATCACAGAAGCCACCCTGGATAGAGAAAGGAAAGATGAAGAGGAGCTATCCACTACACTAAAGGAGTTGGATCATCTGCGCCATTTGGCAAAATACTATGAGGAATCCACACAGGCCATGATATTCTTGAGAAGCGAATTCCAAGATGCCTACAACAAATTCACAAGTGAGTGGTACCTTTTCACTGCAGGGATAGCAGATTTCCAAGAAGACACCCTTATGGTGCTAGCAATGTGCAAAGACATGGAAATATGATATGAGAAGGCCCAACAAGTGGTGGAAAGAATTGATTACATCAGCGTGGTTAAAAATGGACGAGACGCCGAAGAGCATGACATTCGGGTGCTAAGGGACAACAACAATGACTGTATAATGAAGTTGGCCGAATACTGGGTGAATATGGCCCAAGAACCTCAGTGGGAGATCCAAGAGAAATGGGCCGATTTCGAAATGAATTAGACCAAGATCAATCGGGCGATGAGAGACATCAGTCTCCCAGAATTCAGCGCACTTGAGGACTTTATCAACTTGCATGACATAGTCATACTACATCCATAACAAGACTCATTGTGGGCTGTAGATATAGAAAAGGTGGCAAACATGGCGCCAGGTCAAGTACAATAGTTCACAGGGCACCTGATCAAGGCTCAGACAGTGTTACATCAGTTAAGTGTCAAAGTAGTCAAGTATCGAGCACGTGCAATAGAGATAAAGGAGATCCTTTCGGCCCTGATGGATCAACAAAAATTCCCATATGCCAACACATTTAACGAACTCTTCATCAAATGGTCAGAGTATGAGAAGAGTCATCCACTCAAGTGAAACCAATTGATGACTCTTAGAAGACTAAGAGATGAAAGCGCCATGTGGCAATGTTTTTTTTTTACTTAGCTTGCACTTTTGATAGTTATTTTTAGTTAATAATTTGTTATAAATAAGAGGATCGACCTGTTAGAGGGGGTCGATGGTTTCTGCAAAGACCCTCATTTTTGGAATTGTAGATAACTATTTTGGAACTAACTTAATTGAGAAGTCTTGTTTAGGACCAAAGACAAGTTTCTGTTTTTCATCAAAGGCATGTGTGATTGGATCATAAGGAGGAATTACTTTTGACTTTATCTCATGAATGGATGTTGTAATGAGTAAGAGTTTTTGAATCTATTGATAAGTTAGTTGATTCAATATTTTTATAGTTCTTATATCTAATTATGGAAAGCAAATTGTGGTGTTAATGTGTGATTAGTGATTAGAGCTAAGGAGACTAATTTTCTTTCCATCATTTTATTGCATGTATGTTTTTCTTTTGATAATTATATCTCAGTCAATAGTTGAAACACCAACAAGTTGATGTATTAGTACTAGGCTTGTCGTAGGTATGGAAATATTTGTCTACATGCTTGAGAATAAGGGTTATCCTGAGCTCAACCTTCCTCAATAGTTAAGTTTCCCCCCCTTTTCTTTTTTTCCAGCTGGTTTATACCAACACTTATCTTTTATCAAGCCTGTTTATAAGAGAAAATACAAAAAAGAGAATGTTCAAACTGAAGGAAGAGTTTTCGTGAGAAGATATCCTGTAAATCACTAAGTAAATCCCATCAATTAATTGGCTGGATTGCAAGATCTGGAGAACCATTCCACTATTAAACACTGCAAAGTCTAATTGGGCCTTGATGGCGGGTTTGGTTTCTGTTGTTTAGTTTAAGGGATTTAGGACCCCTCAACATAGTGATCCTTTAGTGATGTTCCACGCCTTATCTATAAATGTAGATATACATCCTTCACTTTCCAACTTCCCTGTTGAAATTAGATTTCTTCTTATATCTAGTATATGTCTCACCACTTTCAGTAACCATTGGATTCCATTCTTTTTCTTTATTTGTACCTTACCCACTCCAACAATTTTACATTGTTCATCATCACCCAAATAAAACTGTCAAAAATCACCTTGAACATAATCTTAAAAATATTTCCTATGGGGTGTGGCATGAAATGAAACCCCTGAATCGACTACCTAAGATTAAGTAATATTATATAAAGAAATAATTAAATCATCTTGTAACACATCACATGTTACAATTGCTTACTGATTTTTCTCTTTTTTTCCATCTCTTTGTTTCTTTGGAGCTCTGTAGTCTTTCTTCAGATGTCCTTTCTTCCCACAATTCTAGCATTCTATATTTCCTAGTATAGATTTGGATCTGCCCTTCCTAAAAATCCCACAATTCCCTAAACTCTTCCCTATTTCCTTTTGTATTCCCCTATTATCCATGGTTAATGAATTACCTGATGTCTCACATGTGATTTTCCATCTCATTTCCTCGCTAAGGATAACACCACCAACAACATCAAATTTCAGAGTGTTTGAACCAAAGATAGAGTTACTTACAACCATGACCAAGCCATTCCATCTTTCTAACAGTGGGCACATGATTAGAAGAGCCCTAACCTCATCATCAAATTCCACTCCTACATAACTTAGTTTATTAGTAACCGTATTAAATTCATTTAAATGGTCGGAAACATACCCACCTTTTGACATATTCATATTAAACAATCACTTCAATAGAAATACCTTATTGGAGGCCGAAGGTTTTCATATTGTTTAGCCAATGCTTTCATCAAATCCATCATTGTCATTTATTTTGAAATATTGAAAGCCACTGACACTTCCAGGAACAGTTGTATCGTTCTTAGTTCCCAGTTCCTTTCTGTCAAGAACCTCCCATTCTTTGTCCTTCATAATCTTCGATTGATTTGCTTTTCTACCAAACGGTAGGAAAATATCCTTCTGACATAGGTAGTCTTCCATTTGCATCTTCCATAATTGGTAGTTTTGGATATTAAATTTCTCGACCTTAAAATTTCCATCTTTCACCATTCCTCCCACTCGAACCAAGAACCCTCTTTTCCTGCAAGTTACCTTTTGCTCTGATACCAGTTGTTAGAAAAACAGGATCGTGGAGAAATAAAATAAAATAGATGCAGAAATAAAACATGGAAAATATACAACATAATAAAGACATAGATATACATGGTTCACCCGATGTGGGCTACACCCACCAAAGAAATTGTTAGTCCTTCCTTTATTACTATCCAAAAAATGAATGGATACAAGCTACAACATTCCCGCTATAAACTCCTCTTCTTTGTCTCACAGTCTTCTCTCTCATAATACAATATTCTCTCTCTCTCACATAGCCGAAATAAAATTCCTCATAAAAGAGGGTTTCATTCTAGGGAAAAAAAACCCTAGCATAACTTCTACCATCAGATTTGCGACCTTATAATGAACGATCTAGATTGACTATGAAATTACAATATTTTACAAGGTAATTTTCCCAAAAAATTCTCTTTGGGGGCGCTTCCCCCAAATCCATGCTAGGGGGGGGGATCCATTAATTGTTTCCCCACCCCTCTTGCTCCAAATGTGGGGGGGAAATCCCCCTCATATCCCCCCATCAAGAAATGAGGTCCCAATGTGGCGAAAACAAGACCTCTAAATCAGGAAGATAATCAGGCTCCACAACCAACACAGAGAAAGCTTGGTTGATTTGACAGAGAGAGTAGCCATTGGCTAAAAGGGTTTTGGTAATGTGGGCCTTTTTCTTTGAGAGGAATTGAGGGGAATAAATACAGGTGGCCCACGTAACTAGGTTTTTAAGGACAATAGAGTTTTTGTTGGATGATGGTTGGAGATGGAATTAAGGTATCTATCGGTGTGAGTTTTCTTCCTATAGACCTGGTGGGAGATGGACCCATTATGAAGGTGAGAGATGATGTCATCTAAGAAAGGTACAAATTTTTCCTTTTTGGTTTCCATGGTGAATTAGATATGGGGGGAAATAATGTTAAGATGATTAAAGAAAGAGGTTAAGGTGGCTTCGCCATGAGGCTAGATAAAAAACGTGTCATCGACAAAAAAAAACCAACACTTAGGTTTGAGGTGAAATGTGCTTAAGGATACAGTTTAAAATTTTTCCATGAATATGTCGAAAACCACTAGGGATAAGTAAGATCCCATGGTTGTTCATTCTATTTGTTCATAGAAAACCCCATTGAAGGTGAAGAAGGGTTAAGAGAGGCAAATTTTGATGAGGTCCATAGTTTCAGGGTCTACTAGGTTGGAGATCAGGGACAAGGCTTCTAAAATGAGGATATTTGTGAAAAGAGAGACCATGTCGAAGATAACCATAAGTTCATGTTCATCAAGGTGGAGATTATGGGTTTTATGAATAAAGTCAGTGGAATATTTGATAAAGGAGGATTGTTTACCTACGAAATTTTGAAGTTTATCAAAAAGAATATGAGAAAGGGAATGAGTGAGGGATCCTATTGTTTATATTATGGTATCTGCAAGAGGTATTAACCTCTAAGTGTAAACTTTGACAAGACTAGAATATTTCGGGAAGCAAGAGAAACCCTAAATAGATGTGTAGAAACCTAGAAGACATGTCGGCTCATTAAAAGAATTTATATTTAAGTGTTAACCTCTAAAAGAAGAAGTCATCCTGGATAGGTGACAAAGAGAACTATAAATAAGAGGGCGCTAGAGCTCATTTTTCATTCACACTCTCACAACTGCATAAATACTAGTAGTGCACAAGTTTGGAGAGGGAGTGCAGCTGCAACTACTGCAACTGGGATTTTTGTCTTTGGTTATGGTTTGGAATTTCTGACTTGGTTATGGTTTGGAATTTTTGTTTGGTATTCTATCCTTGGAGAGATACACTCTACCTTGGTTGGCTATTGGTTTTAAGATACGCTTCCAGAATTATTTTGTCTGTCAAGGTTAAAGGTGCTCAGGGGTGGCTGCGTGCCTATGGTTGGGTGACAATATTTCTATATTGTCTATGGAAAAATGGGCACATCTATTTTATTCTAACACCTATGGCGCTCACTGTGGGTATAAGAGTAATATTTTTTTTATGAATTTTGGGCTTCCCATATATCCTCTGGGTTTGGGGATTATGAGGAAGGAGATTCTTTTGGATAGCAGGATCAAGGGAGGAATATTTGATGGCTTTGGTAACCAAGCCAGTGATGGAGTTAATAGGGTTTTTATTAAGAGTTTTGTAAGTGGAGGAAAGAAGTTAGAGCAATTTAGAATCATAATCATAGGTATTCATAATGACAGTGGAATTACCTTTTTTTTATCTTTGAGGATAAGGATATAAGGGTTATCTTTAAGCAGACAAATGGAGGAGATTTATTATTTAATTAAGTTAGGCTTAGGCGGTCTCGAACGATGGAGGATTCTTCCGCATTCTTTCCTAATTTCTTCGGCTTCATGAACTGGAAGGTTATATATAATGGATTCGATGGAGCAGATGATATCTTCCATAGGGATACACCTAGGATCTAGGGATATATTGAATCCTTTCTCTAGAAGTTGGAGGGTTGGAGAATCTAAATAAGAGAGGAGATATTAATAATAGTAGAAGGAAGAGTGATGGAGGAGGGGGGAAAAGAGAGATTATTATCATTGATATTAAAGTTTCCCAAAGGAGATAAATTGAAGGAGAGTTCATTAGGAAAGGAGGAGGGAGCTACCTTTTGAACATCAGGATTTTGATAACCATAATTAAACATAGAGGAGGGCTCAAGGGAAAATGAGGAGATAGAAGGAAGGGGTGAATTATCACTTTACTTTACTTTAACAACTAATTCCTTTTCTCCTTAATTTTTTACTTTACCTAATGTAATGGAAATTTTTTACATTTTCTCACTTCATTATATTTCTCATCACCTTTAAATAATTTGTCTTTACCTCTAATATCAATGGCTACTTCCCATAAATTAATTGGCATTTACTCTTTGCCTCAACGGTCACTTACTCTCTTGTTAAATAACTATGAAACTCACCACTCCTTTATACCATCTGAACCTTTTATGTTCTTGATGATGAGTGGAGTGTCCACTCGAAATGTTGGAAATTTCGAAACCTAGCACACAATTTTTATCCAGAAAAAAATAGCTTTATTTAACCATTCATTAATCATTCATTAGCTGAGAAACAATCACATATAAACTAAAATCACAATGCTCAGAGTTTAATGTGGAAACCCTTGCAGTATAAAACCACAAAAACTTGTCTTTGTAAATTTTTGTACGCAACAACCTACTGTTACAAATATTGTAGGCACCAATCTACCAGAGACACTAATATCCTTAGCTAAGCACCAACTCAGCAAGATGTAGGCACCAACCTACTAGAGACACCAATATCCTCAATTGAACACAAACTCAGCTAGATATGTGTAGACACCAATCCAATATATTCATACACATAGTACTTATGACTTCACCTGTATGCTTCATTCCACAAATAATTCTTCAAACTCTATAAAACCTCATAGAATCATTCTCAGAATATAATCACTCATGACAACATTCGCTGATGGAAACATTCATTGAAGGAAAAATCTACCAATGGAAACATTCACTAACAACAACATCCATTAATGGAAACATCCATTGACAACAACATCTATTACTGACAACATCAAAACCTCAAAAAAATGCACAAGGAAGCATAAAAAACCTTTAGTCCTTCATAGCACACCTTGAGAACAAGAAAGACCTCAAGAAATTAATCCCTTAGACTTCTCTTGCACACCAGAAATACACCCCAACACCTTTAGTGCACCTGATATCACTTATGTGCACCTCATACTTGATCTCTTGCTTGGTTTCTCTACAAATGAAAAAAATTATCATGTATTTATAGTAATTTTGTCCCCACTTCCAGGGTCGACCTGTAAAGACTGGCTGAGCCGACCTCAATTTTCTGGCTAGGTTGTTCAATAGAAAAATTCATATCTCCTCATTCCTAGGGAGATAGAGGGAATTCCATATACCATTGGAAATTTCTCAGAATAATATTTCCAACCATATAACGTGTGTTCCCATTTGAGCTACTTCAAATATAGGGTATTCAAATTGACCAAAAATAATACTTTCAACAATATCCATCTTGCAATATTTATCTTGCACATCTGTAGGATTGTAATATTTATCTAGGACATCTTCTAGGATCCCCCTATCTTTGACATCAATGAAAAAAATATTTCCAAGAATCTCCCCCTTTATCATTGATGGTGACCCTTAGTCAATTCTCATACTTCCCTTGTCTGTGATGGGTGTTATATATGCACTAAAAACACAGTAAAAACCCTCAATTAAATTGTCAACCCGGGGTAAGTAAACTTAGAGTTGTAGCAAAATATATGCCAAAGGTAGAAGGGTTGGTAGGAGTACAATCTAACTAAGGAAGGCATCTATCTAAGGGTAATCTACTCAAGCAAAACCATCTAATGAGCAAACCCTACTAAGCAAAATGAAACTAGGTAACCTAAGTACTTTTGGGCCAAGGGTCAATGGATAGTTCCTAGGAAACCAAATGAAAACTCTATGTAAAGCAAACTAGTTTAACGATAAGAAAAACTACTAACCATAATAAGCAAATGACAAAAGCAAACTTCTTTAACTTGCCAACCTACATTCAATGAGCAACTACCCTGTGAAAGAAAATAAATAAGCAAGTAAGCAAAAACACCTATCTCACCTATTAAAGCAAATAGACAAGTAAGCAAAGACACCTAACTAACCTACTAAAGCAAAAGACAAGTAAGCAAAGGCACCTAACTAACCTACTAAAGCAAAAGACAAGTAAGCAAAGGCAACTAACTACTACAAGTAAAACTTCTCATTGAACAACTATCTAGCCTAAGAGGCAAGTGAACTAAATGCCTAATGCAAAACTATTTCTAATGCATGAAAGGAAATCTAAATGCTCAATGCAATACATGAAAGGAAATCTATTCTATTGAAAGCAAGAAGAACTAACAACTAATTCTTATTCTATGTTAAGGAAACTACTATCTAATCTATCAAAGCAAATTCTATCTATCCTACATCAACAATAAGACTATCTTCTAAACTATGAAAGCAAGGAGACTATCTTCTAAGCTATGAAATTCACATGCATTCTATACTAATAGAAGAAAACTAATAACTGAATTCAATCATTAACTAAAAACTGGAATTGCAATCTAGTTCTAGGAAAGAAATTGCATAAAATAAAACTATGCTATATCTATCTTAACAATTCAAATTGCAAGAAGGGAAATGCTTAAAAACAGAAATTAAAACATGGTTCTAGCATATGGCAAGTAAACTAATGAAAAACTACTCAAGCAAAATCTAAATAACAATTAAATAGACAATCTACAAATAAAAACTTGAAACTAACCCTATCCATCCACCTAAGCCTTGGTTAAAGAAAGCATGAAATAAAAATCTATTCTACTCTGTTTTAACTTCTATTTTAAATTTGATTTTAAAAGCATAAATAAAATTCAATCTAACATTTAATTGCACACGGAGCTAGTGTATGAGTTTGCAAACTCGTTCCTAATTATAAAATCAATGCATATTAAAAAAATCCTTCATACTAACTTGCAAAAGAGAACTTACACAGTCAAGCTATAACAACAAATTATTATGATAAAGAAATAAAATAAAAATTCATGTACAGAAATGAGAAAAATACATCTAAGCTATAAAATGCATAAATAAACCAAAGAAGAGTTACCGGACTGCTGGTGGGCCCCCCAGCAAGTCGTGGTCACTCTCTAAAATCACACCATGAGCTCAGGAAGATGAATTCACAATAGAAACTCAAAAACACAATTATGGCATAATCTGGCAATGTAAAAACTCAAAACATAGTAAAAACGTGTTTGTCCCTATCACACTGCTGTATATGATGCTTAACTTATGTCTGACCACCTCAATGGTATTTATAACGTTTACAGATCAAGTGGTCGACCACAGGAAGTTCGAACCACTTCTAAAATTGGCAAATTTCATTAATGGTGCCCTAACTGCCGAAACAGAGTGAGCCAATAATCACCCACCATAACAACCCAAAATTGAGTTGTCAAGAGTTCAGTAGCTGGAGGGGATAAGCATGAACAAAACCCACGTTTCTGATTTGCCCATCACTGGTCGCCAATGCCATAACTGCCAAGTCACCCTACGTTTTTGTGTAGGAAGAGGTGCTGGATGGAGTGCCGGATCGAGTGCCGGAATGAGTGCTGGAAGGAGTGCCGGATCAAGTGCCAGAACTAGAAATGTAGTGTGTTTTTTCCCTATAAAACTAGAAAAATGTGAATTAACTCTTGGAAATCATAGAACATGATGAATTATACTCGATACAATTATTAAACATGAATTATACGTACCTTATGTCGATCATACCGTTTTATCATGAAATTCTTCAAAAAGCTCCTTCAAAAGATGAAAAACACATATATACATTTGAAAAAAGTGTATAATAACTGTCATAGAATTGATCATATCTATGTCCCAACAGTCTGCAACTTATCCCCCTTTGACATCAATGGAAAAGGGTCGTTCCCTCTGACCTTGTGCTTCCCTTTACTGACAAGATGAGAGGGATATCACTCCCAACTTCTATTCCAAAAAAATTTCTTCTTTGACTTCATCCAGTATGTATACATCGCTTGAGGTTCTATTTGCATTTTCCACCAATGTTCCTGAAGTTGCTTTCCTTATATCACATCCTTTAGAATGAAATGTAAGGTTGTAGCCTTGATCACACATTTTCCTGACACTTAGAATATTTTACTTTAACCCTTCAACATACAGGGCATTATGTGTCTTAGTATTTCCATTCATAGACTAACAATACCTTTTCCAACTATCTTTGTAGAGCCATTATCTCCAAAAGTAACCATACCTCATTTTTCTTCCTTCAAGGTGAGAAGCTTGGTCTAGTCCCCTATCACGTGTTTTGAACATCCATTGTAAATGCACCATTGGTTCCATTAATTTTGAGCATAAAGTGCAAGTCTGCATTCTTCCTTCTTTTGTTCTTCTTGTTTCCTTTTCCACACATATGTGTATTCTTATTTATGTTTGGAAAGAACATATTCTTCTCGTATATTTGAACCTTGTACAATATTTCATTGCAAACGTATTTTTAATAAAAGAACAAAAAAGATACAATGGAAAATACACACATTACACAGAGGTTTTTCCCTGGAAACCCAAACCGGAAAAACCAACATATTATATATTCATTCACATCATACATTTTTTACAATAAAATATACATATAGGATCCAACAACATCCAAAACCCTATTCCAATGACCTGTATTAGTCAAAAACTCTAATTCCTTAACCGGAAATAGAAAACCATTGGAGAAAAATGGACACGAAAACCGAGGACCTCCAATAATGGACACAAAAATTGAGGAAAAAAATGGACACTAATTCTAGTCGTGCAAATAATATAACACATATCCAACATTCTTCCACTTCTTGTTTTCTTTGCGTACATGGGGTTACAGGGTTACATAGTCAATAATCCAGGGAAACAATGCCCATAGATCCTTTACACCAAGATAACTTCTGAGTGCTCACATATATTGTCAATGAATCTGCAACATTCTTCAAAGTGTCCACCTTCATCAGCAACACCCTCTACTCTTTAACCATGTCTCTCATAAAGTGATATTGAACATCAATATGCTTTGTGTTTGAATGATAATTCATGATCTTCGCCAGAAAAATTTCACTTTGACTGTCACAATCTATCCTTACAACTTGTTGTACCAACCCAATACTTGAACACAATATTTGTAACCATACTGCTTCCTTTATTGCATGAGTGGCTTTCATGTATTCAACTTCTATAGTTGAAAGTGTCACTGTAGATTGTCGTTTGCTCATCCAATTGATTTCTCCTCCAAACAGGTTAAACACATACCCGCTTGTAGATCTCCTATGATCCATATCTCTAGCCCAGTCTGCATCAACAAAGCCATGTATTCCCAACACTCTGTCTAATACTAGTCTTCCTTGGTGGCACAATCCATAGCTATCAGTGCCATGCATATAACTAAAAACCCCATGTTAGAAAACCAAGATCGTAGAGCAATAAAATAAAACAAATGTGGAAATATGATATATTAACAAATAATGTTATTTTTATTGCCCGCTTATTCAAATGAGGATAATTAAAATATGGTTTTTTATTGGTTTCAGTTTCTAGCCCTGTTGCGACTCCTCTATCCGCCACTTCCACTTCATCTCCAAGTTCAGTGACTACAAGTATGGATAATTCTCCAAACAATTTTTTGATTTTTTTTTATTTA
>JASDQU010103794.1:82461-110038 GCA_032191745.1 Picea mariana | reverse complement strand
TACCATCACTACTGTCCCCATGATCCTCATCTGGATGACCGAATAAGTCTTGAATCATTTGATTTGTCTCATCAACTTGAACTATGTTATTATTGTCATCTACTTCCATGGAATCATTAACTTGATCTTCATTATTTGCTTCAAGTTCTTCATCTTGTACTACAACATCATTTCTACTACTACTTGGTGCTTTCTGCATAAAGTTAGGGGGCAAATCTAACTTTATAATTACAAACAATCATGAAAAATTAGTGCATGCATAAAACATTATAAAATTTGAGAATATAATAAATATTAAAACAGATAATGAATGTATATACCATCGGACGATACTCATTTGATCCCCCATCCATGTGCCCATATTTTCTACAATGTTTTGTAGCTGTTGCTATTAAAACTCTTTCGGGACATCTAGTACAACAATTTTTGCAAGGGCAATAACATTTACCGTCACCCTTTTCACCCTCTTTAATTCTTTTCCCAGCTCTAATGTTTTCTGACATTCTTCCCCACAGACTTATATTGAAACAAATATCTATTTTTTGTTCACCAAGAAGACCCGCAAACCCTTTTTGAAGCGTCGTTATTATAGCAAACTTGTCGCAACATCCATCAAATGCAACATATTTATAGATTTTGTAACGTCGCAATTTCGACGTAAAAAAGTCCTAAGTGACCGTTGGTATTTTGACTTGGTGAACATACTAAGGTGACTGTTGGAGGGGAAAACCTAGTTTCCAAAACGTCACAATTGCGACATATATCTTCACAAATGCGTCAAGAACAACATCTATGTCAAAAACATGGAAAGAGAGACGTTCCAGTGGAAAACGTGGCAAGAGAGACGTTGCAAAACGTTGCAATTGAGACATCAATCTTCACAAATGTGGCAAGAAAGATGTCTATGTCACAAATGTGGCAAGAGAGACGTTCCGATGGAAAACGTGGCAAGAGAGACGTTAACATGGCAAGAGCGAAGTTAACATGGCAAGAGAGACGTCAACGTGGCAAGACCAACGTTATCGGGCAACATGATTTTTTTTTTTATAAATTTTCTCTATTTTGCGACAATATGGACAATTTTGTCCATAACGCCGCAAATAAAACGTTGGAATTTTTACAATATGTACTAGTGCCTATATTTTTAGAAAGAGCATGATGCACATATTTCTATTGTTTATTATATATTTTTTGGAATCTCCTCTACACTTGTATTTTGTTGGAAGTTGGACTAGTTAATTGTGCTTATCAATTGCATTACAATTTTTTTCATAGAAATTGTATTCATGAATTGCTTTATAGATCTAGTGGGATTCTCACTGCTGTGAGGGAAGAATTGCATTACATTTTTGTTCATAGAAACTGGATTCTTGAATTGCATTAAATATTTGGTGGGATTATCATTGCTGGGAGGGAAGAATCATCTTTAGTGTTGCATACAAACTGGATTCCTGACTTCCAGTGTGTAAGCCATTGAGGGGAGGGGTAATTTCTATTGGATATAAATTTGAAGGAAATTCAAGCACAAGTGGTTGAGTACATGTCCATTCATGGTACCTCTATTATTAGTGATGACCACAAAGGTGATGCTAGTCTCCATAAATCAAGAGGAATTTCAATTGTTTTGTCATGCAAAGAAATCGAACAAAATTTTCAAAGTATTTAGTATTTATTAGTACCAAATCACTATTTTTCAATGTATTTACTAGTACTAAACATGTAATACAATATTATTAACATTTTGGCAATTCCCTTCTTGCAAACAGTAAATAGGAATGGCATTCATCTATCTTACTACTGAATAATGAATACCGATGGAACATAATAGAAGGTGCAAGAGTTGAACCTTTCAAAGTTGAAGAAAACAACGACAACCAACGAACCACTGATGGTGATGGGGTTGAAATGTGATGGGGCTTAAAATTCTAGGAATTGGAGGAAGTTTCACCTTATAGGTGCAAAGGTGGGCCAAAGTAGGTAAGGTCTCCAGTAATATTCATCTTGGCACAAATCTTGCCAATGAAGGATTCAAGCTGGGTAGAGAGGTCTTGTTTCAGGGTTTCCATTTTTGTGTCTATGGTAGAATGCATTTTGTTATTTATGGTGGTAATATTGGCACTGATTTTCTGCACTTCCTTCTGGGCCTCTACGAAATCACAGGACAAGGTATGGAGGTGGGATTCAAGGTCTTGGCTATGGGTGTGGGCCATGATGAAGGGGGGAACCAGAAAGGGGTGGTGGGACCATACAAAAAAGGGCTTATGGGTGAAGGGTATCATGAAAATCAGGGCGACGAGGGAATCCAATGGGACGAGTCCAAAATAAGGGGTTCAGAAGAGGGTTGGGTCCATGGAAAAAACAATTTGCTGAAAAATGATAGGTATGACTGTGATTGGGGCGAAGAGAGGAATCTAAAGGGATAGGGATAAAATAATGGTGCAGGAAGAATCCATACTCGTATTTTTTTTTATACTCATGCAGAGTTATACTCCAATCTAAAGAACACTGCAGTGTTTAAAGGTCCAAATTCTTAATAGGAAAAAATGTGTAGTAATTTCGCAACCAAAATGTAGGAGGTAAAGTTGCACGAAAATATATCTTGTTTGTTTTTTTTTGTTTCCATCCCAAGGGTTAGGGTATTCAAGGTTTCTATAGAAAAGGGTTTTTCCTGTGCTATAGCTCTCTAATATACATGCACAGTCCAACAATAGTACTCGACCCAATATCTCAGGGAACCAACTTTGGAGGCTAGACTGTTCCCTTAGCCGTACTACCCGACTATATAGGTAATAGAGAGTATCTTCCGAAGTGTTGTTCTCAGTGGCACTATAAAAGTCAGGTGGACGATTGGTTAATCTAAGGAGACCTTTAGGATATCTAGGCCAATTCGTATACACACATTGTTTGATGCACTACCACTCGAAGGGGTAACAATAGGGGTTACAATGGTGGCCAACAATGTGCGCTTAAGTACCACTTGTATTTCCTGCATGTATCCTTTCCCGACCGCATGTTTATGCATTGAATGATAGATATCTATATCTTTAACATGTCGGAATACGTCTCTACCCTGAAAAAAATAACCCACAATTTTTTGCCAAGGAAAGTGCTCTAGTACCACTTGTAAGGTACCTGATCTATTATAATATCCAAAAACAGAAATATTGTAGAGAATAATAAGAGAACAACACAATAGATGAAACCACAGCACCAAAATAATACATTTATTGATAGGAAAAAATGTTCACTTTCCTCTTTGAGGGGGCAACCTCAAATAAAGAAGCGCTCTCTTAAAATAATTCTCAAGACAAAACTTCTCATACCCTTGACTCCTATTTATACTAAATATATCTACCAAAAGAACAATCTAGAGGAATATATTCTAGAAGCGGAAGATTCTATTTGGTCTTCTTACATTTGACTTATTCTTCCTTATTACTAGGCCTTATTAATATTGGTTGTTAAAGTAAAATTATGAAGGGGGGGGGAGGGGGGGGGGACGTAAATGTGAGAATAATACTATAAAACTAGAATAATAATTAAAAAAATTATTGAATATATCATTAAGAATTAAGGGAAAAAAATAATTAGATGTTGAAGTAATTAGTTGCAGAGAGGGAAGGATGTGAGCCTAAATTAGGGAAGGAGATATGAATATAAATTAAAAGGGGACAGGGTTTGACGAAATTAAAGATCTTTAAACGTGGGATAAAAACCAAAGACATGGGTAGATTAAGAGATGAAATGAAATCAGAGAGAAATAAATCAATGATGCTAGATCGAGAGAGGAATAAAATAAGAAAAGAATGGAGGAAGAAGAAAGGAAACGAGCAGGAAAAAGATCTAAGAGGAGGGTGCCTAATGTTAAAGGTTGCAAATGTTGGGTTTCTAGGATTGGCTCATCTTGTATCCATCTTCACGGTTGAAGTTATTAGGATTATTTTTTATTTCAGGGGATTCCCAAATGAGACAGGAGGAATAATGTGGATTGGAGGCTAAAAATTTTGTTTGGTCAAAGAAAATAAGGCACTTAGAGTTGAGAGAGTGTTTCGCAATGGATGATTTGGATATTTAGTTATAGGCAGTGTCGGTTGTATGCTATTTAAACCGATCTGTAAAGGTTATTCCATTTTGAACTACATTTCCCATGGGAGCAATGGATTTGATAAACTCTTGGGCCGAGCATTGGGTTGGGTTTAAATTTAGCAGTTCTAAAAAGTTGTTTAGGTTTTTGTAGGGTTTGAATATAGTTTTAATATTTTTCTTAGCTAAGAGTTTCAATATTTGATCGGTGGTTCCCTCGATATAAGGTAGATATATGAGAGCACGAGGAGGGGATGAGGGATAGGTAATTTTCAGTTTAGGGATATTGGTTGTACGGTGTTAGAAAAGCAGAATCACAGAGAAATAAAATAAAACATACGTGGAAATAAAACATAGAAGATACAAAATTTAATAGAGACAAAGATATGCAGGGTTCACCCGATGTGGGCTGCACCAACAAGAGAAATTTCCATTCATTCCTTTATTATTATCCAATAAATGAAGGGATACAACCTACAACACTCTTTTTGTAACTTCCTCTTCCTTCTCTCACAGTATCCTCTCTCAAAATACAATATTCGATCTCTCACACATAGCTGCAATACAATTCCTCATAAAAGAGGGTTTCCTTGTAAGGAAAAAAAACACGAACATAACTTCTACCATCATATTTGCAACCTTATAATGAATGGTCTATATTGAGTACAAAATTACAAAATTTTACAAGACAATTTTCCAAAAAAATTCTCTTTGGGGATGCTTTCCATGAACCCTCTCCATGGGGGGGCTCCATTAATTTTCGCCACCCCCCCGGACCCCCTTGATCCAAATGTTGGGGGGGGAATCCCCTCCACACCCCATCGTCAGGAATTGGTGTCTAAATGCGACTAAAAAAAGACCTATGAATCATGAAGATAATCAGGATCCACAACCAAAAATATCCTACTTGGAGACTGATCACAATAAATCCACTATTGTTGTACCTGTTGGACAATGATCCACCTTGCACCTAGAAAATTTCTCATCTTCACCTTCATGCTTGAAGAGAAAATGAAACTTATAAGGAACTCAGTTTCTCCCTGGTTACTACCTTTGTTAATATGTCTGCATGATTCTGGCTAGTATGTATATTTTCCAACTTTCATTGTCCATGTTCCAAGACAGATCGTATGAAATGGAACCTAAGTTGTATATGTTTATTCTTAAAATGGAAGGATGAGTTATTTGCAATATGAATGGCACTCTAGTTGTAACAATACAACCTATTATTCTCCTATTGCTTTCCCAATTCCTTCATAAACCTCTGTAACCAAATCATCTCTTTACTAGCCCCTATATCAGCAACATACTTTACTTCCATTGTTGAAAGTGAAACAACCTTTTTCACTTTTGAAATCCAACTTACTATTGTTCCACCTATAGTAAAAACACACCCTATGGTGCTCCTCCTTCTATCTTGATCACCTACTATATCTGAATTGACATATCCCTATAGAATAGTGTATGAACCTCCAAAACATAATGCATGAGTACAAGTACCTCTCAAATACCTTAGAATCCATTTTACTATCCCCCAATGTTTTGTACCTAGATTGTTCATATACCTTCTCACAACTCCCACTACATGTAAAATATCTGGTCTTGTGCACACCATTGCATACATCAAACTTCCAACTCTTGATGAATAAGGGGCCCTGGACATGTATTCTATCTGCTCTTGTGTCTTAGGACACATTTCCTTGGTTAATTTGAAATGGTTGGCCAAAGGTGTAGTAGTTGGTTTTTCATTCTGCATTCTAAACCTCTCCAACACCTTCTCTATGTACTCACCCTAAGACAATGTCAATTTGTGATTCTTCTTGTCTCTTGTTATTCTCATACCAAGGATTTTCTTTGCAGCACCCAAATACTTCATCACAAATAAATTAGCTAATTTTCTTTTGAGCACATTTATGTCCTGCATGTTATACCCTGCAACAATTATGTCATCTACATACAATAGCAAGATAATATAGCTTACATTTTCTAGCCTCTTAATATAAACACAATGATTATAATTAAATATATTGTAACCTTGTTCTATCATAAACTATCAAATTTCAAATATCGCCGCCTTAGATCTTGCTTTAGGCCATACAAGCTCTTCTTCAAATTGCATACCAAATTTTCCTTCCCTTTGACCTCATACCCCTGTGGCTGCTGCATATAAATATGTTCCTCCAAATCCCCATGGAGAAAAGTTGTTTTTACATCTAATTATCCAAGATGCAAATATTCTACTACCACAAGACTTAAAATAGTCCTAATCTAAGTCAATTTAATAATAGGAGAAAATATTTCATCGAAACCTATACCTTTCTTTTGTGCAAACCCCTTTACAAAAAGTCTGACCTTGTACCATTTTTTTCCTCCATATTCTTCCTTCAACCTGTAAACCCATTTATTCTGCAATGCTCTTTTTCCTATAGGAAAATGAACTAAGTCCCAAGTTTGGTTATTTACGAAGAGGTCCATTTCCTCTTTCATGCCTTGCTCCCACTTCTTTTTAGTGTCTACTTGCATTGCCTCTTCATAAATTTATGGTTCACCAAAATCACTCAACAATAAATAATACAATGAAGGAGAGTATCATTTGGGGAATTTAGTTAACCTAGTAGATATTCTAGCAACACTTGCAAGAGTTTGAGGTGTCTACTACTCCTGTTGTTGTACATTTTGATTTTCTGGTACCTTTGGAATTTCATTTTCTTTGATTTCATCAAGCACTTTGTATTATGTGTTTTCCTTTTCCTGTTTCTTTCCCTGCAAATGATCTTTGTATAGGACCTTTTCATTGAATACCACATCTCTACTCCTAATGATTTTATGATTTTCATAATCCCATAAGCGATAACCAAAATCGTTAACATCATGTCCAATAAAGGTACACTTCTTGTATTTTTCCTCAAGCTTTGTTCTATTTTCTTTATCAATATGGAAAAATTTGTCATAATCAAAAGTCTTCAGAAATGAGTAGTTTAAATTTTTACCTATCCATGCCTCCTTTAGAATTCCACCATCCAAGGATCTTAAAGGCCCTTTTTTCATTAAGCAAAAAAAATTATCTACAACATCTAACCAGAATTGTAAGGGAAATCATGCATGCAATCTCATACTACTTGCATGTTCCATGATTTTCATGTTCATCCTTTCTGACACACCATTTTCTTGTGGTGCTCTTGGAACTTCCTTCTCTCTACAAATCCCATGGTAGAATAGTAATCATCAAACTCTCTGCTGCAATATTCACCTCCATTTTCTGATAAGAGACACTTCACCCTTTTTCCTGACTCATTCTCAACCAAATCTTTCCATTTCTTGAAAGTGTCAAAATCATTAGATTATTTCCGAACACAATAAACCCAAGTTTTAATAGTTGCATCATAAAAAAAAGTAACATAATAATGAGATCAACCAAGAGATGATACTTGAGTTGGTCCCCATACATCTGTATGCACAAGCTCTAACATTTCACTCTTCTTTTCCTTTCTGAATTTGATAAATATGACTCTCTTATGTTTTCCATAAACAAAGTGCTCACATAAATCCAAATCAACTTGTTTAAGATATGGTAACATATTTCGTTTGTGAAGTATCTGCATCCCCTTCTCACTCAAGTGTCCAAGCCTATGATGCCACAATGTTGTATCCACTCCTGTAGAAGCTAAAGAGATAGAAGAGTCAACATTACCAGTACATAAATACAATGTACCTACCTTCTCTCCTTTTTCCATTACCATCGATCCTTTAGTGATGTTCCACGCCTTATCTGTAAATGTAGATATACATCCTTCACTTTCCAACTTCCCTGTTGAAATTAGATTTCTTCTCAGATCTAGTATATGTCTCACCTCTTTTAGTAACCATTGGTTTCCATTATTTTTATTTATTTGTACCTTACCCATTCCAACAATTTTACATGGTTCATCATCCCCCAAATAAAACTATCCATAATCACCTTGAACATAATCTTGAAAATATTTCCTATGGTGTGTGGCATGAAACGAAGCCCCTGAATCCATTCTCCAAGATTCAATAATATTATCTAAAGAAATAATTAAAGCATATTGTAACACATCCCCTGTTACATTTTCTTATTGATTTTTCTCCTATTGTCCATCTCTTTATTTCTTTGGAGCTCTGCAGTCTTTCTTCCCACAATTCTAACATTCTATCTTTCCTAGTATAAATTTGGATGTACCCTTCCTATAATTCTCGCAGTTCTGTGAGCTCTTTCCTATTTCATTTTGTCTTCCCCTATTCTCCACGATCAACACATTACCTAATGTCTCACCTGTGATTTTCCGTCGCATTTCCTCACCAAGGATAACACCAACAACATCATCAAATTTCAGAGTGTTTGAACCAAAGACAGAGTTACTTACAACCATGACCAAGCCATTCCATATTTCTGGCAATGGGCACAATATTATAAGATCCCTAACCTCATCATCAAACTCCACTACTACAAAACTTAGTTGATTATTAACCATATTAAGTTCACTTAAATGGTTGGTAAGAGACCCACCTTCTGACATCTTCATATTAAACAATCACTTCAATTGAAATACCTTATTGGAGGTTGAAGGTTTTTCATATTTTTTAGCCAATGCATTCATATGATCCTTCATTGTCATTTCTTTTGAAATATTGAAAGCCACTGACACTGCGAGGCACAGTCGTATTGTTCCCAGTTTCTTTCTATCAATAACCTCCCATTCTTCGTCCTTCATACTCGTCGACTTATTTTCTTTTCTTCCCAACAATACGAAAAGATCCTTCTGATATAGGTAGTCTACCATTTGCATCTTCCATAATTTGTAGTTTTGGATGTTAAATTTCTAGACCTTAAACTTTCCATCTTCCGCCATTGCTCTCACTTGAACCAGGAACCCTCTTTTCCTGCAAGTTACATTTTCCTCTTACACCATTTGTTAGAAAAATGGGATCACGGAGAAATAAAATAAAACAGATGTGGAAATAAAACATAGAAAATACACAACATAATAGAGACATAGATATAATTGGTTCACCCGATGTGGGCTACGTCCACTAGAGAAATTTTTAGTCCTTCCTTTATTATTATCTAACAAATGAAGGGATACAACCTACAACACTCTCGCTGTAAATTCCTCATCTTTCTTTCACAATATACTCTCTCATAATATAATCTTCTCTCTCTCACACATAGCCAAAATAAAATTCTTGATAAAAGAGGGTTTCCTTCTAGGGAAAAAAAAAACCCTAACATAACTTCTACCATCATATCTGTGAATTTATAATGAACATTCCATATTGACTATGAAATTACAAAGTTTTACAAGGAAAGTTTCCCAAAAATTTATCTTTGGCGATGCTACCCCCGAAACCCTGCTCGGGGGGGATCCATTAATCCCCCCCCCCTCCCTTGCTCCAAATGTGGGGGGGGAATACCTCTCACATCCCCCCATCAAGAAATGGGGTTCAAATGTGGATAAAAGAAGACCTCTAAATCAGGAAGATGACCATGCTTCAAAACCAAGATGTAGAAAGCTTGGTTGATTTGAGAGAGAGAGTAGCCATTGGATAAAAGGGTTTTTGTTCTGTGGGCCTTTTCCTTTGCGAGGAATTGAGGGGAAAAAATACAGATGGCTCGAGTAAGTAGGCTTTTAAGGAAAATGGATCTTTGGGTTGGATGATGGTGGGAGATGGAATTAAGGTATTTATCAGTGTGAGTTTTCTTCCTATAGACTTGGTGGGAGATGGAGCCATTAGGAAGGTGAGAGATGAGGACATGTTAGAAAGGGATGGAGTTTTCCTTTTCAGTTTCCATGGTGAATTAGATATGGGGGGAAAGGATGTTAATATGATTAAATAAAGAGGTTAAGTTGGCTTCTCTGTGAGGCCAGATAACAAATGTGTCATCGCCAAAAAAAAACTAACACTAAGGTTTGAGGTGAAAGATGCTTAAGGATAAAGTTTCAAAATGTTACATGAATATGTTGGAAACCACTATGAATAAGGAAGATCCCATGGTTGTGTGTTCTGTTTGTTCATAGCAAACCCTCTTGAAGGTGAAGAAAGTTGAAGAGAGAAATTTTTTTATGAGGTCCATAGTTTCAGGCTCTACTAGGTTGGAGATCAGGGACATGGCTTCTAAAATGGGGATTTTGATGAAAAGAGAGACCATGATGAAGCTAACCATAAGGTCATGTTCATCAAGGTGGAAATTATGGGTTTTATGAATATAGTCGGTGGAATATTTGATAAAGGAGGAGCTTTTACCTATGAAATTTTTAAGTTTATCAGAAAGAAAACGAGGAAGGGCATGAGTGGGGGATCCTATTTTTGATATTATGGTAGTTGTGAGAGGTATTAACCTCTACGTGTAACCTTTGACAAGAGTAGAATATTCCAGGAAGAAAGAGAAACCCTAAACAGATGTGTAGAAACCCTATAAGACATGTCGACTCATTAAAAGAATTAATATTTAAGTGTTAACATATAAAAGAAGAAATTGGCATGGATAGGTGACAAAGAGAACTATAAATAAGAGGTATCTACAACTCTTTTTTCATTCACACTCTCATAAATACAATAGTGTGCAAGTTTGGAGAGGGAGTGCAGCTACAACTGGGATTTTTGTCATTGGTTATGGTTTGGACTTTCTGATTTGGTTATGGTCTGGAATTTTTGTTTTGTATTCTAGCCTTGGAGAGAGATATGCTACCTTGGTTGGCTATTGGTTTTAAGATCTACTTCCAGAATTATTCTGTCTGTTAAGGTTAAACATGCATGGGGGTGGTGCATGCTTATGGTTGGGTGACAATATTGCTATATTGTCTATGAAAAAATGAGCACATCTCTTTTATTCTAATAGGTTATGGGCCCACACTATCTTCAGATAGTATAACCACTAGAAGATAGATTGGGAAATTATTTGTTAAGCTCATTGCGGCACTAGTTACAGATGCAGTTAGGTTTTTTTTATTATGCAATTGCAATAAACCCTAACCCTTGTGTTCGATCACTTATGATGAAACATTTGACCTAATTCCTTCAAGTCCTAGTGCTCCCTAGCCTAACGCACCTCTTGATACTCTCAACTAGCAAAAACGTCAGGTTTGGATTTTTGGTCAAACTCAAAGTCAAAGGTTGATGGGTCAAAGTCAAAGTCAAAGGTTGACTTTAGGTCAAATTTATTTTGTGATCAAAGTTTAAATTTTTAGAGTTTCTAGCTTGTTCTAATCATTGAATCTAATCTCTTCTTCTCAAGATGATATCTATTTTCAAATTGGACGACAAGTTGGATGATGCTACAAGGTTTCAAATGTATGTAATTGTATATGTTATCCAAGTTATATCATCTAGAAAAACATGAGTGTGTTTGCAGGGAAAGTATTAGATACCTTGTGTAAGCTGTAATCTTGGATTTAGTGCATTCAGAGGAACATGTGCACCCTCCATAGAAATTGAGACTTCAGGTTCCAGGTTTGATTAAATTGTTAAGCTTCAAATTTGTATATATCAAGGGTGATAGTTGCTACATTACAAATTGTGAAAGCATACTTTGAAAGGTTTTATTATTGCCAGGTGAAATAAATACTTGATTGCATATGAATACTATTGATATAGATTCTTATTACACTTGTTCGCAAGATGAACTAACATCTCCTCTAGATAGATATTTCTTTTTTTCTCTTGTTGTTCTTGTTTTGGGAAGGTACCCTTGTGAAATATGTTTGATGAGAAATCCTTGCGGAAGCTGTCATAGAATAAGTTTATAAAGATGACACAACTTCTATATGGGCAACAATCAAAACATATAGAAACAAACTTAAAGAGACTGAGAGGAGTCAGACTCAAAGGAAGTTAGGAATCAAAAGGAAACTAGAGCAGACTTGTGACACTTTGTAGAAAGAAAAGAAAGATGCAACAAATGAAAGCATGGATTCTCTCAGATGGAGGGAGCTGATCACAGAATTCCAAAAGAAGAGAATGCATATTTCTCATTCAAGCATGAAGCTGGGATTAGGAGGGATCTAGTCCCCAACAATATGATCCATTTAAGAATCCTTGAATACCATGAAGTATATGTCTATTATTCATTGGAATTAGTATCCATGATAAGAAACATGTGTTCAACTTGAATCTAGAATAAGTCTTCTTAAAAAATAAGCCTTGAATATCCTTGGTTGTTCATCTAAATTTATGTTCCTATGGCGGAAGGAAAAATTTGGAGCCTTCAAAGAAAGAAGGGCATGTAATCTATAGAATATTTCATGGAATATAACATTGAAGAGAAACAGGAGGAAGAACATGAAGATTCCAAGAAAGAAAGAAAAGTCAAAACAACCAATTGAACCAGTTGAACCCACTAGAAGCAGTCAAGCAAAAGGAATGGAAGGAAGTTGTGATGAAGAACAATGTATGTGAGAAATTGTGAAAAATAATTAAGCATTGATAAATACAAGGCGAGACTCAGGGCTAGAGGGTTATCCCAGAAGGAGGGAGAAGACTATGATAACAACTTGTTCCGGTAACCAGACATACCTCTACCTGAGCCATTATATCTCATGAATTATCCATGGGTTGGAGTTTACATCAGATGAATGTAAAGACTATTCTTCTCAATGGAGTAATTGAAGGAGAAGCATATAAGACAACCTCAAGGTTTTGAGGTATACCAGAAAGAGACCCATGTATGAAGATAGAAGAAGACCTTGTATGGATTCAAGAAACCTGGTGCAAAGCCTCTCATGTATAGCAGAAGCGTGGTGAAATATTTCTATGACAGAGGAAGTATATTGAAATGATTCTTCATAAGTCCAGCTAATGGATTTCAAATCTATGGAAATATCCCATGATGATATATCTGAAGAAGTTGAGAGACTTTGATCCAGTAGACCCGTCTTTGTATCAACAATTGATTGGATCATTAATGTATTTGCAAAATACTTAGCCAAATATTTTCTTTGTGGGATGTTTGAGTTATTATATACAACTACATGGATTTATCAATTCAGATTGGGCAGGGAGTACAGATGACAAAAGAAGTGCTACATGGATATGTTTCAGTTTGAGCTTTGCCACAATGTCATGGGTATTATCACTGAAATCTCGTCCGCACATGGTTACAGGAATCCAACATCTCCAAACAACTATTAGTTCACCCATGGAACAAAATTACCAAAAATACATTCCCAAAAGGTCCAAAACTATACAACTAGTTATAAAATCAGGATGCGCTATGACTATATAGGGAGCGCGCGGACATGCGCCATCAAGAAACGTAGGAAAAGCGCACATGCGCATGATGCACGATTGTGGATGCTAAAAGCCGCGCACACCTTATAACAACGCATTTATGATGTTGGTTGGATTTCTGGCCACTTCTAGTTCAACTTCCAAGTCGACTTGACATCCAAATCTTGGCTGAATCTAGCTGGGTGGCTGGGCAAAGACTTAAGGGTACCCTAAATGGCCCCTTGTTCACACTAAAAGCTAGTTGAATAATGCCTCAAAGTTATGCTATAAAAAGAGGCCATGGGTGCACTACATTTTTAAGGAATTCATTTGTAAGGTTATGATGCTGCTATTCTCTTGGGGAATCCTCTTTCCTCATCAAGAGCATACTAGCACCATTCCATTTGAGCTATTCACATCACCTTTTGAGTGAATTATCTTGGGATTCTTTTACCATTTCTTCCAAGTTTTCAAGTTGTATTAAGAGCTCAATCTTGGGGGTTCAAGAGCCCTCCCTTGGGGGAAGAGGGGACCCAAAGTCTCCCTTTCTCTTTGGTGTTTTCTTTCCACTAATACACTCCTTTCCATTGGTGGAAGGAGTCTTGTTTATTTCTTGTTCTAACGATCTTATGCACTCTAGTTTAGTTCCTTTTATTGTTATTAGTTTATTTTTTTGTTTATCTTGCATGCTTTATATTTCTAACCCTTTCCTTTACTGCTGTCTTTCCTAGCTAACCCAACTGGGCTTGTAAGCATCTCTAATTTGCTCACCCAAGTGACAAAAGAGATGCAACAATGGGCTAGCAGGAAACCAAAGCTTGTTGCACTCATCACTGCAGAAGCAGAGTATATTGCAGCTTGTGATGTTTCTACGGAAGAAGTGTAGCTATGTAAGATCATTTCTATACTGTTTGATCAGGTTCTAGATTTCACTGTGATATATTGTGATAATCAAAGTTGTGTGAAGCTTTCGGAGAACCCGATGTTCCATGACAAGTTGAAGTGTTGGTTGTGAATCCTGATTATCTTCCCGATTCAAATGTTTTTTTCATTTGTGCTTGGACCCCATTACCTAATGGGGGGGATTTCCCCCCACAACTATCGCCAGGGGGGTCCAGGGGTGTGACAATGACAATTTTTGTAGCCCCCCCCTTGGAGGGGGATTTGGGGGCAGTGTCCCCGAAGCAAAATTTTGGGAAAAATTGCCTTGTAAAATATTGTAATTTCATAGTCAATCTGGATCGTTCATTATAAGGTCATAGATTTGACGGTAGAAGTTATTTTAGGGTTTTTTCCCTAGAAGGAAACCCTCTTTTATGAGGGAATTGTATTGTATATGTGTATTATTTTGAATATTGTATTCTGAGAGAGGAGATTGTGAGAGAAAGAAGAGGAAGTTACAGCGGGCATGTTGTAGGTTGTATCCTTTCATTTTGCTCGATAATAAAAAGGAAGGACCTGGCAATTTCTTTGGTGGACGTATCCCACATTGGGTGAACCACTTATATATGTGTCTCTATTGTATTGTGTATCTTTTGTGTTTTATTTCCGCATTTTTATTTTATTTTATTTCTTTGCGATACTTTTTTTCTAACAACTGGTATCAGAGCGAAAGGTAACTCACAGGAAAAGAGGGTTCCTAGTTCTAGTGGGAGCAATGGAGGAAGATGGAAAGTTTAGGGTCGAGAAATTTAATGACCAAAACTACCAGTTATGGAAGATGAAAATGGAAGATTATTTATATTAGAAGGATCTATTCCTGCCATTGGGTGGACTAGCAAAGAATACAATGACCATGAAGGACAAATAATGGGAGGTTCTTGCCAGAAAGGCACTAGGAATGATATAGCTGAGCCTAGCAACATCAATGGCCTTCAATATTTCAAAAGAAAAGAAAACAAAGGATTTGATGGATGAATTGGCTAAACTATATGAAAAACCCTCGACATCCAATAAGGTATTTCTAATGAAGAGATTATTTAATATGAAGATGTCATAAGGTGGGTCTATTGCAGATCATTTAAATGAATTTAATACAGTTATTAATCAACTAAATTCTATAAAATTCGACTTTGATGATGAGGTTAGGGATATTATAACCCCGTGCTCATTTACACATGGCTTGGTCAGGGCTGTAAGTAACTCTATCTCTGGTTCAAACACTCTAAAAGTTGTTGATGTTGTTGGTGTTATCCTTAGCGATGAAATGCGACGGAAAATCACATGTGAGACACCAGGTAACGAGTTAAACATGAAGAATAGGGGAAGACAAAAGGATAGAGGAAAGGGCTCAGGGAACCACAGGAATTCTAGGAATGGCAGATCCAAATCCAGACTGGGAAAGATAGAGTGCTGGAATTTTGGGAAGAAAGGACATCTGAAGAAAGACTGCAGAGCTCCAAACAAACAAAGATATGGATAGCAGGAAAAAAGTCAAGAAGCAAATGTAACAGGTGATGTGTTACAATATGCTTTGGTTCTTTTTGTAGATAATATTTTTGAGTCTTGGGTAGTAGATTAAGGGGCTTCATTTCATTCCACACTCCATAGCAAACATTTTCTAGATTATTCTCAAGGTGATTTTGGACAGATTCATTTGGGTGATAATGCACCATGCAAAATTGTTGGAATGGGTAAGGTACAAATAAAGAAAAAGAATGGAAACCAATGGTTATTGAAAGAGGTAAGACATATACCAGATCTAAGGAAAAGTATAATTTCAACAGGGCAGTTGGCAAGTGAAGGTTGTATATCTATATTTACAGATAAGGTGTGGAAGGCCACCAAGGGATCATTGGTGATAGAAAAAGGAGAGAAGGTAGGTATATTGTATTTATGTACTGGTAATATTGATTCTTCTACGTCTTTAGCTTCTACATGAGTGGATACAACACTGTGGCATCATAGGCTTGGACACATGAGTGAGAAGGGGATGTATATACTTCACAAAACAAATTTTTTTCGAGATATTAAACAAATTGATTTGGATTTTTGTGAGCACTATGTTTATGGAAAAAAAAAGAGTGTTAGATTTCTCAGAGTTGGAAAGGTAAAGAAGAATGACAGGTTAGAGCTTGCGCATACAGATGTATGGGGACCAACTCATGTATCATATCTTCGTGGATCTTGTTATTATGTTACATTTATTGATGATGCAACTAGAAAAACTTGGGTTTATTGCATTCGAAAAAAACCTGATGTTTTTGATACTTTTAAGAAGTGGAAATATTTGGTTGAGATTGAGACAAGAAAAAGGTTGAATTGTCTCAGATCAGACAATGGAGGTGAATATTGCAGCAAGGATTTTGATTATTATTGTTCATACCATGGTATTCGTAGAGAGAAAATAGTTCCAAGAACACCAAAAGAAAATAGTGTGTTAGAAAGGATGAATAGGACATTCATGGAGCATGAAAGGAGTATGTGATTGCATCTTGGGTTGCCCTTACAGTTTTAGGAAGATGTTGTAAATATTGTTTCTTACTTAATAAACATAGGACCTTCAAGCTCTTTGGATGGTGGCATTCTAGAGGAGGAATGGATAGGTAAAAAGGTAAACTATTCATTTATAAAGACATTTGGTTGTGAAACATTTGTCCATATTGATAAAGAAAATAGAACAAAGCTTGAAGCAAAATCCAAGAAGTGTACCTTTATTGGATACGGTCTTAATGATTTTGGTTATTGCTTATGGGATTATGAAAATCACAAAACCATTAGAAGTATAGATTATATTCAATGAGAAGGTCATGTACAAAGATCAGTTGCAGGGAAAGAAATAGGAAAAAGAAAAAACCAAAATACACAGTGCTTGATGTGATCACTGAAAAAGAAATTCCAAAGGTACCAGAAAATAAAAATGTACAACATCAAGAGAAATAGGTAACTCAAACTCCTGTAAGTGTTGTTAGAATATATACCAGGTTAAATAGACCCCCTGAATGCTACTCTCCTTCATTGTATTATTTATTGTTGACTGATTCTGGTGAACCAGAATGTTATGAAGAGGCAATGTAGGTAAACACCAAAAATACGTGGGAGCAAGGCATGAAATAGGAAATGGATTCCCTGGTAAATAACCATACTTGGGACTTGGTTTAGTTCCCTGTGGGAAAAAGAGCATTGCAAAATAAATGCGTTTACAAGTGGAAGGAAGAAGATGTAGAAAAAAAAAATGGTACAAGGATAGACTTGTTGTAAAGGGGTTTGCACAAAATTAGAAAGGTATAGATTTTGATGAAATATTTTCTCCTATTATTAAGATGACTTAAATTAGGACTATTTTAATTCTTGTGGAAACAAAATATTTTCATATTGAATAGTTAGATGTAAAAACAATTTTTCTCCATGGGGATTTGGAGGAAGAGATTTATATGCAGCAGCCACAGGGGTATGAGGTCAAAGGAAAGGAGAATTTGGTATGAAAGTTGAATAAGAGATTGTATGGACTAAAGAAAGCTCCAAGGCATTGATATTTGAAGTTTGATAGGTTTATGACAGAAAAGGTTATCGTAGATGTCATTTTGATCACTTTGTTTATTTCAAAAGGATAGAAAATGGAAGCTATATTATCTTGCTATTATATGTAGATGACATGCTTGTTGCAAGGTATAATATCCAGGATATAAATGCGCTCAAGAATAAATTAGCTAATTCATTTATGATGAAGGATTTGGGTGCTGCAAAGAAAATCCTTGGTATGAGAATAACAAGAGATAGGAAAAATCACAAATTGACATTGTATTAGGGTGAGTACATAGAGAAGGCATTGGAGATGTTTAGAATGAAAAATGAAAAACCATTTATTACACCTTTGGCCAACGATTTAAAATTAACTAAGGAAATGTGTCCCAAGACATAGGAGGAGATAGAATACATGTCCAGGATCCCTTATTCATCACTAGTTGGCAGCTTGATGTATGCGATGGTTTTCACAAGACCAGATATTGCACATGTGGTGGGAGTTGTGAGCAGGTATATGAACAATCCAGGTAAAGAACATCGGGAGGTAGTAAAGTGGATTCTCGGGTATTTGAGAGGTACTGCTACTAATGCAATATGTTTTGGAGGTTCATACACTATTTTATAGGGATATGTTAATTTAGATATGGCAGGTGATAAAGATAGTTGGAGGAGCACCACAGGGTATGTTTTTACTGTAGGTGGAACAAAAGTAAGTTGGATTTAAAAAATACAAAAGGTTTTTTAACTTTCAAAAACAGAAGCAGAGTATGTTGCTGCTACAGAGACTAGTAAATAAATGATTTCGTTACATAGGGTTATGGAGGAACTGGGAAAGAAGTAGGAGAATAACAGGTTGTACTGTGACAATGAGAGTACCATTCATCTTGAAAAGAACTTAGAATTCCATTTGAATACTAAGCATATACAACTCAGGTACCATTTCATATGATTTGTCTTGGAAGATGAACATTTGAAGTTGGAAAAGATACATACTAGCAAGAATTCTGCAGACATGTTAACAAAGGGAGTAACTAGGGAGAAACTAAGTTCATTCTCAATTTTAGTTGGTATTCAAGCATGAAGGTGAAGACGAGAAATTTTCCAAGTCCAAGGTTGATCGTATTCCAGCAGGTACATCAATAGTGGCGTTGTTGTGATCAGTCTCCAAGTGGGAGATTATTGGTTGTGGAGGCTCATTATCTTCCTGATTCAGATGTTTGTTTCAGTCGTGCTTGGACCCCATTCCCTAAAGGGGAGGTGTGGGGGGTATTTCCCCCCCACAACTGTTTGCAGAGGGGTCTAGGGGGTGCAGCGACAATTTTTGTAGCCCCACCTCGCGGGGGATTTGGGGGCAGTGCCCCTGAAGCGACTGACGAAAGAAGTTATTTTATGGTTTTTTTCCCTAGAAGGAAACCCTCTTTTATGAGGGAATTGTATTGCGGCTATGTATTATTGTGAATATTGTATTCTGAGAGAGGAGAATGTGAGAGAAATAAGAGGAAGTTACAATGAGCATGCTGAAGGTTGTATCCCTTCATTTTGTTGGATAATAAAAAGGAAGGACCTCCCAATTTCTTTGGTGGATGTAGCCCACACTAGGTGAACCACATATATCTGTCTATATTGTATTTTGTATCTTTTGTGTTTTATTTCTTCATTTGTTTTATTTTATTTCTCTGCGATCATGTTTTTCTAACATGAAGCACATTGAGATCGAGTATTATTTTCTCCATGATAGAGTCCAGAGGGGAGAATTGGTTCTCCAGTATATCTTCACAGATGAGAAGATAACATATATTTTGGTAAAGCCTCTATCCAATATGAAACTTTTGCGTACTTAAGGGACAAGTTGGTACCCGTGGAGATGAATTCCTTATTGGAAAAGGAAGAGATTACTCCCAGGTTGGGAGGGAGCACTAATATGTTATCGATTTATGGGAAGTCATTTTCTAGCTCGAAAAATGGTCCGGGTTCAGCAGTCACCTTCCAGTCCAGAAAGTGGCCCAAGATTTTTGACGGACATGCATTTTCCAGTTCAAAAAATGGTCCAGATTGAACAGTCATTTTCGTAATGAAAATGGTCTAATAGATTGTTGATGTACCATAGAAATTGATTACCCTTGTAGCCAGTGTGGGGGAATGGTATAAGACATTCATTCTTCTTGTAAGTCACTCTGAGTAGTGGTCAAGCAAAATGGTCCACCTCTCCAGGCAGTCAATCCTTCGAAGTTCACAGTTGTGAGTAGTTTCGAAGAATGGTCTTTTATAGGAGGTTGGTGAAGGACAGTAATTTCCATTAGGAAATGGTCTGGACAGTCATTCCCTAGGCTAGACTCATTCTCAATAGTTTCACTGTGATTAGTTTCAAAGGAATGGCCCAGTTAGGTGAATGGTCCAAGTTCAACAATTAGGGATAGTAATTCCCTAATGCAGACTCATTCTCTCTAGGTTGCACTATGATTAGTGTTGGAGGAATGGCCCAGTTAGGTGAATGGCCGAGGCTCATAAATGAGGGAAAATTATTCTTCTATGCTTGGGAAGAATAGTCCATATATCACATGAATGATGTTTTACTTTCTGATGGAATGTTCTCTTCCAGATCTCACAGATGTGAGTGGAAGAATGGACCAGATGACTCAAGTTGTATCATGATATTGCTTATGCAGTTTGATATCAGATGATATGATTGTTATGGAGACTATATGTCTCTAGACAGTAGTTATATGTTACTATGGAAGATGTGATCCACAGGTAGTGATTGTGTGTCACTGATTAGTAGTTGTATGCTACTAGGAGTGGTTGCGTACCACTAGATAGTAGTTGTATACTACTATGGATAGACATAATTGTGTTCTACTGGATGGAATTATAGCAGCAGTATGCTACTATCTGAGTGCCATGGAGACTACCACTAGTGTTGGAGTTGATTTCCGACTAGATGGATAGTTGGTGTGTTGGTGGACAGACATTTTCCAAGAGGAGAATGGTCCAGACAGAACAAATTGCCGGTGGACAGGCATTCTCTCTGTGGAGAATTGTCCAGGTTGGCAGTTTTTTGACGTATAATGGACTGGTGTTGGTTACTACTACTCCTTTATACTGTCTGATTTTATTGACCCAGGTCCATGTCTTTCGGGTTTCCAACAAAGCCTCTAAAACTATCGTCCCTCCTGGTAAACCATAAGGCAACATAGTGCACAGGATGCGCTGCGCAGTCTCACTCGAGATAGCTTTAATGGGTGGCTGTAAGACTCAGGTGTTTACAGCCTAGGATTGAGTGTGATATAAGAGGGCTATATATCAAACCATCTATTATAACTTGTAAATGCAGTCTACAGTTATCCACGACTATGCAATAATTCCAATAGCTTATTCCCTCAATATCACAACAATATTCAAATAAGCAACATAGTAACTCATTCATTCAACATAATAATAACTACAAGACAGGAAATAAATGTATTCATTCATCACACAACATAGATGTTACCGTGGTTCACCCCCTCCTGGGCTACGTCCACAAATATTTGGCTCTCGGCTCTTTTATTATAGTCTTTTTGCATCTACAGCACCGCACGCTTACAACTCTTCCCAGTCGGGTAAGATATATATGAGGTGGACTAGACCGCACCAAGCTCTATAGCCTATGATCTAACCCTCAAGATCTACCTCTTTTTGTCCTCTCTTAGCTCAACAACTTATACAAAGTAGGTCTTACAACAAAACATTACATATTGCATCAACTCCCGCATAACTAATTTAACATCAATAATACGAACAATAAAATATCCAAGCTTTTATGATACCTATGTATCTATATTTATACATTTCGAGCTCTTCAAGCATTTACAATACCTTACCAAAACCCTAACCCTACCGTCGTTAGGTCTTTCTCCCATGCGTGTGTGTTGTTCTTCCTTCCATCTGTTCTCTTCCTTGCATGCACGCGTGCTGTGCTTCCTTCTAGCTGTCTCTTTTCTCATGCATGCTTTCTTTCCCCAAAAATGCCTTGCTTTTACTCTTTGGACTTTGTCCTACCTCCAACAGCCCCCCAACACTAACATGTGGCTCATCCTGATCCACCTATCCTCTGTGTGTTTCCTCGATCTCCTTGGTGATCATCTGGAACTTTTCCCTGAGCTCTGCTGCCTATGTCTGTGCCTGCGTAGTCTTCTCCTTGAGTGTGTCCACTATATGGATTGCAGTTTCATCACTGATCAGTTCTACGCACTCTACCTAGGTCTGTGCTATATGTGCCTTGGATTCCTCTGCTTGTGCCAACACTTCTGCTACCCATTCTTGCAACAGTTCCATTTGAGCCTGCCGCTTCTGTTTCTACGTTTGCATGATAATTAACTCTGTCTGCAATCCCTTCATATCCTGCGTCCCTTTGACACGTTATGTGATTGGTATTTTATTCTGCTTTTTCTTGAGCTCTTGGATCATTGTATTGATCCTTTATTCTTCCTTGTCCTAGTGTTGAACCTGCTTATCCTCCTCTAAGCTAGTCCAAAGTTGCACTACTTTATCAAACAAGTCCGCTGTTGTGCTGACATGTTGCTCTATCTCTTGCAGCTATGTTGTTGCTTCTTGCTTCCTCTTCTCCTTGACTGCTGGTGGAGTGGTTGGTATGATCTGTTCTTAGAGATTCTTGATCTCCTTCTGATATTGATCAATTGCCTATGAAATCCGATCAATCTTTTCTGCTGCTATGATTTCCTTGCTCTGCGTTGCCTGTGGAATCTTCTCATAAGTTCTTGCCACTTTCTGCTCCAATTCTTTTATGCACTCCCTTTCCTCCTGGGTCTTGGATTTAGCCTTCTCATAGACTATTTCCAGTGCTTCATGTTTCTTTGTTGCTTGCTTCAATTCGGTTAAGTCTCTACGTGCACGAGACTGTACTTCGTGGTTTACGCTCACCTACACCCTGTGTAGCATGCCTAATGGTATCCTTGTCAACACAAGTTGGATCTGGATTAACTCCTTCAAGGGTGTATGCCCCACAAGTTTGTCCATGTACAAGATACTAGGGTTGATGTGGAATGTTACATGTGGCTGCAATATTTCCTAGTTTGACTCTTGTTCCTCTTCTTTCACTCTTCCTTCTGTCTGCAGTGCTGATAGTTAGACGCCCCTACTGCTTGCTGGATTCCCTTCCCCAATTTGATTGAGGAGTTTCTGCATGTCTGCCAATTGTGTTTTAATCCTATCCCTGTGGTGTGCAACATGGTTGAAGTCCTCAGATAGACAATCCTGGACTAGTCTGGCGATCATTTCCCCATCATCCTACATGATGGTATATTCTGGGGGTGGTCGTTGTGCCTTCATTTTCTTCCATGCGCTTCCTATCTGCGTAGCTGGCCTTTTGTTTGTCCCTGCTTTCTATGGGTTGGGACTTGCTGCTGTCTCTTGTGTGCCGTCAGTCTGTTTTGGTTGTTCTTTGTCAGGCTGTGTACTCTCCTTCTTCCCCTTCTGGGTCCCTAACTTCGCTGGCCCTTCTTCTATTTTGTTGTTTTTTCCTGGCCTGTTCTTCATCTCTTGGGGACTTGGATTTCTTGGGGCTATGTTTCTCCCTCCCCTACCTCTTCTTCTGCTATTATGTCTGGTACTTCCTGGGTAAGAGATGGAGTCTTCCACTCATCGTCCCATTCGCTGATGACCATGTCAATGTCACCCTCTATGATGCAGTAGCGCATATGTAGCCACTGTTTCTCCAGATCCTTCCTTGCATGTATCCACATTGTGTGTTGTGTGGCTAGGAAATTGGTGATGGCTCCATATCACGTGACAACCTTTGGTGTTATTCTCCACATCTTGGAGATGGATTCTTGTAGGTCGTATAAGTATCCCTCGAAGATGGACCCATTCACCTTCTTGTTCCTCGACTCTGGCCTAGATCTGAGAAACAAATACCTCTCTCCCTGATTCGGTTTGGTCCTGGAACAAAAAACTACGTACCTTGGCTCTTTCCATCCCATGAAAGCTATTAGTGTGATCAACCATGAGTAGTGGAAATCTATGCCTAGATCTTGTGCATCCTTGCAGTCATCTAGGAATGAGTTCAAGAGATACGTTGCCCAACCCATTGTGGTGCCTTCTGCGCACTGAGCTGCAACTGCAACAACCCCAGCTGGGATTTCCTCCCTGTGAAATTTTCTTAGCAACTTGTAGGCTAAGATTTTCATGCCCAGTTGTGTGGCTTCATCGTTGATCCTCCTGATAATGATCCCTCATTTTCTCCTATCGGTGCCATACTTCTTCTTCATCTCTTCCGCTAGCGCTTTCTCCTTGGTTTTTTCATCCAGAAACAACGTGAGATCCATGCCCCGAATTGGTAACCCTATTATTTTTGCGATAAGATCAACATCTATTGAGACACACTTGTCCAACCAGATGTCCCCACCATGCGTGACTACTAATAGTTTTTTGATGCATGTGATTGCGTGATGAACTTTTCCAAAATGTGGTAGGTCCAATAGACCTAAAATTCCTATTTTCTACAACCTAGTTGCCCACTGGAGTGGCTACTCGATCGGTTCTCCAACCTGATTTGTGCCCATAGTTTTTACAAATACCCTCTTCACAAGTTCCAGGAACTTTTCTTCATCTGCTACATCGTGGTCGGAGCATTTGAGCTTCTCGATATGACCCAGTAGCTTTGGTCATACCTTTACCCCATCTGGTATGCGGGGTAGAACAATTTCTTGTGTCGGTTTCTTGCGAGGTGACCTGGGTATCTATATCTTGTCTTTCTTCTGCCATGGTGGCTGGCTCGAAGTTCCAACGACTTTCAGTTGTTCCTTTGTATACCATTTCAGCCATGCTGAGACATCTTCATCCGTCTCTCCTGTTGGGTGGTCTGAGATGGTCATTTGAGATTCATCTGGCTCCACTTTTTTTGTCGGCTTCGGTGCTGTGATATTGACTTTTGGAGCTGCCTCTGTATTCTCTTGTGGCACTTCCTTCAAGATTTCTTCTCCCTGGTTATACGACTTCTGTACTTCTACTGGTATGTCTGTATTCTGGCCCTCCGGTGCTGGTTGTTGGATTTCTTCTAGTATGGGTGTTGAGTGCACCGGTGCTATGTCTGGAAATGAGATTTCATCGACGTTGACGATCTCTGGAAGCTGTTGTTCACCTTCTTCCGCATATCCTCATGACTTGGTTTGAAATCTGGTTTTCTTGGCGGGCTAGCTGGCTTCTGATTGCTTGGGTGGTGCCATGGAGGTGAATGTCAAATGTCTGCTAGATTCGAACGGTCTCTGTGATCTCTGTGAACTCTCTCTGTTCTTTTTAGCCTCTGTTTCTCTTGCTCTGTTCTCTTTTTGTGAATAGACTATTGGCTCCCTCGCCTGTGTGTTGTATGGCTTATCCATGAAGATTGTCGAGGACTCTTCCTTGATTATGGGGTTAATGCACCTTAATTACAGGTTCAATGCACCTCCGATAGTTTCGTACTTTCCATTACTCTTCCTTTTCATCTTTTGTTGGCACGATTAATGTGGTGTCCAATCATTCCTTTCCGTCCTATAATTCCTCCTAGTGCTGTCATGTCATCCTGCTTTTGTCGACTTTCCCTTTTGCTGCTTGTTTCCCTTTTGTATGTAGTCTTTGTCCTTATCCTCCCTGAGTTTATGTTTCTATCTTTGTGTAGCCTTTCTACCTCTGGCACACTGTGGTTCTCTCCTTTTTTTTTTTTTACTGCGCGGTGGATGGTTGACTGTCCTCATATAGCTTCAGTCGGCTCCCATTAATCATCCCTCTAAGTTCTGTGCCTGATAATTCTCTTAAATGTACATCTCCTCCATATGTGACAGATGTTACTTCGTATGGTACTAACCAATGCATTCTGAGATTTGCGAGGTGATGTAATGATTTGTTGTCATACATCAGCACTAGATCTCCTTCCTTGAAAATTTTCTTCTTGATGTGTCTATCGTGCCAAGATTTGTCTATTTCTTTCTAAACGTGTTGGTGGAATCCTGCTAAGATTCAGTCTTCTTCCATAGTCAGTAACTAATTTAGTCTCTTCTATACTATGCCTCGTTCTGTCATCTATGTGATCGCTGCTATGTGCAAGCTTGGTACTAAAAATTCTAACGGCACCACTGCTTCTTGGCCATAGACCAGTTTAAATGGCGTTTTCCCTGTCAACTTTTTGCACGTAGTCCTGTATGCCCATAATTCTACTGGTACTTTGAGATCCCAGTCGTCCCTGTTGACGTTATAGATATTTGTTAGTGTGTTCTCTAGAATTTTGTTGAATGCTTCCACTGTGCCATTTTCCTTAGGGTGATACAGTGTGATCTTCTGGTGATAGACTTCAAACTATTCAGTGATCGCGCTGATGGTACTGTTTATGAAGTGCGTGCTTTGGTCGCTCATCAAAATTCTTGGCTACCCAAATATAGTGATTACTTGTTCAAATAGAAAATGTGTTGTTGTTTCTACGTTGCAATCCTTCACTAGTGTGGCTTCCTCCCATCTAGTTAAGTATTTCGTCGCGGTGATAATGTACCTTGCCCCTGTTCTTTTTGTTGGTGGGTTGATTGGTCCCACAAAGTCTATTTTCCACTTATCGAATGCATGTAATGTTACTTGTGGTCGTAATGGCATCTCGTCCCTTCTGTTGGGTTTGCCTACCCTTTGACAAACATCACATGTTTGACAATATTCCTTTGAATCTCTGTGAATCGTTGGTCACCATAGTCTTGCACGCAATACCTTATGCGCGATAACTTTTCCTGCATAATGTCCTCCTACTATTCCTTCGTGAGCTTCTACTAAGACTCTTGGTCTTTCATGTTCTAACATGTATCGTCGCAAGCATCTATCTGCACCCATTTTATATAAGTGTCCTACAATTAGTTGATAGTCGATCGTACAAACTACCAGGTTTTTCTTCTGCGCGGTGTTATATTTTTGTAGTGTGGTACCTATATTCAAGTACTAAATGATATCTGTGAAGTATTCGTCAGCGATCTGGACTGAGAATAATTGTGCATCCAGAAAGTTGTCTTCTAAGTTCGTAGGTTCTTCTCCATTTGTAACCCTTGATAGGCAGTCTGGTCCTGTGTTTAGTTTTCCTGGCTTGACTATTACTTCAAAGTCAAATTCTTGAAATAGTAGTAACCATCGACAGATTCTCCCCCCCAACACTGGCTTGTTGACTAGGTATTTCAGGGCTGAGTGATCTATGAACATCTTAAAGTGTTTCCCCAATAAGCAATGCCTAAACTTTTGAAGTGCGTAGACCATAGCTAGGCCTTCTCTTTCTATTGTGTTATAGTTTTGTTCCGAGTCTGATAAATTTCTCCTCGTGAATGTTATCGGGTGATCCAAGTCTCCTGCTCCTAGCTGTGCTAAGATAGATCCAAGTGTTGATACTGAGAGGGGGGTGAATCAGTATCAAGTACAAATTAAAACCTTTTTCAAATTATACTTAAACCATTCAATTGTATCCAATTAGCAATGAACAATATTATAAGAGTTACACCAATACACCACAATACACCATGCACAATATATGAGAAATAATCAATAGTTATTGTTCAAAGGAACTAATGACTTCCAAAGGTAGCTACAACTTCCAACTGTAAAGGGAGGGATAAACCTCCAAGAGGAAGATACAATCCTCCAATATCAAGAGAGAGTTGAACTCTCCATCCTTGCCCCTTCCTTCCACCCAATAATATACGAGAGATAATAAAACTTCACATTAAATCATCACCATCAACCAACCATCACATAGAACCTGATAATGCTTCTTGAGACTTCTTCAATTTCTGAAATTATTCAATTCTTA
>JASDQU010103794.1:71936-82411 GCA_032191745.1 Picea mariana | reverse complement strand
TGATCCTGTAGATAATATTACTCAATTTATTCTCTGAAACTTCTCCAAGTTTCACTCCTTGAATCCTCCCCAAAAAGAAGTTATAGAGAGAATGGTAGACCTTGTTCAATTTTGGTTTATTTAGGAGATCGAACTTGTACAGAATGCCTTGCACTCAATATTTAACATCCGATTTTGAAACTCGCACACAAGAAACTGTAGTTTGTACTCTTTCCAATGAAAATTTTCCCACTTCATTTGGATTCTCTATGAATACGTTATGATTGTTTTACCCGGAACACCTGTTTATTGACTAGCTTCAGGATTGGTCAAAAACCTTATCTTCCACAGAGTGTATCTCCATAATTGTAGAGAATCAAGAGCTGAAACTTTTACCAAAAGTACCTTGATATGTATTCTAAATACCATAGCATTTTCACCATCTGAATCATTCTAGAAAAAAAGTTATACCGAAAATGGTAAGATGACCTGAAAATAACATACCTTAGAACACATCACCAAAAGAATTCATCCTCCCTTGATATCTGACCTTCTTTACTTCTAATTTCCTCTGAAATTGTACTTGTGTTTCAAATGAATGTATAATGATATTTATTTATACCATTTATGTCACTTCCTTTTAACATTAGGGCCGACCTGACACTTTCTTATTTTGTAATTCTTTTCTTTAATTATCTTCAGGGCCTACATGTACTTCCTTCTTCAATTCACTTTGTCCTCTTCAAAAATTCATTTCCCCTCAACCATGAGGATCCACGTGACATGCCACATACCACCAGAAACAACATTATTTATGCTATCCATCCATGGGTCTTGTATATACATGTGAATTTTCCTTCATGTCCAAATACCTTCATCAATCTTGCGGTCCAAAACCCCTGACTAGGGTTGACATCAATGACAACAACCAATCTTTCAACAATCTCCCCCTTTGTCATTGATGGCAACACTCATTCTCCCCCTATCATCATGATCCCAATTTCTCTCCCCCTTTGACATCAATGGAAAAGGGTAGGGCTTCTCCCCCTGAGTTTAATGGAAAAAGGTAACCTTCTTCTTTGGGGCGACTCCCCCTGAACATGTGGCACTCAATAATACTTCATCCTTAGTTTTGGTCTTTGGGACTTTTTCTTCCTTGGAATCATTTTGTGTGGCTTTTGTCTTCTCTCTCTTATTCATGTATAGAATGTATATGTTGTTTGGTCTTCTTGTTTCAGTTGCAACCAATCTTCCTAAGTTATTTTCTCTAATTTTACATTTTCGGGAGTCAAACGTAAGAGTGTATCCTTGATCACACATTTTACTAACACTGAGTAGATTATGCTTCAAGTCTTCAACCAATAGGACATTCTTTGCTTTTACATTTTTTATTCCAAGTTCTACTACACCTTCTCCAAGTATTTTGGTAGATGAGTCATCTCCAAATGCAACATTACTACCCTTTCTCTTCAAGCTGATGAATTTGTCTTGATTCTCGGTCATGTGTGAAGAACATCCACTATCAATGTACAATTCATCCTCTTCTTTACATTCTTTAGCGGTTAATGCTATTCGACAATCTTCATTATTTGGAATCTCTTTCCTTCTTCATACCGTGGTTGGCATAGAGACATCTTCATTCATATATCTGCAATCTCGTGCTTTGTGTCCAAGATAATTACATTTGTAGCATACAATATTTTTGTCCATCAATGGGGAAAATGAATTATAACTTTTGTTGACAAATCCACGATTATTTCCATATCTTCTATTTACACCATTCATGTTTCTTGCGTATTTGTTCCTTTCATTGATTCTACAATTAATTGCCTTATGTCCAATTTTTTTTCAAGTATAACAATGACCAAGAAAGAAATTTTTATACCTTGGAGTAAGTGGCCCTCTTTGTGATGTAGTCCATCTGGGTTCATGATCTACTCTTCTGTAGTTTCTTTCATATTGATTGAAGCTTCTTTGATTTCTGAAGGTAGGAGGTCTTCTTGGATATTCATCTCTTTTGTAATCATTCCTTCTTTCTGGTATCCTGGTCAACTTCTCATCAACTACCTGTGTAGCTCTTTCTTCAACCTTCTTGTTGGTATTTGCATCTTCTTTGTATGAAGTTTCACCCATCCATCCAATATGTGTTAAGTCTTTTGGAACTTGAGAGTTTCTTAAGCTCTTCCTCAATGAGACAACTTCTTGTTCAAGTTTCTCACAGTCTTCTTCTTTATTCATCATTTGGACCTTCTTTACTTATCCTATTCTTCTTGCTTCTTCGAGTAGAGTTTTCAAGGAAATGGTTTCTTCTCTTAGTTTCTCAAAGTCTTCTAATGTTTCTTCAAGCTTACAACTGTCTTTTCATAACTACCCAATTCACTTCTTAGTTTCTACGCGTGTCTTTGAGCTTGCTATTTTCAATCTCAACATGCTTCAATTTTTTAATATTCTCATCTTCTTGTTGAATCATTTCTGCTTCATGATTTTCTTCTTCTTCATTGGACTTTTGTTCTTTAGTTTCATCTCTTTCAATCCTTGGATGAGGACATTCAAATTCAACATGTCCTACTCCTTCACAATTAAAGCAAAAGAACTGACCTCTATTTTCTTCTTTGAAATATGATATGTAATTTGCTTCAATTTCTTCTTTTGCTTCTTCCCTTACATAAAGGTTTTGTAGCTTATCCCAAAGCTCTTTTGCTGATGCACATGATCCCACCTTGGATTTTACTAAATCTATCAATCCATCCAGGATGGTATCTATTGCCAATTTGTTGTTCCTTTTTGCTTCCTTCTGAGCTACAATATTTGGTTTCTTCAAAGCATTGTATCCTGAAGAAACTGAGAACCAAACATCTTCCCCAAGAGATTTCAAGTAAGTTTCCATTCTATTACTCCAGTATTCAAAATTGCTTCCATCAAATGGTGGAATCCCATTTGGAATGTTGTCTTCCATTTCTGCATAGGATCTTCCTTCCAGTGGTTAAACTATACTGAAGGTAACCTGCTCTGATACCAATTGTTGATACCAAGAAGGGGGTGAATCAATATCAAGTACAACTTAATTTTTTTTTCAACTTATACTTAAACCATTCAATTATATCCAATGAGCAATGAACAATAGTATAAGAGTTACACTAATACACCATAATACACCATGCACAATATATGAGAAATAATCAATAGTTATTGTTCAAGGGAAGTAATGGCTTCCAAAGGTAGCTACAACTTCCAAATGTAAAGGGAGGGATAAAACTCCAAGAGGAAGATACAATCCTCCAATATCAAGAGAGAGTTTAAATCTCCATCCTTGCCCCTTCCTTCCACCCAAGAATATATGAGAGATAATAAAACTTCACATTAAATCATCACCATCAACCAACCATCACATAGAAACTGATAATGCTTCCCGGGACTTCTTCAATTTCTGCAATTCTTCAATTATTGGAATACCATAGCAATTTCACCATATGAATCGTTCTATAAAAAAAGTTATAGCGAAAATGGTAAGATGACCTGAAAATAACATACCTTAGAACACATCACCAAAGACTTCATCCTCCCTTGAAATCTGGCCTTCTTTACTTCTGTTTTCCTCTGAAATTACTTTTGATTTCCTATGAAATTCGACTTGTGTTTCAAATGAATGTATAATGATATTTATTTATACCATTTATGTCACTTTCTTTTAATATTAGGGCTGACCTGACACTTTCTTATTTTGTAATTTTTTTCCTTAATTATCTTTAGGGCCTACATGTACTTACTTCTTCAATTCACTTTATCATCTTCAAAAATTCATTTCTCCTCAGCCATGAGAATCCACGTGACATGCCACATACCACCGGAAACAACATGATGTATACTATCCATCCATGGGTCTTGTATCTACATGTGCATTTTCCTGCATGTCCAAATGCCTTCATCAATCTTGCGGTCCAAAACCCATGACTAGGGTTGACATCAATGAAAACAACCAATGTTCCAACACCAAGTGCTATGGCAGATGCATCTACATGGACATGGAATGTCCTCTCCCAGTCTAGAAATACTAATATCAGTGCAGTGACCATCTTTTCCTTCAGGGTATCTAGACCATGTTGACACTCGTTGTTCCACTGAAAATTTGTATCCTTTCTTACCAACTTTTGCATCGGTGCAGTGATCTGCGCGTATCCTTTGATAAATTTCTTGTAGTAGCCCGTGTGTCCCAACGTCGCTCTTATCTAGCAAACTATCTTTGGTGGTGGTAAGTTAAAAATGACTGCGATCTTTGCATGATCTACTAGTAAACCTTGTTTGCACACTATATGGCCCAATATTATCCCAAACGGTGTTCCAAATATGCATTTCATTATGTTCAGTGATATATGACATTGTCTGCATCTTTCTAACATTAGGCGTAAGACTTCTACATGGTTTCTCAATAAACTATAGACTGTCCAATTATCCAGGTATACTTTGTGAAACTGGTGGATGAATTCCTTAAACGCAACAATGACTACTCTGGAAAATATTGCTGGTGCATTCTTCAGTCCAAACGACATGACTGTGTACTAGTAAGATCCCCATTTTGTCGCGAACTTGGTATTGTTTTTGTCATATTGTGCTATCTTGATCTGATGGTAGCCTGAGAATCCATCAGTGAATGAGTAAGCTTCATGTCCTCCTACGTTATCTAACACTTCATCCGTGAAGGGTGTAGGGAATGGGTCCTTTAGGCGTGCATCCTTCAACTTCCTCAAGTCGACGCATATCCTTATCCCTCCTTGTTTTTTGTCCTGTACTACCATAGGGATTATCCATTCTGACTCTTCGACTGGTTATATGATGCCGACTTCAAGCATCCTTTCGATCTCATCTTTGAATTTCTGCTTGTATATGGGGTTCAGTCTATATGGTCATTTTATGATCGATCTCGCTTCTAGTATGAGTGGTATCTTCATCTCTCCTAACTCTCCTTCTATACCCTTCATCTCTGTAAATGTTGTGGGAAACAAGTCATTGTATTCACACAACAACTTTGTGATGCTTTCCACTTTTTTCTCATCCCAATAATATCCAATGTTGGCCATTTTGGGATGCTTGGTTGTCCCAATGTTGACTTTTTTTACTTTGATCGGTGCAGAAATGACTTTTGATTCTATGGGTGGGCCTTCCACGTCTCTTTCACCTTCTGCATCTTCAATATGAATATCGCTCGGATCGTTTTCATCTGGTGTTTCCTCTTGCACATGGTAGCATGACAACAGTTCCTTAATTGTCTATTTGTTCTGCTGTTGCTCTTATGTGATAAGTTCAACTTCATGTTCTTTGATGAATATCACTCCTCTTATATGTTTGAGAGCTGCATCTATGTTGGGGTTCTCATGTTCGAATGAGAAATTGACTGTGAAATTATGTTGTAATGTTGTCCAAGTCATGGATCCTTTGCGCAACTCCTAGTCTGTATACCAGTTTGCTGGTATGCCCTATAAAGTGTGTATAAAATGGTGAGGCCATTCCTTTGGGGGTGTCAATTTCCACAATGTTCTACACTCTTCCAAGTGTTTCGTTGGTGCCCTTTGTCCATCATACTTCTGTTGTTTGTTGTTTTTATGTTCTGCGCCGAACCTTATGTGAAATAACCACTTACATTGGTACCAATCTGTGATTGTCTCTTTGTGTGTGCCCCACCATCTTGCAGGTGTGGCCTTGAGTGCTAACAGTCTCTAATTATCTAACACTGCATTTTCATATTGTGGCAAGAATGTTTCCAATTCGTTTATTCCATGGAAGCTGGGTGGTTCCTTGATTTTGGTGCCTACCCATCTTACTGCATGGTCTATTCTTGCACATCTTCTCGTGGATACTTCGTGTAGCCTTTGTTTCCAATTCTCTAAACTGGTATCTGAATATGTTGAACAGGAGGTGATGCTCCGCCAATGGAGTATCCCATCAGCAGTTGGGTTTAAGTAATCCTCATCGCGCATAGTTGTTCTGTACAGCCGAATGATTTCCTCTAGATCCAAACAAGTAGGTTCTACAAACCCCTCTCCTTATTATGGGTCTAATGGCGTGATGACCCTATATTCCCCTAACTCAAATCTCATTTTTCTGGTCTTTAAGTTGATTATGGCCTGGTTGTCAAACGCCTAATCCAGACCAAGAAATGCCAGGTAAGGTGTTGTGTCATCCACTATTTCAATGACTTCAAAATATGATTTAGTGCGCACTCCATCTAGGTCGACTATCACTGCTTTCATTCTAACTATTGGTAGGACTCGATGTTGGTTTGCCAGTTTCAATTGAACAAGTGAATATCATAATGTAGGCTCTCCCATGGATTTCCATGTCTTCTTTGGTAATACATTAACTTCTAATCCTAGATCCAGTATGATGTCTCGCATATTGAAATCTCTGAAGTTGGAATTCATTCTGAACTCCCTACCTGTTCTTCTTTTGGTGTGTAGGTGATTAACAGTTTTTGGGTCTAGCTTTCCTTCCGTCTTGATGCTACATTTTTCTAGTATGTTTTGCAATATTTTCACAGATGATGGATCACTTAATACCTTTACACATGATTGAAAAAATCCTTTGATTGTACTTACTTGTTCCTTGGGTTGCATCCCCTTGGTATGATCTAATGATGGAGGCATCTTGTACTCTAGTGCTTCCTTATTTTGTTGCGCAGTTGAAGTCAACACCACGTCTTCCTTATGGAATTCGTGTCTTGCTTCCTTGAATATATCCTTCTCCTTTTGCGTATCAAACTGTTTCCTTGGTTCATTGTTCTTCTTTACCCACTGGTTTTGTACTGGTTCCTGTCAAACTGCGTCATTCCCTATTTTAGCTCCTCAGCGAGTAACTATATTGATGTTCCATCCTTCAGCCCTTGCTTTAGCTGAAATCCACTGAACGTTCTGGTTATTCTGGTTCCTCTTTTCCTAGATATTTACTAATAGTGTCATACATTCTTCTGTATCATTGTCCGATGCATGGAAATACATACAAGTTGTTGGTGGAAGTGGACATTCCCTTGCATAATGTCCTAGTTGCTGACAATTATGACATACCACTGGTCCTCTACCTCATCCAAAACCTCCTCTATCTTGTCCTCCTCCTCTATAGTCTGCGCAATCTCCTCTCGGTGCGTTATACTGAGGCACCTGATTGTACTGCGTAGTATTGTACTTAGGTTGTGTGGTGTTGTACTACGACTGCAAATTATTGTATGGTTGTTGCGTAGTATTATACTTCTGCTGCACAGTGTTGTATGGAACTGGAACTTGATTGAATTGTGACATTGCTTACCCAGTCATCATTTCTACCTGTACTCTATATGCATCTGATGTCCTTTCTCGCATCAACTCCATTGTTCTACAATCTTTGTCGTCATGGTCCACTGACTTGCAAAAGGTGAAATATGAACTCTTTGGGGCTGTCTGGTATTTCTGCATCATCGTGTAGTGATAAGGATTGTGACCCATTTTTTTACAAATTTTGCACCAAAGTCCTCCTGTTGGTAGTGGATTTAGCATTCCTGCTTCCATATTCTGCGTGAATGTTGGGCATTCGTTTTTGTGGTGTCCTTCTATCCTACATGTGGTACACCAAACATATTCTCGTTTATCTTTATTCTTATTCTTGTTTAGTTGAAACGTTAAATTCCTCAAGTCCTCCTTCAGCTCTTCAATTGTTGGGTCCATTTGCTGGTACTGATTTTCCTCCAGTTGCAGGGCTTTCTGCAGAGCCTCTGCCTACGTCTGAATTTTTTGTTGTCACAATGGATACTTTAAGTGTGGGATTACTGAGTTTTACAATAGGTGTTGATGCCGCACATCGGTCATGAGATATTTTAACTTTCCCTTCAAATGCTTGAATCTTTGATCAATCTCCCATACAAACTCTCATGGTTTCTGTCGTATTTAGATCATCTCATTCGTGTACTGATCCTCTGAGCTCGAATTTTGGAACTCATTTATCACTAACTTATTAATATCTGCCAGTGTCCTTGTTGTCCCAGGGTGTTAAGAACCAAATATCAATATAGCATAGAAAAACCTCAGAATAAGTACTCAACGCCTTGAAAAAGAGAGAAATTTAGATAATAAGCCTCTTCGAGGGGGCAACCTCCTTATGCAAACATAAATGTACAATTACAAGATGATTCAAAATGAAAATGTCTCCTTGGTATATATAGGAGACTAGGAGGTATAATTACAACTAATGGCCTAAAGACGACATAAATAAAATAATATTATTAATATAATATGCCCCAATTAAGGGGTAATGAGCCACTATTTAGGGCTTAACATGCCCCTCCCATTGAGACAAGTGTTGTCCACAATGCTTGAGTAACTCTGGATGCTTCTGTATAAAAGACTCATCTTCCCAAGTGGAATCTTCAGCCGGTAGTTTCCTCCATTTAATGAGATACTCTGAAATGGATCTATTCCTTAGCTGAAAAATTCTTGTGTCAGTGATGGCTTTAGGCTCCAATATGATTTTTCCTTCCTCATCAAGTTCTGGTAGTATAGTTTGAACTAGGATCTTGTCACCTATAGCCTTCTTTAAGCATGAAACATGGAAAACTAGGTATACTCGTGAAGATGTAGGCAACTTCAATTTGTATGCCATAGTACCAATCTTTTGCAACACCTTATAAGGGCCATAGTACTTTGGTGATAATTTATTATCCTTCTTGGCTTGCTTGAGGGGCATTTGTTTGTATGGTTGTAGTCTTAAAAACACCCAATCTCCTACTTCAAAACTTCTTTCACTACGATGTTGATTTTCTTGTCGTTTCATATGATTCTGTGCCATGGTTAGGTTGTCCTTTAATATTTGGAGAACTTGTTGTTGATGCTCGATGTGATCTTCCACTGCTTGAACCTTAGATTTTTATTTTAGAAAAGAAGTGATGGAAGGAGGGTGGTATCCATAGAGTGCCATAAATGGTGTCATTTTTGTTGCAGTATGAAAGGAAGTGTTATACCACCATTTTTCCAAGGGTAACCATTTTAACCATTGTGTTTGTTTATCAGAGACGAAGCAACAAAGGTATCCTTCCAGACATTTGTTCACTATCTCGGTTTGTCCATTAGATTGAGGATGATAGGATGAGCTATGATCCAATTGAGTACCTAAACAAGAAAATAATTCTATCCAAAAATTTCCAGTGAAGATGGGATCTCTGTCACTTACAATAATCTTTGGGCTACCATGTAGATTTTGAACTGTCTCCATGAATGCGGTGGAAACTGTACTAGCTTTGAAGGGATGAGAGAGTGCACAAAAGTGTGCATACTTGGTCAATATATCAACAATCACCATGATGACACTCTTTCCTTCAGACTTCGGTAACCCTGTGATGAAATCCATGGAAACCTCCTCCCAGCGCTGACTTGGGATGGCTAATGGTTGTAAAAGACCCGGGGTCTTAATTGTTTCCACCTTATTTTGTTGGCAAACCAAACATTCTTCCACAAACCTTTGAACATCGTTTTTAAGGCCATCCCAAAAAAATCCTTTCTTGTCCCTATGGTAGGTTTTTAAAAATCTCGAGTGCCCTCCTACTGGAGAGGTGTGCAATTCCAATAGTACATTTTGTTTGAGTTGGGATTTCTTACATAAATATAAGTGATCTTTGTACCATAGTGAATCATTTTTCCATGTAAATGTAACTGATGTACTGGAATCCTATTGCAACCTTTGAATGAGAGTCCACATTTTTTTGTCATTCTTCCATTCATCCCTTGCTTCTATTATCCAATCGGGTTGGATGATCGAGATAGCACAGAGAAAGGCCTCAACATCTTCATCCTTCCTTGAGAGTACATCTACCAGAACATTTTTCTTCCCTTTTTTATAGACGATTTCAAAATCATAACCCAATATCTTGGTTACCCATTTTTGTTGTTATTATGAAGATAGTCTTTGTTCCAAGAAGTATTTAAGAGTATCATGATCTGTTTTGAACTTGAAGTGCCTACCTATTAGGTAAGGACACCATTTCTTCAATGCATGTAGTATTGCCATCATTTCCTTCTCATAAATGGGTTTGTGTAAGTACTTTCCCTTGAGTGGTTGACTTTCAAAAGCCAGGGGCCTTCCTTCTTGCATTAGGACAACACCAATTCCATTTCCCAAGGCATCACATTCCACAATAAAGGTTTTTGTAAGGTTTGGAGTGGTCAATACAGGAGCTTTGCACATCACCTCTTTAAGTTGTCAAAAGATTTAGTTGCCTCTGGAGTCCATGAAAATGCATCCTTCTTAGTTAGTTCCATTAAAGGTTCTGCTATTCTTCCATAGTGTCGAACAAACTTGCGGTAGTAACCAGTCAAACCCAAAAATCCTCTAAGATTCTTCAATGTTTTGGGAATCAACCAGTCCATCATGGCCTTAATCTTGTTAGGGTCTACCTTGACACCTTCATGAGATACAATATGACCCAAATACTCTACCTCCTTCACTCCAAAGAAACATTTGGATGGTTTGGCATATAGTTGTTG
>JASDQU010103794.1:30691-63033 GCA_032191745.1 Picea mariana | reverse complement strand
ATCTACAGTGTATTTGATTGGTAGCCATGCGTTCTATTTTATCCCGAGCATGGGTATGCCCGCCTCGGTGAGACATTTGATATTTTTGCAGACGACACTTCCCGATTCCTGATTCCTGGGCTCACTTATTCAGCATATCAGTACAGATTGGTAAAGAATTGGTAATGTATTTCGGGCATCAGATGCTCTTCTGACCTCACACATTAGGGGGCATCTGTTATAACCCTAAATTGCACTATCCCTGCTTACCTGGCATCAGGCCAACTCATGCCTTTTCCTAGCCAAAGCCATGCTGAACAAAACCTCAAAAAACCACTTAAAACAAGCAACCCGCGCCCTAACTTCTCACTGGGCGTGGGAAACCGCTTGTTGTCCTTATACTGCACGCGGGCATCCGCGGGCTAACCCGAAACAACCCGCGGGTACCTAACAAAGCAAAAAATTAGGAAAGTTTCCACCGGGACACGAGGCTTTTTGTCAGTTAACTGGAACTCCGAGCCATGCATGGTCGAGAGTTCGCCAAAAACCCTAGCTCCTTGTAGCCTATAAAAGGAGGGGTAGGGGTACTATTCAAAGGAGGAAAATCATAGCAAATAAACTCTGCCAAATTGCCAAGCCATTTTTGTCCCAACCCTTTAGCCTTGCCTCAAGCTTTAGGAGAAATTCATGCAGCAACAGTTGGAGGACAAAAAGAAGAGGAAGAGCCCAGGATCAGGATCGTGGAACGGTGACCGGCCTCAGAAATCATTGTAAATTGGTTTATATTGAAGTTAATGAAAAAGATACTTTTCCCGTCCCGAATACATAAGTCTCATCTATGTTATTTGATTTATGTTTTATCTCTAACCCCCTAGTAGATCAGTAGCATGCATGCATAGTATTGTCTTGATTGCAGGAAGCTTTGTGCAAGGAGCAGCAGCAGCAAGGAGATAACAACTCAACGGAGGATCTACTTCAATCGTCGGAAAAAGGTTGGTTTATTCTTCCCGTGTTTGCCTGAGAAAAGGGATTGAGATTTTGGGTAGAAGGTTAAAAGTTAAATCTTAAGGGTCATGATCTGCGTATAAGTTTAGAGCCCTAGCTTATTAGTCCGTAGGGTAGAATACCCCACAACAGCTAGGCTAGAGCACACTGATCTATTCAGAGATTAGTTCAATCCATTCACTAAGGTGCCTCAACAAGAGGTTTAGGGTTTATTCAACTGCTCCTGCTAGTAACCCTAGCGACAATGTCTTGGGAGATGCTTCTGCTAGTAACCCTAGCGGCAGTTCCTCAATGAGCTTAATATCCTAGCGGCTATGTTTCCTTCCAGCATTTAGACTGAATGAAGGAGGTGTGGGCCCATAACCTGTTAGAATATAGAAGATTGTGTGCTCGTTTTACCATTGACGATACCCTCATCACCCAACCATAGGACTAAGCCACCCTTAGAGCACCTTAACCTTGACTGAGAATTACTCCAGAAGCAAACCCTAGGCTAGATAGCCAAATAAGGTGTAGCACATCTTCCTCCAAGGATAGCGCACCAACAATAGCTGATCAGATAGTCCAAACCCTAGCCAAGAGATAGTCCAAGCCAACACTGAAACTGCTAGCTGTAGCAGCTGCACCTACATCTCTCCTCCACACGTGCGCACCAAACTAGAAATTGTAGTGCGCATCAATTGTTGTATGCAATTTTGAGATGTGTCAAATGAGAATTGATGCCCTATATTTATAGTGGTTCTGCCAGATTTCCTGGGGCCGACTTCTCCTTCTGGATATGTGTCTGTTTAGTATGCTGTTATTATTTTTGGCTGACTTCTTCTCTTGGAGGCTAATAACCTAATATAAATTATCTTCTTGAGCCAACAAGACTTCTAGGGTTATTAGCCAACTCAGTAGGGTTTTCTCTTTCTTTTCAGAGTCTTCTATTCTCGTCAGGTTCACACGTGGAGGTAAATACCTCCCGTAGCTACCATAATATTAATAGTTGGATGCACTTGTTTATGGTACAAGTTGATTACAGGTTGGTACATGGTTGGATGCACTTGTTTATGGTACAAGTTGATTACAGGTTGGTGCATGGTTGATGCACTTGTTTATGGTATAGGTTGATTATAGGTTGTTGCATGGTTGATGCACTTGTTTATGATACAGGTTGATTACAGGTTGGTGCATGGTTGATGCACTTGTTTATGGTACAGGTTGATTATAGGTTGGTGCATGGTTGATGCACTTGTTTATGGTACAGGTTGACTACAAGTTGAGGTACAGGTTGATGCATGGTTCAGATTTATTGGTACAGGTTTACGACAGTATATCTCACAGTGATAGTGTGATAGTGGTTCCATCATTCTACTTCTACTTTAGGGTGGCAGGTCGGGGCAAGGACAGGTGGTTGTAGCCACCTTCTGGTTGTAGCCGAAGAACATAGGGGGTTGTAGCCAGAGAATTGGGGAGTTGGAGCTTACCTCAGGTTGTAGCCTGAGAAACTAGGGGGTTGGAGCCTCCTTCTAGTTGCAGCTGGAAAACAAAGGAAGTTGGTGCTTCCAATGAATGTAATTCTTCAAGACATGTAACAAAAAGCATTCTGTGGTTTTCTCCCGATTTGGGTTTCCACGTAAAAGACTGGTGTACTATGTATGTGTATGATTGTTCATTTGTTCATTGCTTATTTAATATGCAATTATTGGATAATAATGCTTCATTGATATAACACTTGGATTATATGGTTAAAAGGGATTAAATTGCTCTATTATTGATTCACCCCCCCTCTCAGTAATCCAACAGAGAGCACCAAAAATCCCTAGCTACTAGCCCTTTCGGAAACACCTATGAGGCAGATGCAGTCTCACCCAAAGCAACTATGAGGGGTTGCATGACAGAGATGTCTACAACCAAGGGGGATATCAAGTGGATCAATTATCAGAACAATACATCATGCACATATCACTTATCAACTTACATCTACTCCACACAACTATAGATACAATCTAACACAACCATGAAATAATAGTATATCAATGACAAAGAACATAGCATCATTCACAAACACGACACAATATATATGTGGTTCACCCTCTCTCTAGGTCTACGTCCATAGAACTGTGCTTATAATATATTAAGGTAAAGCATACAGGTCTTATCTATGCTCTTAGCTAGAAGATCTTCTTTCTTCTTCTCTCTTCCTCTCCCCTTCCTACACACCCAGCAGCAGGACTAGATCTCCGCACCCAGCTGGAGATCTTACAATACCAGAAGGCTCTCACACTCAACACTTCTCTCAACAACAATAACAACAATAACAACAACGATCATAGCAAAAACACTAACAACAACCCGACCCAGGTCCTCTTGACCTTTATTTATACATTACAATAGCTCACCGACATCCTTAGGCTGAAACCTAGGTGTCAAAACCCTAGATACCAAAACCCTAGGTGTCTAAGACCTTAGGTCAACTTGACCCGTGTTTTCAGAGCTTCACCAACCTATCTTTCCTTCCTTCTCATTCGGTGCTCCAAAGTATCCAACGATGGATTTTTCTGCTTGTTGAGTTTTCCATGATCCTTCTTCCTTGTTGATATTTCATTCTCGATCTCCTCATCCAATGACTCGTTTCCTTTTACTTCACTCTGTCTTTTCTGCTCTTTTGCTTAGTTCGACCCAGTAACAGTCACTGTGTCTTCCACGCAGTTCACATTTCACCTTTTCTTCCTTGATCTTCACTTTCTTCCATAACCAAGGGCCAACAAGCCTCCAACACTCACCTGTGACTCATCTTGAGGCACTTTAGATCTGATCCTTCTATTTTACATCAAATTTGGATTGTGCAGTGCAACCTTTGATTTCTTCTCTTTGCCTCCTCTTCCTCCTTGTGCAGATTGTCTTTTCTGTGTCTGGTACCCAGTTTCAACTACACTTGGTACCTAGACCCTTTTCTTCATGCTTCTACTGAGAGCTACGAGGTAGCTGGTTGTCATAATACAACTTCAGCTGACTCCCATTCACCAAACCTTCCTTCCATTCTTCGTTCAATGTATTCAACTGCGCAGTTCCTCCCTCTGTAACATAGACAATCTCATATGGCCCAAGCCAATGCGTTTTGAACTTCCCAAGATGATTCATCAACTTACTATCGTATACCAGTACCAAATCACCTTGTTTAAATGCCTTCTTCTTGATGTGCCTGTCATGATAGGCCTTCTCTCGTCCTTCTAAACCTTGCAATAAATCTGTCCTCTTCTAGTTCGACCAACTGTGCAAGCCTCTCGCGAACAACGCCAGTGTCATCCATGTCTGTAAATGCAACAATTCTTAAGCTTGGCACCAAGTATTCCATTGGGATAACAACTTCAAGGCCATACACCAACTTGAAAGGGGTCTGCATTGTGAGTTTCTTACAGGTGGTTCTATAGGCCCAAAGTACTGTTGGTACTCTTAAATCCCAGTCATCCCTGTTCACACTGCAAATCTTCGTTAGTGCTGTCTCCAAGATCTTGTTGAATGCTTCAATCGTCCCATTTACTTGAGGATGGTAAGGTGTGCTCTTCTGATGGTGGATTTCAAATTCCTCAGCCAGGGCTTCAATGGTCTTATTGATGAAATGTGTCCCTTGATCACTCATAAGGATCTTTAGGCATATGAACCTGGTTATGATGTCCTCAAATATGAAGTGCGCAGCTGTAGTTGCACTGCAGTCCTTAATTGCTCTGGCTTCGACCCATCTAGTCAAGTATTCTTTCATAATGATGATGTACCTTGATCCTGTGCACTTTCCTGGTGGGTTTATAGGTCCCATGAAGTCAATGGCCCACTTCTCAAATGCTTGTAAGGTCAGCTGCGGTGCTAAGGGCATGTCATCTCTCTTGGATGGTTTCCCAACTCTTTGGAATACATCGCAGGCTATAGAATAGTCTTTAGCATCTCTGTGTAAGGTAGGCCACCAAAGGCCAGCTCTCAGAACCTTCTGTGCAGTCACTTTCCCTTTGTAATGTCTTGCTGCGATCCCTTCATGAGCTTCTGCGAGGATCAATGGTCACTCTGCCTCCATAACAAACCTCTTTAATATCTCATCAGGTCCCATCTTATATAGCTGTCCAACTATAAGTAAAAAGTCTACAGAACGTACAACTAGCTGTTTCTTCTGTGGAATTGTATACTCACTATGTGCCATGCCTATTGATAGGAACTGGACTATGTTTGCGAAGTGGTCATCAGTATTTCTAATGGCTAGTAGTTGTGCATCCGACAATGTATCCTCCAAACTGGTAGACTCTTCGCCATGTTCCTGTTGGGTATGTGTTATATTCTTTTCACGAGTAGTAGTGTCTGAGTGTATGCACCGGGCACATAGGGGGTTAGAGGGGGGCGGAGCCCCCCGCGCAGGGGTTCGGGGGCAGTGCCCCCGAAATTTTTTTTTCTGCCTCGGGAAATGTGACACCTACCTCGAGAAACGTGTCATGTATTTAGGTGGTTTTTTCGACACATGGTTTTTGCCGATGGTTTTCTATTTAACCTAATCTAGGTCATTGGGTTAGGGTTTTGGATGCTGCTGGCTCCTATATGTATATTGTATTGTAAACAATGTATGAATATAATATATGCTGGTTTTCCCAGTTTGGGTTTCCAGGGGAAAAATCTCTGTGTAATGTTTGCATTTTCCATTGTATCTTTTCTATTCTTTTCTGAATATCTGTTTATAGTAGACATTGTACAAGGTTAGAATTTACAGTTCCAACCTTGACACGTGGTCAGGACCTTTGTTCATTTGTCCCGGCTTAACCACAATTTCAAAATCATATTCCTGAAATAGCAGAAGCCATCTGCATATTCTCCCCCCCAACACTGGCTTGTTGACTAGGTACTTAAGCATAGAGTGATCAGTAAACATTTTAGAGTGTCCTCCCAACATCACATACACCATGGCTAATCCTTCTCTTTCAGTGGTGGTGTAATTAATCTTAGCTGTGGATAGCTTCCTGCTAGCAAAGGCTAACGGGTGGTCAATGTCTCCTATTCCTAGTTGTGCTAACACAAATCCCAATGCAATGGACGATGCATCGACATGCACATGAAATTCTTTGCTCCAATCTGGGAAGAAAAGAATAGGTGCAGTAACCATATTTTGTTTTAGTGTGTCAAATCTCTGCTGGCATTATTCTGGCCAACTAAACTGACAGTCCTTGTTCAAAAGCTTCTCCATGGGTGCTGTAATTTGGGCATATCCTTTGATGAGCTTTCTGTAATATCCAGTATGTCCTAGCGCAGTGCGCAATTGTTTGACTTAAGTAGGAGGGGGAAAATCAACTATAATGGCAATTTTAGATGGATCTACTAGCAATCCTTGCTTGCATACAATGTCCTAACAACACTCCAAATGGTAAGAAGAAGATGCACTTATTCAGATTCAAAGAAATTTAACACTGCCTGCATTTGTCCAACATTAGCCTTAGACATTCAATATGGTTTTTCAACACACTAAAAACAGTCCAATCATCAAAATATGCTTCTAGAAATTTATGCAAAAACTCTTTGAATGCTTCGACCACCACCCTGGAAAAGATGGCTGGGGCATTCTTCAATCCAAATGCCATCACTGTATATTGGTAGGATCCCCATTATGTGGAAAACATGGTCTTATGGTGATCCTCCTTGGCAATCCGGATCTGATGGTATCCTAAAAATCCATCTGTAAAAGAATATACCTCCTGGCCTCCCACGTTATCTAACACTTCGTCGGTGAATGGTGTAGGGAAGGGGTCATGCAAGTAAGCATCGTTCAGCTTCCTGAGATCTACGCAGATCTTGATATCACCTATCTTCTTGTCTTGCACCACCATAGGGATGATCCACTTTGATTCTTCGACAGGTTCTATAATACCTGCTTCCATCATTCTGTCGAGATCAATCTTCACTTTCTCTTTATATTTAGGGTTCAATCTGTAGGGTCTCTATTTGATTGGTTTTGCATCTAGTTTCAAATGGATCCTCATATCTCCCATAGGCCCTTTGATACCCTTCATATCAGTGAAATTGGTCGGAAACAAGTCCTGATACTCATGCAACAACTCTGCAATCTTGTCAATGGTAGCAACATCCCAATAATCTCTGACATTGGAAAGCTTCAATGTCTCCTCTATTCCAATATTGACCTTCTTAATCTTGATCGGTCATCCAATGAATGGTAGCTGAAATTATAGTCCTTTCACATCTCTCTAACCTTCTATTTCTGTGATGTTCACCTTTCTTGGATCATCATCTTCATCCACATTGATGTTGTAACAACCTTGTAGTTTCTGGAGAGGTGCAGTCCATTCGTGCTCTTCTTGTTCCAAGGGAAGGCTAGATGATTCCTCAAATACTTTATGTCTCACAATCTATAGTGCTTGATCTACTAAAGGATATTGAATTTCAAATAAGAAGGTGGTTACAAAATTCTGAGTCACACCTTCCCAATCTGCAGTGACGAGGTGTAGCTCTGCTTGCAGGTACCAATTGATAGGTCTCGTGTCCAGTGTGTTGATGAATTTGTGCACCCATTTATCTTGAGGAATGTTGCTCCAGGCCTCTTCATAGCTTTGCACATGGTCCTTTGGGAAACTTTGACCTATGTATCGAACTTCGCAGCCTTCTACTTGGGCTGAGAACCGCACTGTCATTAAAATATGACATTGTGTCTAGTCTGTGATAGTGATTTTGTGTGTCCCCCACCATGTTGTTGGTGTGGCTTTCAGGGCCTCATCCATTTCCAACAATCTTTGTTGTATTGGTACACTTGCTTCGAAGTTTGATAAGAAGGCTTCTAAAGGATTCAAACCATCAAATGTGGGTAAGTTACTTACTGTTGTTTTGATCTAGCAAACTTCTCTGGTTAGTCTAGCACATATCCTTGTAGATACTTCATACATTTTATTCTTCCAGTTCTCCAATGCTTCTTCTGAATCCGATGAAAACGCACTGTCACTTCGCCAGCTTAGGTTTCCATTGGTTGTAGGATTGATGTAATCCTGCTATTTGGATTTTAGTTTGTATATGTTTTCCAGCTCATATGCGTTGTCTTCTTCTCTGATAGGTTTGGTGTATCGCTGATCTTCATCTGGATCTAAAGGTGTGATGAACCTAAGGCCATCTCTTTCAAATGTCATACGTATTTTATTTAAATCAACCACAGTGGAATTATTGAATGCCCAATCAATTCCTAACAACGCAGGGTAAGGACAACTGTCGTCAACTATCTCAATTACCTCAAAATCTGCAAATGTTTTTACTCCGTCGATGTCCACAGGGACATGTTCCAGTCTACCAAAGGAACTTACAACTTTCTAATTAGCCATCCTAAGTCTGATAGGGGAATAGATCAACTTTGTTTTTCCCATCAGTGCCCAGGTTTGCTTCGTCATGATATTGACCTCTGACCCTAAGTCGAGGACTACATAGTCTATATCATATTCTACTATTTGAGCATTTGACGCAGACGTTGCCCTGTGCCGTCCGCTCCCACCAGGACCCTCTCTCTGACTTTGGCCCGAAGAGATAAAAGGCCCTTCAACTTCCCATAGGAATTTCTTTACCCACAATGACTCTCCACTGATCTCCCTTCCAAATCGGGAAATCAGACTTCACGATTTTGCGAGTCCTATGGTCGCGTGTTTCTTGCCTCATGATTCCCCGAAGTCCGATGTGAGTCAATGCTGACTTCCTTCTGCTATCGGAACTTCTCTCCGTCGGGAAATCACTACCCACGACGTCAACAGTTTGAAACTATAATCCCCGAACCCCGATGTGCCAATTCCCCGAGGCACGTGTGGTCTTGATTCATCCACCTTCTACCTTTCTATCGGAACTTCGAAACTCGCGGGATCACAAGTCTTGACATTGATGAACTCGGGACTTACCCTTTCCCGATCCTGATATACTTCCACCTGTACTCCACTAGACCCGTGGTCCCACACTGCCACGTCACCTCGGGATTTCACGGATCGTGAATCCGAGATGCAAGCGTTCCCTGTCGTCGAGAACCCCGATTCTCCGAACCCCAAGATATAGGGATTCTTTGACATGTGTTCCCACGATCGACGGTTCATAACTTATTGGAGTATCTCTCTTCGCGATATCGCTTCTCTCGCCCTAGAGTCTTGGTACTCCAACTCGCGATATGCCGATATGCGATGTCATATGTGATCCAATGGTCCCAATGAACCGAGATCGATGGCTCTACTGCCTTCTGAACTTCGAACTCCTAATGCTCACACAATAATCTCCATGTGCCTTGGTAGATCTAACGTTCCACGGTGTCTCGTGAAATCTCCTCGGATGATTTCATCCATTCGATTTGCAAATTTCGACAAGCACTTCCTCCACGGAACGTTGTCCAATTGCACGCAAATTCCAATTCTTTATCGAACCCTTCCAACACAACCCCTCAATACAGTCCTTCGACAGCTTCAAAAGGCTTATTCCTCCTGAGCTTGTTTGTTTTGCCTTCACAAGTCTTCATGAGAACTTGTTGCACTCCCTGCAGCGAACTCTCAACGTCTGCTCACTCTTGGAATTCTTGACTCTGCACACTAACCTGCAGCAGCAGTCTTAGTTCTCTTTGCTTAAAATTGAAACTCTGAGATTCTGTCTAGCCTGCGCACACCTCGCATGGCTCTACCAACCTGCATCAACTTATAATTAAGTGAGAATAAGGGTTTAACTGTCTAGCCACATCAACGCACTCTATGCGGATGAATTCGACTGCACTCTATGTAGGAATCTCCTGGCTCAGACAGAGAAACAATTGAAACTTATCCTCCTCTCTCTCAGACTTCAGTTAAACCTCTGAAATCACATGCGCAGCATATTCAAAGTAAATGCATACAATGAAAAATAAACATACATGAGCACATAAACATCATACACAGAGAAACAACACCTGTCACGAAATTGAATCAAAGGCTCTCTTCTATTAATTCAATCTGTACATGAGTGTTCTTCACAAGTTCTCTGCTTGCTCTCTCTTCTTGCTCTTGTTGATAATAATAAAATGATACAAAGGAGGGTGTCTATATCCGTTTTCCCTCTCGAATTCTACAACTATCAAATCTACAATTAAATTCCTATCTAATAGCATTAATTCTATTAAATGCCTTCCTATCTACTAAGGACGAGAGCTTAAAGGCTCAAGGTCCCCTTTACAATACAAGTGTGCCTCTTTAAACATGAATTCATTAAAGAGTGGCGTAACAACTTCCAAATCATTTCAAAATTTGTATAGGCGTTGTCCAGCTGTCCTTCCTGCTCGATGTGCTGGATCACTTGCTACGCTGGCAATGCTCCTGCATCATACTCCTTGGCTTGAAAGATTTCATGGGCTCCTGTCCATGAGCTCCTGTATGGTCTGTCCATGACTCTGTATCACTTCTTCAGTCTCCCAGCTGGCGTCCTCCACTGGGTGATTCTTCCATTTCACTAGGTACTCGAAGTACTGCTTCCGCCTAGTCTTCTTTCCCACTCGCTTGTCCAGTATATACTCCATATGTGGCTTCTCTGCTACTGGTAATTGCTTCTGCCACTGGATCACTGGTTCCTCAGTTCCAGTTTCTGCTTCTCCAGCTCTGTATAGGTATAAATCTGAAATATTGAATATCGGAGATATCCCGATGCCATCCGGAAACTCAAGCTCGTAAGCATTTTCTCCAAATTTCTTCAGGAATCTGCATGGTCAAATATTTTTCATTTTGAGCTTATTATATGTTCCCCTTGGGAACCTTTCCTTCCTCAAGTGTGCTAGAACCAAATCACCAACTTCAAACTGAAGTTGTCTCTTCCGCTGATCAGCTCTACACTTGTACTCCTGATTGGAGTCTTGCAATTGCTGCTTCACCTTGCTGTGAAGTTCCTGCATCGCCTCAGCGAATTCTATTGCGCTCGCACTGGTATTTGTAGTCTGTCCTGAATCCCTGAGTTTAGAAAATCCCCTTGGTTGTGTTCCATACAAAATCTGGAATGGGCTTTTTCCTGTACTCCGATTCACCGAATCATTGTACACGAATTCTGCCTATGGTAATATCTGGTCCCAACTGCTGTGGTGCTTTGTCACCAGGCTTCTCAGTAAGTCTCCAAGACTTCTGTTGACCACCTCAGTCTGTCCATCTATCTGCGGATGGTATACTGAACTAAATTTTAAGTTAGTCCCTAGCTTCTTCCATAGCGTCCTCCAAAAATGACCTATGAATTTGGTATCCCTGTCCGAGACTATACTTCTCGGCAATCCATGTAGTCTAACAATCTCTTTGAAAAACAAGTTTGCGATGTGGGTTGCATCGCTGGTCTTCTGACATGGAATAAAATGTGCCATCTTCAAAAACCTGTCTACCACCACGAAGATGGAATCAACTCCTCTCTGCGTTCTCGGCAAACCCAATACAAAATCCATGCTGATGGCTTCCCATGGCCTCTCAGGTATGGGCAATGGTTGATAAAAACCAGCATTCTGCTTCCGGCCCTTCGAATGTTGACAAATTCTACACTTGTCAACAAACCTTTTGACATCTGCTCGCATCCCTGGCCAAAAATATGATTCGCTCAGCTTCGCGAATGTTTTGTCATGTCCAAAATGACCTGCTAAGCCTCCACTATGCTTCTCTTTCAACAGGTTCTCCCTCATGGAGCAATCTGGAATACACAGTCGATTTCCTTTAAACAACAATCCATCCTGGATCATGAAATCTATCCAAGGGCTCCGATCTCTGAGAGCTGGATTCTCGGCTGCTTCATATGCTTCTCTGAAATCTACATCTCCTGCATACATGTCCTTTAGATTCTCAAAACCCAATGTCTTGACTCTGAACTCCTGCAACATCAAACATTTCCTGCTCAAAGCATCAGCCACTTTGTTAGCAGTTCTTGAAATGTGTTTTATCACAAACGTAAAATTCTGCATATACTCTACCCATTTTGCATGCTTCTAGTTCAACTTCTCTTGTTGACTCACAAACTGCAATGCATGATTATCATTGTACAATACAAATTCCTTGGGTATCAAGTAATGCCTCAACTTCTTTAATGCCTGTATGATTGCATAAAACTCCTTATCATACGTGAAATATTTTAGTTTTGTGTCATCCAGCTTCTCGCTGAAATATGCAACAGGCCTGTCCTCCTGACTCAAGACCACTCCGATAGCATATCCACTTGCATCACATTTCACTTGAAATGTCTTCTGGAAATCAGGCAACACCAGAATTGGTTTCTTTGTGATCTTTCGCTTCAACAGGTTGAAGCTCTTTTCAGCCTCGGTTGTCCAATGAAAAACTTTATGCCGTTTCTTCACCATGTCCATCATTGCTGCGCTAATTCCGCTAAAATTCCTAATGAATTTCCTGTAGAAACTAGCCAATCCATGGAAACTCCTCACCTCGAAAACATTCCTTGGCGATGGCCAATTCTTTATCACTTCTACCTTCTCAGGATCCATCTTCAACTCATTCGCTGATATAACAAAACCCAAATAAATGAGCTCTGTTTTCATGAAGGAACACTTCTTCATGTTGACCAACAGCTTCTCCTGCTGCAGTCTTCTCAACACAATGCCCAAATGCTTCAAATGTTTAGCCTTGGTCTTACTGTAGATCAGTATGTCGTCCAGATATACGACTACAAACTTCCTGATGAATTCCCTCAGGACTTCATTCATCAGCCTCATGAATGTGCTCGACGCATTTGTCAAGCCAAACGGCATGACCAACCATTCATACAAACATTTGTTTGTCTTGAATGTTGTCTTCCATTCATCACCCTCTCTCATGCGAATCTGATGATATCCGCTCTTCAAATCTATCTTCGAAAAATAATTTGCCCCACTTAGGCAATCCATCAGATCATCCATTCTTGGCAGTGGAAATCTGTACCTGATGGTAATTTTGTTGATCGCTCTGGAGTCTGTACACATCCCCCAGCCTCCATCCTTCTTTGGACTAAGCACCGTTGGAATGGCACATGGACTTAGACTTTCCCTGACCAGTCCTTTATCCAGTAAATCCTGTACCTGCCTTTTGACCTCCTCATTCTCCTGTGGTGTCAACCTATATGCATCTTTATTCGGCAAACTGGCTCCGGGTATGAGGTCGATGTGATGACTCACACTCCTCATCGGTGGCAATGAATGAGGTATTTCATCCACGATGATATCATTGAACTCTCCCAGTAGTTCCTGAATCTCATCTAGTAAGTCATCCACTCTTGTGCTAGTCAGGACAATTATCGGTTTCCTGACCACAAAGAATTGTGGATCCTCCTTCTTCTCCATCTCTGTGAGAAGCTCCTTCCCACTCATGAGAAGTATTGTGCTGCTTACTTTCGGCTTCACCTCCTCATCCTTTTTCGGATGCAATCTATGTGTCATCCCATCCTTCTCCAAAGTGTATGTGTTCATCCTACCGTCATGAACCACATTTCGGTCATACTTCCATGGTCTACCCAGCAATACATGATAGACATCCATGGGAATGACATCACATAGGACCTTATCCTTATATTCACCCATTTTGAAATCAACCAAACATTGTTTAGTGACACTCACCTGATGTCCTTTATGCAGCCATGATACTTTGTATGGACTCGGGTGATCTGTTGTCTCCAGCTCCAACTTCTCCACCATCTCGGTTGAAACGAGATTGTCGGTGCTTCCACTGTCCACAATGACCTTGCATTTCCAGCCTTTGGTCTTGCATGTGGTCCTGAATAGTTGGCTCCTCTGATTGGTGTCTTCTACCTCCTTCTCAGGTGTCAAAAGGACTTTGTGCACCATTAGCAACTTCCCACTTCCATTGTCTTCATTCTCAACAACATGCCTCTGCGCTTCAGCAATGTGAGCTTCTCCTCTGTTCGATTTCCTGTCTGGACAGTCAACGGCCTTGTGTCCATCCTTCCCACATGTAAAACATGTGATAATTCCTCCTCGGTCTCTTCCTCTTCCTCTGGTACGAGGAAAAGTGTTCGCGTCAGCATATTCGCCACCTTGCTCTGTATGTTGTCTCCTCGGCTCAGCATATTGCTGCCTCTGTGAGGTTCCGCCTCTTTCTACCTTACCGTGAGGTTTCTTCCATTCCTCTTTGGGTTTCTAAGTTCTTTCTTGGGAAACTGCTTTGCCTCTTGGCTGACTTCTGCCTCGCCCACGCTGACCTTGCTTACGGCTCAGCTTCTCCTCGGCTTTTAGAGCCATCTGATAAGCATCCTCAACTGTTCAAAAGGTTTCCATGCTTAATTCATCCTAAATGTCATATCTCAGACCATTTAGGTATCTCGCCACCTTCTCATCATCGCTCTCCCGATGAACTGCTCTGATATTGAGCCTATAAAACTCTTCGGTGTACTCCTTCACCGTCATCATCTTCTGTCTCAGGTTCTGCATTCGCCTGAAGAGAGTGATATGGTAATCTCAGGGGATGAATTTCGCTTTCATCTTCACGATCATCCTATCCCATATTTTGATCTTCTGTTTCCCTTTGGAACATCTATCCGCCTGTAGCTCGTCCCACCATAAGGCTACATGTCCTTTCAACTTGGTAACAACATGCCTAACCTTCTTGTCCTCTTAGACATCTTCATAGTCAAAGTAGGTGTCAAGAGCTCGGATCCAATCCAACAACTCTTCTGCATCCAGGCTACCTTCATACGCTGGAATATCCATCTTCGTCTTTGAGCTCATTCTGGCAATGGCTTTGATCAACCACTCGGTCGATGCATCTTCTGTTGTGACCTCTTCTTCATGTCCAGCTTCTTCTTCAACCTCTGAATCACTAAGATCCCCAGCACTAGCTCCACGTCTTTGCGCTATCTCCATCTCCTCAAGTCTTGCTCGGAGATCTCTCATCTGGCACTCTATTTCTGGATTCCCTGCTGACCTACCTCTTCTTTGCGCATATCTGTCCTCTCGATCAGGTGATTGCCTTTCTCTTCTCGGAGGCATGGTGTAATTCTTGTCCCTGCTTCAGAAAGCAAAGATATTCCCACTCTGATACCACTTGACGCAGACGTCGCCCTGTGTCGTCCGCTCCCACCAGGACCCTCTCTCTGACTTTGGCCCAAAGAGCTCAAAGGCCCTTCAACTTCCCGTAGGAAGTTCTTTACCCACAACGACTCTCCACTGATCTCCCTTCCAAATCGGGAAATCATACTTCGCGATTTCGCGAGTCCTATGGTCGCGTGTTTCTTGCCTCATGATTCCCCGAAGTCTGATGCAAGTCAACGTTGACTTCCTTCTGCTATCGGAACTTCTCTCCGTCGAGAAATCGCTACCCACGACGTCAACAGTTTGAAACTATAATCCCCGAACCCCGATGTGCCGATTCCCTGAGGCACGTGTGGTCTTGATTCATCCACCTTCTACCTTTCTGTCGGGACTTCGAAACTCACGGGATCACAAGTCTTGACGTTGATGAACTCAGGACTTACCCTTTCCAGATCCTGATATACTTCCACCTGTACTCCACTAGACCCGTGGTCCCACACTGCCACATCACCTCAGGATTTCGCGAATCGTGAATCCAAGATGCAAGTGTTCCCTGTCGTCGAGAACCCCGATTCTCCGAACCCCAAGATATAGGGATTCTTTGACAAGTGTTCCCACGATCGACGGTTCAAAACTTATCGGAGTATTGCTCTTCCCGATATCGCTACTCTCACCTTAGAGTCTTGGTACTTCAACTAGTGATATGCCGATATGCGATGTCGTATGTGATCCAATGGTCCCAATGAACCGAGATCGACGGCTCTACTGCCTTCTGAACTTCAAACTCCTAATGCTCACACAGTAATCTCTGTGTGCCTTGGTAGATCTAATGTTCCACGTTGTCTCGCGAAATCTCCTCGGATAATTTCGTCCGTTCGATTTGCAAATTTCGACAAGCACTTCCTCCACGGAACGCTGTCCAATTGCACGCAAGTTCCAATTCTTGCTCGAACCCTTCCAACACAACCCCTCAATACAGTCCTTCGACAGCCTGAAAAGGCTTATTCCTCCTGAGCTTGTTTGTTTTTCCTTCACAAGTCTTCGTGAGAACTTGTTGCACTCCCTGCAACGAACTCTCAACGTCTGCTCACTGTTGGAATTCTTGACTCTGCACACTAACCTGCAGCAGCAGTCTTAGTTCTCTTTGCTCAGAATCGCAACTCTGAGATTCTATCTAGCCTGCACACACCTCACACGGCTTTACCAACCTGCATCAACTTATAATTAAGTGAGAATAAGGGTTTAACTGTCTAGCCACATCAACGCACTCTATGCGGATGAATTCGACTGCACTCTATGCAGGAATCTCCTGGCTAAGACAGAGAAACAATTGAAACTTATCCTCCTCTCTCTCAGACTTCAGTTAAACCTCTGAAATCACATGCACAACATATTCAAAGTAAATGCATACAATGAAAAATAAACATACATGAGCACATAAACAACATACACCGAGAAACAACACCTATCACGAAATTGAATCAAAGGCCCCCTTCTATTAATTCAATCTGTACATGAGTGTTCTTCACAAGTTCTCTGCTTGCTCTCTGTTCTTGGTTCTGTTGATAATAATACAATGATACAAAGGAGGGTGTCTATATCCGTTTTCCCTCTCGAGTTCTACAACTATCAAATCTACAATTAAATTCATATCTAACAACATTAATTCTATTAAATTCCTTCCTATCTACTAAGGACGAGAGCTTAAAGGCTCAAGGTCCCCTTTACAATACAAGTGTGCCTCTTTAAACATGAATTCATTAAAGAGTGGCGTAACAAATTCCAAAGCATTTCAAAATTTGTATAGGCGCTGTCCAGCTGTCCTTCTTGCTCGATGTGCTGGCTCACTTGCTATGCTGGTGATGCTCCTGCATCAGCATTCAAGTGTAATTATTTATTTGTCCTTCTCCTTTTTACAATTTGGTGTACTAACCTATTCAGTAAGGGGTTTATCTTTCCTATCTCATACTGTTTTATTAAATTCTATAGCTCTTGTACAATGCTTTCATCTTGAATCAAATTAATACAAGTATATAAAAATTCCATGAGCTTGCTTACCTCTTTTCCTTCTTTAGGCGAAGAAGACTGATCGAATGCCAGAGGCACTCCATATTCTCTTACTTCTGGTCATGTCTTTGAGGAAGAATATTCTTTGAACTCTTTTATTGCCTCCTCAAATACTTGTATTTCTTTCTTTACATCAAACTTTAGGGTCTTCTTTGCAACATTCTTGACTCCTGAGTCTTCTGTAGTCTTCCCTTGGGTCAGTCTGTCTTCTCCTGTAACAACGCCTCCTCTAGTTATAACAATGACTCTAGGGTATTCTATGCGAGGTTCAACATATATCGGTTTCACTTGTGGGTTCTGTTGAGGTCCTTGTCTTTCCTAAAGCTTATCTAGAAGCACAAGACAATCTTCTATAACATGTTCAAATGAACTACAGTAGTTGCAAGTAGTGCAAGGGTTTTGACAGTCCTTTTCTAAGTGTCCTGGTTGGTAATAGATGATCTATACTCGGCCTTGATCCATACATCCTCCTCATCCTTGTCCTCTGAATCCACTGTGAGGATTGAAGTTTCCTCTTCCTGGGGAGTTATACTGTGTAGTTTTTCCTTCTTGTTGTGCTTCGACTTGAATCTTGTATATATCTCTTGACCTGTCATGCATGATATCATAAGCCCTAAAATCCCTATCATCATGCCCTACTTACTTGCAAAACGTGAAATACAAATTTGTGGGTGTCTGAACATATTTTTGCATGTAATAGCACTCACCAGGACGATGTCTGTTTCTGCATACTTCGCACCAGGGTAGGGTGACCTGCTTCAAAGGACTCGGAGCTCCAGAGGCCAAGTATTCATGAAATAGGGGACAATGCTCCTTGTCATGGCCTTTTGATTTGCATCTGACACACCATATGTCTTCTCTTTTGTCTTTCTTCATATCTTCGATATGTAGAGACAAACTAGTTAGCTAACTCAAGATTTGACTCATACCTGAGCTGGATTCTCCCATAGGGGATGATTCAAACTTCATGGAGATATCCAATGCCTCATCTTGTGAAGAAATCTTCTTTTGCATCAGAGGAACTCTGATGTGTAGTAAAAAGGCATCAATGAACCATTCCTTGTTCTGCTCATCTGGGATCTGAAAATTCAATTGGCTTGTTAAGGTCTTGAATCTCTAATCAAACTCCCAAACTGGTTCAACTACCTTTTGCTTGATATCATTTAGTTCTATAATACATTGGGACCCCGACTTAGGTTTCTTAAAATATGCAATCAGCGCATTCTTGATCTCATTCAGTGGCTTAGGCTGTGAAAGTCCTTGGACAAGCTTCATGTACCAACTCAGTGCCTGATCCCTCAGAGTTGTACTAAACTGAGTTCTTTTAACAGCTTCGTCAGTGACATTCTTAATATTCCATATGGATTCACATAGGAACCAATGTTGGTCAGGGTCTTCAGATCCATCTCCCCTAAATATAGGGAGCCTCATCTCTTCTGCCATAGATCTTCCTAGGTTTCCTGACTGAGTATGTGGTGGACTACTAGTGACAATGCTCTGAATGCTCTGGTGACTTTGATTACTTTGATTGCTTAATGTTGTTGAAACAACAGGAGGAATAATAGTACTTACTTCAATGGTCTGCACAGTTCCTGAGGTTTCTGGCTCGTCTCGACAAAGTTCTTCAACTTCCTCTTCCCCTGCCTTGGTGGGTTCCGAATGTTCTTTGTTTGTTAGATCTGCCTCTTCTCCACTGTAGAAATCCTCATCCCTGTAGTTCTGCTTAAACAGGTTTGCAATATGGACTTCTCTAAACACCCTCCCACTACGCGTATGTCCATCTTTTGTGTCGCTATCACTGTCTGAATTCATGAACATTAGCCTCTTTAAATCCGATCGATCTACTATATCTTCAAGATGTTCCTCTCGTGCAATAACATATTGATTTTTAACTTCAGAAAATGTAAAAATTCCCCTCTGGGTCCCTTGAGGAAATATCTCTCAGCTTGGCTATATGACTCTACTCTGTCAACAACAAACTCAGTGATGTACCCTCCAATGGTGCTATCGAACCAGTGGTCTACTTCTCTCAACATGACGTTGTCAACTCTCTTGACCTTCTTGATTAGCGACGACGTCCAAACCACAGGAGGTCTAGATTTGACTTCAAACTAGGTATCTGCTAACCTAGCTAACCACTCATATATCTCTTGATGGATTCCTCCAAAGAATATCTCATGTATATCAGTAAAGATATATCTTCCTAACCAATCCTCTGTACTCAGATTAGGGTTTTTTTTTCTGGGCTTCAGTGAAGTCCTTTTCTTGATCCTCTATCCACTTTTGAATCTCTATATTTGATGGGAACCCCCTTGAAATTCCCTCAAGAAGACTCAGGTCCCGACAACAAAATCATTTGTTGGCATAGAGACAGACCCAGGGTTCGGCTCCTAGAGCACACCAACAAGCCCTAGATACTGGCCCTTTCGACAACACCTGCGAGGCATATGCAGTCTCACCCGAAGAATCTATGAGGGGGTTGCAGAACATAGATGTCTACAACCAAGGGGAATATCAAGTGGATTGATTATCATAATAATACAGCATGCACATATCACTTATCAACTTAGATCTACTCCGCACAACTATAGATCTGTTCTAACACAGCCATGCAATAACAATATATCAATGACAAAGAACATAGCATCATTCACACACACGACACAAGATATACGTGGTTCACCCTCTCTCTAGGGCTATGTCCATAGAACTATGCTTATAATATATTAAGGTAAAGAATACATTTCTCATCTACGGTGTTAGCTAGCAGATATTATTTCTTCTTCTCTCTTCCTCTCCCCTTCCCGTGCACCCAGCTGCAGGACTAGATCTCTGCACCTACCTGGAGATCTTACAATACTAGAAGGCTCTCACACTCAACACTTCTCTCAACAATAATAGCAACAATAAAAACAACACTAACACCAACCTGGCCCAGGTCCTCTTGACCTTTATTTATACATTACAATAGATCACCGACATCCTTAGGCCAAAACCTAGGTATCAAAACCCTAGATACCAAAACCTAGGTGTCTAAAACCCTAGGTCAACTTGACCCATGTTTTTAGGGCTTCGCCAACCTGTCTTTCCTTCCTTCTTGCGTGGTGCTCCAAAGCATCCAACGGTGGATTTTTCCGCTTGCTGAGTTTTCCACTATCCTTCCTCCTTGTTGATCTGTCATTCTCGATCTCCTCATCCGATGACTCTCTATCTTTTACTTCACTTCGTCTTTTCTGCTCTTTTGCTCAGTTCGACCCAGTAACAGTCACTATGTCTTCCGCGCAATTCACATTTCACCTTTTCTTCCTTGATCTTTGCTTTCTTCCATAACCAAGGGCCAACAACCAAGAAAAGGATTTTGGTATCGGTTTGTGAAATGTCTTATTGGTGGAACAACTCTTCTAAATTCATTCTTTTGGGTAGATTCAGATTTTTGTTGGTCATCATTTTCTTTCCCGCTACTACTTTCATTTTTTATGGATCCTTTGAGAATATTGGCATAGCTTTTAGGTTTTTCTTTAGTTTCCTTTTCTGATGGCTTTGTGACCTTATTGCTTGCATATCCCTCAGGGATATTTTGTTTTTCATCGCAGCCAAGACTTTTTTTGATGAATGGTGACCTTTGGAAACTGAGAATATTATCTAATATATCAACAATATTTCCAAACTTCAAGATTATGTTCAATATATCAGTTGTTTTCTCGATTTTCTTTCTTAAGGAAACTATTTTATCTTCTAACTTCTTGCAATTGTCTTCCTTTTCTTATAGTTGGCTTCTCACCATTTCTTCTATACTTTTTACCTCTTCTCGTTGAGTCTTCAGGATGAAAACTATCTTCTTTGTTTCTTCAATATCATGATCCTCCTCTTCATATTTCTGCAATTTCTCTTTCTACTTTCTATTCTTTTCTCTAAGTCTGTCTATTTCTTCTAAGTAACTAATGAGTTCTACTTCAAGATTCCCTTCCCCATCAATGTCTTCTTCTTCTAATTTTTCTTTCTTATTGTATTCACCTTATTTATCGATAGAATTTGTTTCCATGGCCATGAAGAGGAATTATTCTTTGTCAATATCATAAACATATCCATCACTTTCTTTAGATAAACATATCCATCACTTTCTTTAGACGAGATACTATCTTCTCTAGAGTAAAAACTTTCTTCTTAATATATTTTTCTCTTCTATAAGATTTTTTCTATTGTTATTATATTCTTTAACATTATTGTCCTCATCATCACTATCTTCCCTTTTTTCATATGAAAATTTAACAACAAAATTCCCTACTCCACCACAATTAAAACACATGAAGAGTAGCTTGCCTTTGTGTTTGCTAGATCCTCTCTTTATCTTTCTCACAGAAGGTGCTTCTTCTATATCTGATTCGTGGATAGAACAATCACATTATTTGTGTCCTTTTTTCTTCTTTGATGCTTTGAAAGATGCTTCCTTTTGTGTTGGCTTTTCTTTTTTTGTCTTCATCTCCTATGTAATGAGAATCCCATGTAGCTCATCCATTGTCAGTTTCTCTAGATCCTTTATTTATTCAATGGAACAGACCTTGGAATAAAATCTTAAGTGGATATACCTAATAACTTTTTACATAATCACTGGTTCTTCAACCTCCTCACCAAGTCCTCTGATGGTGTTGGAAATTTTATATACTCGAAGAAAATAGGCTGCAACGTTTTCTTCATTTTCCATTTTCAAACTCTCAAACTACCTTCTATGATTTTGGAGCTTTTCCTTCTTCACATTCATAGATGTTTTGAAGTTTGTCCCAAATTTATTTTGCTAATTTACAATGCATCACCTTGAAAAATTATGATTCTAATAGACCATTCAATATAGCATTCATGGTTTTTGCATTATGTTCAATAGGATTCTTTCCAGTCGCATATGTTGGTGGGGTTCTTGGGTTGTATAGCCATTCACGAATGATTGTCAAATATCAAACCCAAGATCCATCAGATAATTTTTCATCCCTACACTCCAAAATCCATAGTTTGTTCCATCAAACAATAGACCCTTGTTTGTGAAGAAACCTTCTTGACTAGCCATGTGTGCTCTTGAGATCTACCTTCCAGCGCTTAGAATGTTTCTAAAGGAACCTGCTCTGATACCAATTGTTGAGCTTATGCTTATACTGAGAGGGGGGGTGAATCAATATAATATATGTTTTACTTTATTTAACCATTGATCAATCATTCATTAGCTGAGAAATAATAATCACATATAAACTCAAATCACAATGCACAAAGTTTAACATGGAAACCCTTGCAGGAGAAAACCAGAAAAAATTATCTTTATAAATGTCTTTAGGCACCAACCTACTATTACAAATATTGTAGCCACTAACCTACTGGAGACACCAATATCCTTAGTTGAGCACCAACTCAACAAGATGTACGCACCAACCTACTGGAGACACTAATCTCGTCAACTGAGCACCAACTCAACAAGATATGTGTAGACACCAATACAAGATCTTCATACACATAGTACTTATTACATCACCTACATTCTTCATTCCACAAACAATCCTTCAAACCCAACAAGCCTCATAGCATCATTCCTAGAATGTAATAATTGATGACAACATTCACTGATATCAACATCTACTAACGAAAAAATTCATTAAAAGAAACATCCAATAAAAAAAATATCCACTAACGACAATATCACAACCTCAAAATAGTTCACACAACAACATCACATACCTTTAGTATGTTGAAATATTGTAACTACAAAGAATATTCTACTTATTATTGAGTTATTATCTTATATATCAATCTCGTTTTGTGGATTGATCATGTTGGGATTTGTATAAGACCAAATCCCCTTTTGTGGATTGGTCAAACCCTAATTATATGATGCTAATTAAGAATTTGCCCCCCTATTATCAGGCTAATTGTTAAGTGTGGACACAAATCAATCCCCCTAGCTTCAATACAAAACTAAAAAAAAACAAGACAATACACTACTCTTTCCTTAGATTCAATTATCAAATGAGAAATGGATCTAGAACATACCTTTTAAATATCGAAGATCTGATTTCGCCAATGCAATCCAAGCTCTGTCATGAGGCTTATGGAGAAATATCTGCAAAGAAACACAAGCCAACGAAGACAAGAACAACATAGTCTATTTGATATGAAACTATGTACGTGATCAAGGAATCATACAATATGAACAAATAACATTCATATAGGAAATAAAAGTATAGCTATATTAAATAATGTTGAAGAAAGATACAACCAGATGCCTTGATGTTGTCAGGTTCCTTCCAATGGTTCCTTGCTCCCCACACAATTCTAATCCATGGATTCTGAGACTGTAGATCTGATAGCTACTCACAATATATCTTGACAAAGCAAATCTCAAAGCCAACATAGGCCCTAAAGCTCCAAGCTATAACAATTACTCAAACCCAATCAAGCTTAATCCCAAGCCAAGCTCAAGCTCAATCCAACTAACTTTATTCATGAGAGCTCCTCTCCTTTTATAAATTGTACACTATGGATCTATCCAACAGTACAATTTGAATATACTCCAATGCAACCTGAATCTGTCAAAAAAGATCCAGGGTCTTCATCTCCACCACTCTATAGTATGAATCTGACCATGCAAATACAAGTGATGAATTCGAACATGGTAGAAACCACTTGATTACTGGTCATTAATGAATATTGTTAACAAGTACGAGGGAAATCATCATTAATGTCAATGACCCCCAAGGTACTCTGGTACAATCCAAAAAATGTGAATTAATGAGCTAAAGTCGAACACTCGGCGAAATCTCCCAATCAGGGGTCAATAATGAAAACCCACTGTCTAAAGCGAGGAAACTTTCCATTGAGGCATGCAAGTTCCAAGGTACCAATTAGTTTCTAAGTCTAATTCCTAGATAATAAGTTGAAGTTGACAGGAAAAGACTCGTCACAGGAGGGCCTTAATGTATCCCCCATCAATGACACAAAACAGGTAACAAGATTTGAAGTAGATCAGAGTAACAAAAGATTTGGGATTGACTCAGGGATGGATGACACAACATAAGGCTTAAGGAATGTAGAAAAGGTCGACGCAATAGAAGGATTTTCGGGTTGAACTTCTCTTTGAACATATTGACAACACAACAACTCTCTTGGAAACACTAACTTAACAACAGGGATCACAGACCAATTTGTAATCTTATAAAGGAGTATGACCAAGAGACAAGCGAATTTTCCAACCTAGACAGAAAGAAAGTGAAAGGGTTTCATGTTCAAAAGCGACTCTTCCATATAATACATGTTTAGATACATTTCTTTCCCAATTCCCCCCCCCACCATTTCTGGAGTACCTCTTTATTTTTACACAAGCTTGAGGAGGATAACATATGCTTGAAATTTAATCTCATCCTTAGAATGAGTCCCTCGGAGTATGTTTAACGAACCCTAGGAAGGAGTGGTTCGGTCCCATATGGGTCTTCCGATGTTTGTTTAATGAGTCCAAGGAAAGAAAACTCATGGGTTTTTCAATTTTAGAGAGTCTGAAAAACACTTAAAGAGAACTCCAATAGGTCCTTTTTCATAAACTAATTTTGCGAGACCGAAAAAGAGATAAACTACCGCTCATCAGATGTTTTCTTTAAATACTTTAACAATCTTGAAAAGAACAAGATCCTTCAACAAAATTTTCATGTTTAGAGAGTCTGAAAAAGATCTTAAAGGGAACTCCAGGGGGTTCCTTTTTCGTATAACTTTTACGAGTCCGAAAAAGTGATAAAATTTTACTCGGTTACATTCTCAGGTATTTACGAGCACGAGAAAGAACAAAGACTAAGATCATGATTGTTTTCATTTTTATGCAAGCTTTAAAACAAAACAAAACTATGCTTGGGATAGATTTTATTTTTATACAAGCTTAAAACTAGCCAAAACTATGCTTGGACCTGGTTTCATTTTTACATAAGCTTGAACCAAAGGAAACTATGCTTGAGGTAGGTGGTTTCATTTTTACACAATCTTGAACCATAGAAAACTAAGCTTGGACTTCCCAACACATAACACAGGGATGGTTGGTACTTAGCCCCCAGCTTAAGAAACTAGCGGTTCAACTTCAGCATGAAGTCCAGAGGCTGGAAACAAATGCCCCTGAAGCTTCATTTCGTCCAACTGAAAAGGTGAATGAAATGAAGCTTCAAATACTAGATGAAGGACTTGACTCAAATAGAGAGGGGGAAAACTATTTCATTTTTTAATGAGCTTTCCGTAGAGAAGAAAAACTATGCTCGAGAATCTAGGTTCAATCCCCAGACCTCTGTTTCATTTTTTAAAGAGATTGACATAGAAACAAGAACTATGCTCGTAATCTTTGTTTCATTTTTTAATGAGGTTTCTACAGAGAATCAAAACTATCCTCACAGTTGGTTTCATTTTTTAACGAGCTGGAAATCAAAAAACCATGCTCAAAGCTGGTTTCATTTTTTAATGAGCTTGAAATCAGAAAACCATGCTCAAAGCTAGTTTCATTTTTTAATGAGCTTGAAATCACAAAACCATGCTCAAAGTTGGTTTCATTTTTTAATGATCTTGAAATCAGAAAACCATGCTCAAAGCTGGTTTCATTTTTTAATGAGCTTGAAATCAAAAAACAATGCTCAAAGATCCTCTTCATGATCATGACTTCCAAGAGGACAATGCTCTGGAATGACACCATGTCAAGGGACAAAACTCGGTCATGGCTTCCAAGAGATCTTCACTCGATGGAAGAAACACACTCTGGAAGGAACACATGTCGAGGGACGGGACAGGGGTAAGGAGATCAAGCTCCAATAGCCGTATCGAAGAGATCACCATGTCAAATACCGAAGCTAAGTCATAAGATACTGAGCTTATAGGGAGAGGCTCATCCACATCAGCAGCTGAAGGCATGGGAGACAACGCCACATAATTGACCTGTGGCAGGGGTGATACCGAATGCATATAATAACCACTTAGGGGGGTCACTGAGTCAGTACCAATGAATGAAAGTTGATCAATAGTCACAATTCTTCCATCGTGAGGGAAAGATATCACACAAAAAAGAGTGGACACAATAGCTTTCATGGCATAGAAATAATATCTCCCAAGGAGTAAATCAAAATCCAAGGGGTCTTGGACTACCATGACATCAATAAAGACTATTTTCCCTCCCAAAGTTATGGGAAACTGAGGAAGGACCCCTAAAGGGTGACTGGTTCTTCTGTTAAAAGAAAATAGAGTCTATGTAATCGACACAAGCTGAGGATAACCCAAATCTTGCCAAGCAATAGAGGAAAAAATACTTACAGACGAATCTTCGTCTATCAGCGTCTGAGGAACGTCCCGACCACAAACCTGTACTATAATATTGAAAGGAATGTGAGAGAAAAGACGAGGTCCGGTTAGCACACCCCAATTAAAAAGGATGGCCTCATTTCTCTGAAGGGGTTCTATGGGAGAAGGAGGAATGCCACCTAGAATGGTAGATTTTGTATCAACGATAAAAATGTGGGCAACATCAGGTTTAATCTATAGCGAGAGAGTAGGATCGATCGATGAAGAGATCAGATCGACCACCTGGTTTTCATTATCCAAGGGGAGAATGGGATCGACAGGTGGAAATGGATCGACCGCTTGGGTTGCACTCTCTAACGGGAGAGTGGAATCGACTGAAGTGGGATCGGATCAACCACTTTGTCAACTGGTTCAACTAAGGATGTGACCATATTGACTACATGATCAACCAGATTAACCGATGAAGGATTGATCATTCCATCAACTATAGGTGGGTTGAGAGTAAGCTTGCGATAAGCAGCTAGAAGTTGAGGTTGGGAAACAATCATGTCTTCCAGTAATTTCGAGGCTTCGTCCATACAAGGGAAAAGGTGAGTTTGATGAATCCCTCCGCACAACATACACAGGAACTTGACTATACTTTTCTTCTTCCCAACGATATCTTTACTAGTTGACGAGAGGTCATCAACATGTTTTAGGCTGACGACATGGGTTGGCGAGCATGTGTATACCATGCTTCTATAACCTTGGATATGCCAGGGCAATCCTTAAGAAGATGGCTACCGTTATAAAGCCTGCAAGGTTACTTCGACTTATGGGTTGTTTGGGTGATCTTGGCATCATCAACACTCCCAACACAATTATCAGTAACTGGTGGTTTTCCAACATGTCCAATAATGGTTGGAGGTTTAGACCCTTTCTTATATTTCTTCTTTTTATTCTTCCTTTTCTTCTTCTTCTTATCCACTGAGTTACTAGCTTTAGAGATTTCACTCAACAAAGAAGATGAAATGGAAGAGGACCTTGCAAGTGGAGAAGGTGAAGAAGATTTTACTGGTGAAGAAGGTGAAGGATCAACATGAGGTTTATGTTGTTGGGGGGAAGTGCTTACAACCGAAGCACTAGCTGCATTCAGGATTACTTGAGTGGAAAACAACCATACCGGTAATCCAATTGTGATACCTAGAAGGCTCGGAGTAGTGATATGAGGAGGACCAATGTTTCCGTAAGAAGGGAAAACAAAAGGTTCCCCTAGAAAAGGGGTTCCTTCATTGGTCATTTCGGGAACTGACACCATTAAATAAATATCCAATCTAGAGTCTGCTAGGGAAAAAAAAATAGCACACGCTAAAAATCTAGTAATCAAACAAGCAAACAAAACCTTCTTACAATGAACAAACAAGTTGGTGATTAAATCCAACGTCACAGGAAAAATGTACGAAGGGGCTGAGATAGGGCGGGTGGAAAAGTTACATTGACGACCTACTTAATGAACTTACACCCTGGTGCAAGCTCCCACAGATAATCATGGGTATACCCTCCAAGGAGCCCGAGTGAGTTTGGTCAACGTCGATTCCAGGTACCATGAAGACTTTCCCCTCCATAGTCACCTCTTGTAAAGACCCTAAAGAGATAGGCCACTAAGGTTACCAATTACTACAATGATGCCTGGGGAAACAATCGACAGTCTAATCCATGTGCAAAGGCAGGGTATCTATCCCGAAATCAACTTGAAAGGATTCCACTCATCATTGTGGGTATACCTTCAAGCGACCCCCATAATATGCACAATCTCTACACCAAGACCAACAAAGAAGGTTGATTAACTCTGCCAGTTCTAATGCGACCTCGTGATTGACCCTTGTGTGAGAAGGGATTCCCAGGACAAAATGTAGCAAGTGGATTTCAACTCTCCCTATCACAAGATACTATGTTTGTTTCCATCTTTGGAAAGTTATTTTTCACACCTATTCTAAAGCTCTACAACTAATCTAATGTAGGTTTGCTACCAGAAAATATAAAAATGTCTAATCATTTTTTATAAGCGCTTTATTTTAAGGCTGTTGTTACTCAAAAGAAAAATGGCATGGACTAAATGATGTTTTGACCGACTCTAAACAATGCAAAGAAATGAGAGTGCAAATATTTCATTTCGATGAAAGCTATATTATGAGAAGGAGAAAACGTTTATCATTCCCAGATGGACAATGTCCCAAAATTTTACTAAACTCATAAATATTAAGATCTTCTAGAAATGAGCCAAAGAGACTATACACCAATACACGATTCTTCCCCCCCCCCCGACCATGAGGGGGAATTTTTTTCAGAATTCAAGACCAAAAAAGCCAAAGACCATGAAATTTCACTACTTCAAATGCAAGGATGCCCCCAATCTAATGCAAAACAATAAATAAGAGTTTTTGTTTCAAAGATAGCTAAAAGCAATAGCAAATCGACACGAAACAAAGAAACCCAAACAATTTTCTCTATTAAAATGAACTATTCAATAAAAGAAAAATAAGTTCTTTCACCAATCAATTCTAAAGAAAAAAAAAATGCTTTGTAACAGAAAGACACTCAAAGGAAGAGATCAAATATTTCAAAAGAAAACAAGATAAAAAAAAGAAACGATGGCTAAAAACATATTCAACGTTGTCAAGAAGATTGTAGTCAGACCCGACAAATCACCCCAAACACTTATCATAGATCAGGGCAGGGAAAACCATAAAAAAACTAATTTTTTTCACAATCGTCGCAGGTTGTCAGACTAACACAGCATGACGATCCTTGATCACCGCATGCCAGAGAATAAATAAAATGTTGAGATGCCGCACTATGTCAAAAGGTAGGGTGCATCAATCCTATATCTCCGCATTGTCGCTCAAAGAAGGGCAAGACGATCAAAGTAAAAATGAAAAAAATTAAAAGTAAGAAGGTTTTTCCAGTAAGGTTTAACAGTTAGAGAGTCAAGTTCGATCTCCCAGTGACTCAGAAAATAGAATCCAAGCAATCAAAGAAAGAAAGAAAGGAAAACTAGGAAAACAATCTGTTCTCCAGTGGAGTCGCCAATTTTGTTACCGGGATAATTGTTAAGTGCGGACACAAATCAATCCCCCTAGCTTCACTATGAAACTAGAAAAAAACAAGAGAGTACACTAATATTTCCTTAGATTCGATTATCAAATGAGAAATGGATCTAGAACATAACTTTTAAATATCGAAGATCTGATTTTTCCAATGCAATCCAAGCTCCATCAGGAGGCTTATGGAGAAATATCTGCAAAGAAACACAAGCCAATGAAGACAAGAATAACATAGTCTATTTGATATGAAACTATGTACATGATCAAGGAATCATACAATATGAACAAATAACATTCATATAGGAAAGAAAAGTATATCTGTATTAAAGAATGTGGAAGAAAGATACAACCAGATGCCTTGATGTTGTCAGGTTCCTTCCAATAGTTCCTTTATCCCCACACACTTCTGATCCATGGATTCTGAGACTGTAGATCTAATAGCTACTCACAATCTATCTTGACAAAGCAAAGCTCAAAGCCAACATAGGCCCTAAAACTTCAAGCTACAACAATTACTCAAACCCAATCAAGCTTAATCCCAAGCCAAACTCAAGCTCAATCCAACTAACTTTCTCCATGAGAGCTCCTCTCCTTTTATAAAATGAAGAGGATAAGGTGAGGAGGTTAGGATGATCCCACTAAATCCTGAAAGCGAGTAAGATCCAAACCGTTCGAAGGCCACCTCACCATAGAAGCTTCTCCTTCTAAAAGCATTGAGAAGATGCTTGGTTTTCCCACGTATAGGAATCATTGCACCCTAGCTATAATGCAGCCTGCGACGATGTCATAGTATAGCTTTAAGGCAAGGTGCGGCGATCAGGTATCGCCACACACTACGTATAGTGCAGTCTGCAACGATCTTCCTTAATAGGGTTTTTACAAAGGAAAATACAACTTCTTCTCTCAGGAAAATTTCTTCTCCCTTCTTTCTTTAGGAATTCAGGCCACTGACCCCTCTAAAGGAAACATATAGGTTTACATCATTAACGGTCACAGGGATGACGAAAATAATGTGTAACACCCCCCGGCCTAATTAAAGTGGTTTTAGCCACTAAGTGAATAAGTTGGCCCTGCTTGATGAAGAGACACCACCCTAGCGCCTAACATCCAGTATAAATAAGAGTTTAAGGCACCTCATTATCTCACTCACTCAAGTCACTCGTCTAGTGCGCAACTTTGAAGGAAGTTGCAGTTACCAGTTGTCAAAAGAAGAAAGAGAGAGGCACATTGCTTAGTGTTGGATATTCTCTTGTGTTTCTTTTATTATCTTGGCATTGTATTGGAAATATATATTAAGGAAGTTTTTGTCGAGTTTTCTCCCCCATGAGGGTTTCCTAGGATAAATGTCATGTACCTTGTGATTGTCTATCTTTCAGTGATCCTTCTTATGCTATTAATTTCTAGTAAATTTAAAAGAACTTAATAGCAGATCTAAATTTAACATGGTATTAGATCTTGACTGAATAGAGCACCTTTCACTGGGTTACCAAAAACTTCACTGTTGTCATACAAGAAAATTAGGGCTTTTTGTTGGAAGAGAATTGTTGGATCATGTTGTCATTGATGCCAATGTTTTGTCATTGATGCCAATGGTTTGATTACTTGGGAGATTGTTGGATCATATGTCATTGATGTAAATGGTTTTGTTTGATTGATGTCACTAATTGATGTCAAGTAATTGATTGATATGATGCCCTTGATGAGAATGTTATATGTCCAAGTGGAAACCAATCGATGCAAAGATGAATCATTGTTGTCTTATCATGGTTGATAAGGTGCACAAATGGATGAACTCCAAAGTGGTCCCCTTATGGTGAAAGCCCTCACGGGAAGACGCTTTATGGAATGAGTTATCCTAAAAGAACGGTTGGAGGACCCATGCTTGTATGTGGAATAATGAGATGAAGATCAATGAAGTTGTTGGTGAAACTATCCTAGATGGATAGTGCTTGTCATGACATTTCCGGTGGTATGTGGAATGTCACATAACTCCTCACGGTTTGAGAGTTATGGTCTTATGAAGTTGGAGGACCCCCATATGATGGATTGAAGCCCCAAAAGTTCAAAGAATTAAAAGTGCTTGAAAAGAAGAAATCATTATTTAAATGATAAAGTAAAGTGACAAAATCAAGATGGATCATTTAAATAATAAAGAAAAGTGACAAAATCAAGAAAGAATATTTAAATGATAAAGTATTGGATAACTTTTTATTCATGGAAAGTGGTTAACCCTAAAATAAGGAAAATGGGTTAAGAGACCTAGAAATGGGTTAAGTAACCTAATAATGGGTCAAGTGACCTAGAAGATGGAAGTATAAATAAGAAGCTAAGATCTCTTGTAAAATGTACATTTTTGGTGAAGATCCTTTATGGATTAATGGAGAGCTTCTTGTGAATATCTTGTGGAGTATTGATGGAGAGCTTCTTGTGAGAGCATCCTATTGATGTGGATCTCATGAGCATGATTGAATATCTATTCTGAGGAAAGGAGCGAGAGGAGGATCTCATGGACGCATCAAATTTTTGGAAAAATCGAATATCTTGACGGCAAAAGTCTCGGAGTCACAGAAAACCCTATTTTCTGATGCAAATGCGGGTTGTCTATGTATAGGGTGCGGGCACACGTGGGTTGTCTGTGTATAGGGTGTGGGCACATGTGGGCTGACTGTGTACAGGGAGAGTTTACTGAATAAAATCATGGAGATTTTTGTTTGAGTTGGTGCCAAGCTCCTGGATGATGAGGCAAGTTCCAGACCTACATTCTATGGCCTCAGATCTATCACTCAGACACTGGTATGGTTACATTATTGTCTTGATAGATGCTATTGTTTGATATGTTGTGAATGCTTAGGGAATTCTTGGTATGTCTTCTATGATGTGGCTCAACTTGGTTGATTTGATGGATGGAGTGAGCA
>JASDQU010103794.1:9806-23807 GCA_032191745.1 Picea mariana | reverse complement strand
AGAATCTCAAGAACCTCCCCAAATGACGATCTCTCATAAGAAGTATTGTGCCCCTGAAGGAACCGTGAGACAAATCAAGAAACCTAATCCATTCTCTAGTTATATGGATTTGATGTGTGATCTCATAGAAAAGGAGCCTACTTTCTTTGAAAAAAACATTTAGAAGAAATAATGGGAAGATGCCATGACAACAGAATACCAATCAATTATAAAGAATGTTGTATGGGAAATAGTTCCTAGACCAAAGAGAAAAGATGTTGTATCTTCCAAATGGTTATACAAGATAAAACATGTTGTCGATGGAAGTATTGAAAAACATAAAGCAAGGTTTGTAGCTCGTGGATTTTATCAAAGGGAAGACATTGATTATGAAGAGACGTTTTCTCTTGTAGCCAAATACACTTCTATTAGAACCATCATATCTATTGCATCTAAGATGAAGTGGAAGTTACACCAGATGGATGTGAAAACAACCTTCTTAAATGGTGTTATTTAATAAGAAGTGTATATAGAAAAAAATCAAGGGTTTGAAGTTGAAGACAAAAAGACTCATGTCTGCAAGTTGAAGAAGGATCTGTACGGATTGAAGTTAGCTCCTAGAGCTTGGTATGGAAGGATTGACTATTTCTTGAAGAGCTTGAGCTTTACCAAGAGTAAAGTTGATTCTAACCTTTTCTTCAAGGTTATGAATGATGAGAAAGTTATATTGCTATTGTATGTGGATGACTTATTCTTAACTAGAGAAGAAAAGCTCATCATTGATTGTAAGAAGAAGTTCATTGTAGAATTTGAGATGAAATACCTAGGACTAATGCACTATTTCTTAGGTCTTGAGGTTTGGAAGAGCCCATAGAATATATTCCTTAACCAAGGGAAGTATGCAGTTGAAATACTGAAAAGGTTTGATATGTTGGAGTGTAAATCCATGAACACACCCATGGAAACAAAGTTGAATGTAACACACCCATCACGGGGCGTAAAAAATTTGTTCTCCTTTAATAATAAAATCTTCTATCCATGGTATCTAATTTGGAAATCAGGGCCTAGCCCCTCCTCCTTCAACGACCATTGCATATGACCACGGGTTATGACTGAACTCCAAGGCCACGGGCGCCTATTCTAGTGCTTCGAAACTTCAGGATTTGGGAGTTTTTGATTCATCACACACTACTCCCTTCGAACTCTGAAGTGGCGAAGTTCCAAACTGGTGTGAAGGGACCAATGATCCCTACTCACCCTTAATATCAACAACCCTCAATGACTTCGGGTTTCTGGGATTGGGCAAAATTTGAAACACCCCCTCACAAAACGTCCGAAGTACTAATCCTCCGAAGTGCACCATCTGACACCGCGTGTCCTTGGGGAGTTCAACGGTCTTGATTCACTTTGGGACTTCGGTGTTCAGGAGTCCTAGACACTCACAAAACATTTCCTCCCGAAGGACTCCATACTCAGAGTTATAGGTCAAGCGCCACATGTCCATTGTAAATTGACGACTTAGTTTCATTTCGGGACTTTGGTGTTCGGGAGCTTCAGACTTTTCTGCAGGATTTTTCTCCCGGAGCATTTTCTTCCAGAGTCATGGATCATGTGCCATGCATCCTTCTAGATCAACGATCCTGGTTTACTTCGGGACTTTGACATTCGGGAAATTATACCTCTCCACACTCACTTTCTCCTGAAATGCTTTCACCTGAAGTTAACAATTTATCGACACATGTCTCCCATGAACCGACGACTACAAATCACTTCAGTTATTCAGGCTTCGAGAGTTTCGAATACTCCAATGCCTTTCACCTTCTAAGTAGCTATCTCCTGAAATGGAAGATCTATTGACACCTGTGCTCAGTTGACGGTCGACTCAGATGAGCTCCAACTCTCTCGCCTTCGATAGTTCTTGTTCAACATATCCCCTTTTCTCTCAGAATGATTTCACTTGAATTTGACGATCTGTGGACGCATGTCTCCCAAAGATCGAAGGCTACAAATCACTTCGGCTCTTAGGGCTTTGAGAGGTTCAACCTCTCCACACTCTCTCTCTTCTGTAGTGATTGTTATCACTGAAATTTTGTTCTCAAATGGTCACAGGAATACAACATCTCCAAACACCTATTAGTTCATTCATGGCCCAAAAAATGCATTTCCAAAGGGAACAAACTATACAACTGGTTATAAAATGAACAAGTGCTCAGAATATAAAGGAAGCACTTGCACGTGCGCTAGTCGAAAACGTAGGAAAAGCGCACATGCGCCCGATGCGTGACTGTGTATGCAAAAAGCCACACACACCTGAGAACGGTGCATTTATAATTCTGTTCGGCCTCCCACCCACTTCTGGTTCAGCTCCCAAGTTGAATTAACCCTCAAATCCAAACTAAATCCAAGTGGGGGACTGGTCAAAGACCTAAAGGTGCCCTAAAGGCTCCCTAAAGGTGCCCTAAAGGGCCCCTTGTTCACACTAAATATCGGTTGGATAATGCATCAAATATTTTCTATAAAAAGAGGCCATGGATGCACTATATTTCCAAGAATCTATTTGTATTGTTATGATGCCTCTATTCTCCTACAAGGAACCTCTTTCCTTCTTGGAGCATACTAGCATCATTTCATTGAGCTATTCACCTCACCTCTTGAGGGAATGAGCTTTGGATTTCTTCACCATTTCCTTTTTAGTTTGCCAATTGTAAGAAGAGATATAACATAGGGGATTCAAGATCCCTCCCTTGGAGGAAGAAGGGACCCATAAGTCTCCCTTTCTCTTTGGTGTTGGTCCACTAATACAATCTATCCATTGGTGGCATGAATATTGGTCAATTGTTTGGTTAATTTTGGTTCTAATTTCCTTATGCACTTTAGTTTTGTTTCTTTAGTTGTTATTATATTAGTTGTTTTTTTATTTCATGTGATTGAGTCATTTGCTTCATACACTAACTTTTGTCCTGTTCAGCTGACCCAACTAGACTTGCAAGTGTCCCTCTTTTGCTCATTCAAGTGGCGAAAAGGATACGACAAATTGACGACCATATTGGGGAAGGTATCAATTTCCTCCCTATTTGGGTTGTTTGAGAACTTATTTTTGACTTATTTACCTTGCAGGGATCATAACCAGCCCATTGCTACCTACAAAAAGATAAATTTAGAGCTAGAATAAAAGAATTTCATTCAAAATTGTCTTCTCAACCATGTATCAGAACGTGCACAGATTTTTCATCCCATAGGTGCGTCTTCCAAGCATGTGTGCTAACTGCAGTGTGTTTCTTAGTGCATTCTATGCAAAATGCACCAACATGTCATTGTTTGTTTGCGCATTGGCGCCACATGCGCCTCTGTCTACTCTGTGACTCGCGCATCTATTCAGAAATCTAACATTGTAAGGGTTTTTTGTGATATTTTGAAGGTCCCTAGCCTTATAAATATTGATTCTATGCAATTTGTAATATGCACCACACTTAGATTCCCTCTCCACATGAAGGGTTAGTCAAAACATAGGAACTTAGGGGGGTTAAGAACCATATTTCTCCTCTTTTKCTTTCATTTTGCCACATGGATGGCTTGTTTTGATTGTAAAAGTTAAAGTTGGAATCATTCACTATCACATATATAAACACTTGCATTGGGACCAGAAATCAAACTTCAATCATTGAGTATGCTCTTCTCTCGCACCATAGAGCAATCTTGAGAATCAGAAAAATGATCGAGGGAAGATTTCATCTCCCTTAAAAACAAAATTTTTAGGAGAGGAAAAATCCCCCCTAGGGCCCCCTCTTAGTTTCTTTTTAAACATCTTGAATTTGTAAGGGCCCATACATGCCCACATGTTGCAAAGATAGGATAGTTTTGAAGCTACTTTCTTAGTTAAAATCACTAGGGGAGTTTAAATATTATTGTAACGGGTCCATACATGCCCACATGCTTTCAATATAGGATAGTTTTTGAATCTTTATTAGATTAAATCACATTAGGGAGTTTAAAGGATTGGTAAGGACCCATATGTCCACATGTTAGTTCTTTAGGAACTTTAAAATTCCACAAGGTTGTACCAATGGCATCTAGTAAAATAGGTAATCAAGACTTGTAAAGGACCACATGAAGTCCACATGTTGCAAGGTGACACCTAACTTATTAAAAATTTGGCACATTTTATCACTTTCTCRCACACAAATTCACTACTCACTCACATAATTTCATCTCGAATTGTGGAGGTTGAAGTAGGTTTCCTCCAAAAGGATTCTGAAACGTACCACTTTTTCTTGAAGGAATTATCCACTCCCACTTAATTCAAACGAGATTGGTTCACACCCCCAATCTCTCAAACAACCACATATAAAATTGTTTTTTAAAACACAAATCACTAAGTTTTCTTCCACAGGAGGTGCCAAAAGAAATTTTTAGTTTAGGTGGGATCTCGGGGATAGGCATCCAAATAACTCCCTGTTATCTGGTTCTCACATCTTCAAACATTAGAAGTTGACAAATGGGAAACTTTAAAATCTTCCAAGTAAAGTGTTCCTAACACCATAAGGCAGGTAGATACCTGTGAAGGGTCGAAGGCCGAGGTCCGGTTGTTTTGCCCATCCCCCCTTGAGGCACCCACCTCTTGGACAGGATCCAGCCCGTGACCCATTTCTGACGTCGAAAATCTAAATGTCGCACTTTGACCGAGGTACCTAGTGACCAAATTTTAGGACATCTACCTAAGTGGCAATTGTGGGCTAAAATTGCACCTTGATCATATTTTGTGTGGATATTGGTAAATATCGCCAGCCCTTTCAGGATATGCACTCTCTACCCCTCATTATAACTGATTGTTTCATCCTTCACTAGTTCCTCTTCTGGTGGCTTCAGACCCCACTGTTGAGTACTATTGGAAGTTCCAGTGCTATTTGAGAGGAAGGACATTACGTCTTTTTAGGAAACAAGCATTTGTTTTCTTTGTTCTCCCACACGGACAAAATCCACCTACCCAGATGTATGCTTCTTTTTAAATTGATTTATGTATGATGCTCTTTTGATTACATGTGATTGTGAGATATATTGTGAAGGTCCAAGTTATACAAAGTCTCTTGTTCATTTATTTCTCTCATCACCATTCACACATTCACTTTGCTAGTCAGACATCATAGGGGACCAACATAATCCCCATCATTCCAGATGCTTGCTAAATCTCTCTCCTATTCTAGGAGGAGTTTCTAGTCTTTCCAACTCATCAACTCAACCCTCTCACACCCCTGTGAGTGCTACTATCTTGGGACCAGCTTTGGTTAGCTCCACTTTACTTGGATCCAATTCCCAAGGCCAACCTTCCACTAGCTCTCCTTTACAAGGAAGCGAGGGGAAAACTTCTTCCCAAGGGGAAAGTACAACCCCACCTAACCCCCCTCACGGGCCAGGTACAAAAACCACTCACACCATGGTTGGAATCAATCCTCCACTGCCACTCCAGATGCCATACTTGGCTTCCCTCAACATAACAAATCTGAGTAAGCTCACCAACGATCCTATATTGCATGACCCCACATGGCCTGCAATGCCTACCAAACTACCTTCGGACATTCCCAAGTTTGAAGGAAAGGCAGGAGAATATCCTACCTACCATGTCATGACCTTCAAGCTATGGTGCTCTTCAAACATCATCATGGATGACTCCATCTGATTAAGGTTATTTCAGTGCACACTTATAGGCCCATCAACCAGGTGGTATGTAGATGAAAAATCAGGGTCCCATGTGACTTTTGAATCATTGGCCAAAACATTTTTGACCTTCTTTCAACTACCAATTTTCCATGAAAATGGTCTAGAATTTCTCTCTAAATTTAAACAATCCTCAGCCACACATATCGTGGACCACATTCATGAATGGYGTCAGTGACGTAGTCTATGCAAAGCATAAACCACCAAAGAACAATGCCTCGATTGGTTTCTCAGATCACTCGTCTCTCTCCTTGCCAAAGATGTGGCCTCTACCTTCCCCCAAACTGAAGAAGAAGCCATCAACAAGGCTCAACAATACAACCTCATTTATGCATAGTTAGGATACTTATACACAGTACTACCTGATGCCCCGAGACCCGTACCATTTGGCTAGGAAAAACCTGGGATGTCTCACTCAGTAGATGGATTGATTGGTACCACGACACACCACAATCCGTACACCCAACCACCACTTATGTACGGTACACCCCAATCCACTAATGTACGAAGGACCTCCTTATTACCCTACCCCCCCTTATCAGCAGCCATACCTGGCTATTCTCCCCCAACCATGAGTGGACCCGCATTGACACCCATGATGCACCCGGTGGTTCAAACAAGTTCTGATACCCCCTCTACCTCATCTTACACCCTGAGCACTAGTGAAAGTGCTACACCTTCTTATGTACCCTACAGATCATTGACACAAAATAATCCATATTTTCCTTTCCCTGGCCCTCCACAACCCATGGCTCCACCACAAGGACAACCAGACGTTGGGGTTAACTTTGTTCATCCCTCCCCCATTCAGCAATTTCAAAATTTTGAACAACTAAATATAGTAAATTCAGCCCAACAGTCGAATAATGCCAAAAAGAAAGGAAAAAAATGAAACAATAATAACCCAGGACCAAGGGGCAATGACCCTGAACAAAATCAACCTACTGGGGGAAAGCAGAATCAGGGGAAATAGAACCCTCAAGGGGGAAATAACAACAAACACCAAGGGAGAAACAACAACAACCTCCTGATGAACTTCCCTTGTGCCCTTTATGGTGAGCATGGTCATTATACTCACCATTGCCCCAAAATCGCCGACTTCAAATGGATGAAAGATTCCATAAAAGCGCCACGTCCTCTAGTACCGCCTGCCCCTCAGCAGGCCCCACAACAGTATTTGCAACAACCACCCCCAACGGTGTTGAAAAACCCTATTCCACATCAAGGTGTGATGAATACCCAACAGGAAGTGCACCCTGCCCCACCACAGATGGGACAGTATCAAAACCCTGGGAATCCGATGGATCACACTATCCTCCTCACTAGCGAAGAAGAAATTATTCTACAAACGCACAGTTGCCAATACAACACAACCCCTGACTCTACTCCCACCACTTTTGAGGCAGTTCCAGTTACAACCGAACCACATTTAATGATTCCATGCCCTAACAATGAACCACCCCTTCGTATTCCTCACATCCCATTATGATGGAATGCCAACAACCCTCAGGCTAGGGTGGCACACAATTATAGTATGGTCGATGACTTGGCATAATATCCTGTAGCCATGTGTGTCTTGGAGGTCCTTCAAACTTGTCCCACTCAACGGAAATCATTGCTTTCCGCCCTGGGGGCAGTCAACCCTGTTGATACTAGACTCATCACATTTGATCTAGATTGTGGAGAACCTCGTCTCCCCACTTTGGTAGATTTCTAGATACCAGTCAAAATTTAGAACATCACAGTTCATCGATGTATCATTGATGAAGGTGCATCCACATGCATCATGTCCAAAATCATATGGTAGAAACTCGACTCCCCTGAGCTAATCCCATCTACCATCACTTTGAGATCTTATGATGGATGGCCATCTTCTCGTGAAGGGCTCTTTCAAAATGTCCCCATTGAACTTGGGGGAAAAACCATTCTTATTGACATTAAGGTTATCGACGCCTTGCTTGATTACAACATCTTGTTTGGACGTAGCTACATGTATGCTATGAAGGTTGTGCCCTCTTCTGTGTTTCGAACGATGATGTTCCCCCACAACGAGAAGATCATCACCATCGACCAAGTTTCACATTACGATCCCAACCCTTCCTCCAACATCGATAACATCCTACCTATTGTCCACACTAGTTTCGATGCCTACCCACTCATCGAGATGGCCCCCAGAATTTTCAAGGACCCATCCTTGCTAGGGACATACCAACACTACTCATACATCCCTCGGCCTAAGTGTGTGTCATATCTTCCAATGGAACTGACACTGGAGATACCATTCCTCCCATAGAGGCTTCTCCACCCCTCGAGGTCCCACTCATGGAAGAAACCCCACCTCAGACATTACCTGAGAACCCTACGACACCTCTTACCCACGATTTCACCCTTCCCCAAGGGAAAATCCCGGTTTGGGAGACCATCCCCCAATCCATCACTCAAATCCCCTTCTTCTACTCCCCATCAGGTGTACAACCATTCTAGGTAGCCGCAATTCTTACTATTCCCAACATGGTGCTTTCCATCCCGGTATGGTATCTACACCCACCTACGATGGTTCCTCAACCATCCCTCCCTTCCCAAATGGAGGGAATCTCGATGTAGATTCCAGTCCTAACTCTGATGACACCACCCCCACCCCCACTTGCCAACACTACCGAATGGATGGGGGAAGACGAAAGAAGAAAGAGCCCACTTCTCCACTTCCTCCCCACGTTCAACCTCCTTGCACACTTTGTGAGAGAGAGGGACACCCCACAAATAGATGTCCCTCTATCCCCGAGTTACACAATCTGATCCAACTCCCTCAAGAGACCAGATCGCTCATCGCTTCACCAAGAACACCTAGTACTACCACATATTCCTTGGTTGTAGGCAATAAAGGGTTGCGAACCAAATTCACATGTGCCATCTTTTCAGATTATGGCCATTACACTCATCATTTCCCTGCCTTACCTCGGTTTCGGCAGATGCTAACCATAGTACGCCAAATATTTCAGCAAGACCCCTCTCCACCCATGTCATCGAGTACTCACGTCACTGACATCCATTATGTCATGACCTCAGTCAATGAATGAATGAGGTGCCCTTACTCTCTTTGGGAATCACTTGATCATATCACATACCAATGTCCTATGATCATTGAATATAGACATTGTCAAATGGCCCTTATTCAAAACCCTCCAACTACCCCACTTCCTGTGATCCAAATGATTCCCCCTATTCCTTCTCCAAATATTGTTCCCATCATCTCTCCTAAACTTGATTCACTTCCCATGCCTCCATGGTTCATGGATAGACTATATGAGGATTTTCCCTCAAATCCCCCCAATTCTCCGATTCATTTCCCCACTGAAATATTACGGCCGACCATAATTTTTAACCCACAATATCTTGACATTTGGTTCATGTCGAGTGAACCGTTGCAATATACTTGCACCACCCCCTCTACATCTTCGCCACCTGAAGAAAATCACACTGTGACAGTCACCAATGTTACTTCCCCAGACCCCCTATGTTCTCGCATTTTTCACTGCGACGAAGATATCCTGGAAGAAATAACTACCCCCGATTGACCATGGAATGCACTCCATCACAGAGTGCTCTTTCTCTCACAGGAAGCCTTTGACCCTCCTAGACAAGACTCCATATACGCAATTGAAAACAATGATTTTATTCCATCAAGGCATATAGACTGGTTCAACAACCCTATCCCTTCCCCTGATACTTTTGAAGAAGGCAACATGGCCAACATTTCCCCCACTGTCAAAATTGATATTTCCATCAAACCTGGAATCATAGAATAAATCACCATTGGCGTTGGATGCTCCCTTGAACAACTCATAGCTTACAAATCTCTCTTTCAAGAATACCGTGATATTTTTGCTTGGTCATATACGGAGATATCCGGCCTCGATCCTTCTATTTTTGAACAAAATGTTAGGCGGAGATATTGTCGTTTAATTCCATTTTAGTACTTGCCCAACTATTTAAGTTGTCAATCTGAGGTTCGTAGGCTTATGAAGCACACACACTATATATGCAGGACTGAAGTAGAAGTAATCTAATTTAAATTGTTGAAATGAAATTAATCTAGGAAAGCATCGAAAGACTAACTAGGAAAGCAATAAATTAATCTAGGAAAGCAATGCAACATGTGAAGAGTTGAATGAAAAAAGACATATGTGAGCTCACACAATATATCAATCTCAAATTATATTACAAGAGTCAAATGACAAAGCATGAAAGAATAACAAAGCTAAGAATCAAAGCGAAGAATCCCCTTCTAAGACTTCAAGTTGATCTAAGTCTAATTTCTCATCTCTAACTCCAACTTCCCAAATTATCCATTTCATGATGTCTCACCCCTCATGAAGAGAGATAACTCTCTTATATACATGAAAGTATTGAAGAGTGTCATAATTACAAATCCACTATTCTCTCAACCATTCTCAACTATTTTCCCATTATTAGAAGATATGATCCCTTCAAATCCTCCACACATCTCTCACATATCTTAGATAAGATATGCCATCCAAATCTTCCATGATCTTCTCCTTGAGATCTCTTTCAAATATTCAAAGTTTGAATATGTAATTCGAATTTGAGGATAGGTGGTGAATTTTTACTTTGTTGAAATCTTCACATATGCCTGCACACATCATCAAACTCATCCAACCTTGATATATAATGAAAATATGTCATTTTTCTAAGATTTAATCATAAATTCACTTATAATACTAAAATGAATACAATGGAAAATAATAAGGAGAAACCCAAGTATCATTATGGAAATGGTATAATGGAAGGTTAATGGGATGATGAAATGTAAGGAATAGTGAAGGAAAAAGAGGATATAAATGTGACATTTTTTAGGCCCAACAGAAACATGTCCAGATGTCACCCCTGTACGTCAAAAGCAACACCCACTGCACCCATCCAAAGAAGTGACTATCAAAGCTGAAATTGACAAGCTCCACATTGTTGGGTTCATATACCCCATCGCATACATGTCATGGGTCTCCAACCCCGTCCCCGTTAACAAAAAACAGGGCACCATTCGCGTCTACATCGACTTTCACGATCTCAACCACGCTTGTCCCAAATACAACTTCCCTACACCTTTTATCAACCAAATTATTGATGATTGCGCCAGTCATGAGGCCTTGTCCTTCATGGATGGATTCTCTGGCTACAATCAAATATAGATCCACCCAACAGATCAGTATAAAACTGCATTTACCACCCCATGGGGTACTTTTTCTTACCGTGTCATGCCTTTTGGACTCAAGAATGTCAGGGTGACATTGCAATGGGCCATGACTTATGTATTCCATGATATCACTTGCATCATACTCGCTTACTTGGATGACCTCACTGCTCGATCCAAGAAATGAACTCAACATTGCAATAACTTACGAGTTGTCTTTCAACGGTGTTGCCAATATAATATCCACTTGAACCCCCTCAAGTGTGTATTTTGTGTCACTGCTGGATGTCGTGTATTCTATGTCATGGCATCACAGTAGACCCCCTCAAGGTCTAATCCATCACCGAAATTCCACCACCTCATAATTTATGCCAACTGCAGAGCCTACAAGGCAAAGACAACTTTTTACGATGCTTTGTCCTATATTACACCACTCGCACTCACAATTTCCTTTGCCTACTGCGTAATGATATCCCATTTCGATGGGATGAACATGGCCAAACCACTTTTGATGATTTAAAAGCAACGCTTTCCAATGCCCATTTGATTAGTCCACCTGACTATGATCGCGATTATATCCTCTACTTGTCATGCTTAGCCGTATCAGTAGCAGGAGTTCTCATCCAACTAGGGGATGACAACCATGGGCATGTAATTTACTACATCAGTAAAAACCTTTTAGAGCCTCCCCTAAAGTAAAATCATGAAGAAAAACTTTCCCTTCCAGTTGTCTTCACAGTCTAGAAACTGGGTCATTACATCCTGCTTCGCACTACCAAATTCATGCCAGATTCCAACAACATGTAGTACCTTCTTAGTCATCGACAAATCAATGGAAAATTTGCACGATGGATCGTAATCCTTCAGGAGTATGACCTATAGTTTTCAACTCCCAAAACCAAGAAATCACTCGTCCTCACCGAACTCATCATGACATTTCCCTCAGATTCTGCTAGTTCACTCGTCAATACAGACTTCCCCGACGAACACCTCTTCTACATCCCCCTCGGATGACCCCTGGTATGGAAACCTTCTCATCTATCTTCGGACACTGAAGTTTGGGTCTCACCTCTCTAGAGATGATCATCGATGCATTCTCCATCAGGCCCCTCTATATCTCCTTATCAGTGACATCTTATATCGACGAGGGGTCGACACCATACTCTTTCGATATTTGACCATCGACGAAGCCGACAGAGTCTTGAATGATTTCCACAATGACACCTGATGGTGGCCACCTCTCAGGTATTTCCACTACCTATAAAATCATTCGATCAAGCAACTCCTGGACCACATTGTTTCACGACTGCATCCACGCTGTGAAACGATGTGACAAATGCCAGCTTTATGAAAACAAAGCACAAGCGCCACCCACTCTTCTACACCCCATGATCACTACCGGCCCCTTTTTAAAATGGGGAATAGACTTCATGACTTGCGATCCTCCATCTAGAAATGGACACAAATACATTTTCATGGCAGTCAATTACTTCACCAAATGGGCCGAAGCCATGCCTACCTTCAAAAACACCGCTGACACTGAAACACATTTTTTCTTTAATCACGTCATTTCCTGATTTAGAGTACCACTACAACTAGTCTTCGATCATGGAAAACACTTTGAGAATGATATCTTTGTCGAAATCTCCTCAAAGCTAGGCTTCTCCCACGAGTTTTCCTCCCCATACTACCCTCAGTCCAACGAACAGGTAGAGGCTGTCAACAAGGTCCTCAAAACCATGTTACAACGCACTGTTAACAAACATAAGACCAATTGGCATCATATGTTTTTTTCATCCCTATGGGCTTATCGCATGGTAGTTAAAACTGCCATTGATTTTACACCATTTCATCTTGTCCATGGGATCGAAGCCACCCTCCCCATCGAGTGTGAAATTCCCACATTGTGCACTGCTATCGAGCTATTACTTGAAACTGCTCCAATGGATTAGCACTTGATTAACTTATAGTCACTGGATGAAGATCGTCGGTCTTCATTACATAACAATGAGGCAACCAAAAAATGGTCGAAGGCCACCTTTGACCACCATGTCAACCTTCACTCATTTAACGAAGGAGACCTTGTCCTTGCCTACAACATCGCTCACGATACCCTTGGCCATGGAAAATTTGAGTCATTATGGCATGGAACTTACATCGTCCAACACTGCCTCACTAAAGGTGCATACATCCTGACTTCTCCCGAAGGATACCCTCTCAAAGAACCCATCAACGGGTTGTACTTAAAGAATTTTTACCCTGAGAGTATTCATTCTACACTAGGATTTTTCTTTTTCTTTTTTGTACACGTTTTGTAGAGTTTTTAATCTTCTTTTTCTCCCTGCCTTATGTCTGATCTACCATTTGTGTCATTGACAGATGCCTCCTCCATCGACCTACCACATCGGTTACACTGATGGATCTAGCCGATGGACACAGAATTTCCCTTTAGCCGCTTGGGCCCTCTATACCCCCTCACATGAACTACTACACTCCAGCGACATATGTTTGGGCTCAACAACCAACAACCAAGTAGAATACATAGATGTCATTGGCCTCCTAGCCGAGGCCAATCACCACCATATTTGTCACCTTAGCGTCTTATTATATTCCCAACTTGTCGTCCTGCAACTCAACAATGTGTACCGTGTCCGCAATCCTTGCCTCTTCCACAAATACCTGCAAGTTAGACTCTTATCTCAACAGTTTGATTCAATCACATTTACACATATTCCACGACAATTCAATCAAATAGTAGATAATATGGATAACCTAGTGTTAGATTGACATTTATCACATCAAGACACCATTACACATACATAAATCATCAAAAATCTGTCACAACATATAGATTAGACATCATCAAAAGCACCACAAATCATCATCACATGTGAACATCACAGAGATCATAAACAATGTATATCCACATATATATATATATATATATAATGATCAATGTATGTTATTGGACTAATCGGTAGGTGCGGACACTAATTGATCTCCCTAGATCCACCTAGATCTAGAACAAAACACACCAGAACATGATGCTTTCCTTAAGTTTTAAATATTGAATTTACTAACTAAAGAGGGATAGGTGACAT
>JASDQU010103793.1:523976-546024 GCA_032191745.1 Picea mariana | reverse complement strand
CCGGTATTGATTCTCGCTGGAAGTTAACGCCACCTTTCTAGGTGCCTTCCACTGCCATCATGGTCTCTTTTTTCAGCACATCCCCTCTCAGCAGTCCTGCAATATAAATTCATAATATTATTCACATTCATCGACCTTTTCCACAAGGTCCATTCACATCACATATTCACGTTTCTGAGTTTGCCACAGTTCTTGGCCAGTCAAGTTATTTTTACAAACTGGGGGAAACAGGGTGTTACAGTTGTATGGCTTGAAACAAGCTCATAGATCTTGGTATGACAAAATGGACGAGTATCTTCGTAAAGTTAGATTTCAACGAAGTGAATATGATGATACCCTATATGTGCACCTAAAAGGAAAAATGTAGTCATTTTATTCATGTATGTCAATGAATTTATCATTACTAGAAACAAGGATGATCATATTGTATAGGTAAAGAAGGAATTACATAATGTATTCAAAATGATAGACCTAGGATTACATCACTACTATATTGGAGTTGAAGTATTCCAACATTCAAACTGTTATCACCATAACAATTTTCAGATAGGATACAAGTCTCATAAATTTAGCAAAGAGATACATCACTATGGAAGCATGATAGTTTGGAGAATAAGGTCACATATGGCGGTATATGGACAAATATAGCGGAGACATAGAGGTGATGGGACCCGACCAACCACATATCTCATATGCCACAGATCAACGGTCAACAATCATATCGGGCAATGAAATAGCACGAGAGTTAATTGTTCAAGGGAGAGCTAGGGAGAATACCATGGTTCCATTTCGTGGATGCATGGTGCCCTCAAAGGCACATCAGGGAGAAAATAAGTCTACTCAAAACCATTCTTTCCAACCCATGATATTGAAAGTTGCTGAGACCCGACGGACCGTAGATCTTGGAGCAACCCAGATTGACAACTAAGAAACATATTGGGCATTGAAGTAGCGTGGACGATAATTTTTCGAAGGTGGGCTGGGGAAAATACCATGGTTTCACCTCGAGGACACATGATTCCATCAAATGCATATCGGGGGGAAAAGCAAGTAGACTTGAAACCACCCAAGCTCACCCTGATGTCACGTGTTAAAAAATAATTTGATATACGTCGCTTCCAAAGATCACATATGGAAAGGGAAGAGTTACCAACTTATCCAGTCACATCAGTACCATTTCTCGAGTACTTTATGCCGTGCAACGTTGGATAAGCACCACCAGAGAGATGATCTGAAGTCTCATCATTCGAAACTGACAATTGAGTGTGATAGGCCATAGTTCAGACAAGTACTTTCGTCAGTAATCTTTGATTAATCACTCGATCAAAATCGTCCTCCAAAACATAGATAAATGTATCCTATTTTGAGCAATCGACATTCCATTTTGAACTAAATAATTAACAAGATCAACTTCCTCATTTCTGTATGATTAAGGGAGACAAGTCTAATTCTTTCTGCAAAATCAGGAAAAATGGATAAAGCTAATCAAGCGGCCCCCAGTAAAACAGGATTTTCAACTAATATGGCAAATTCATCATTGAATAAGAAAGAGAGGTTGGTTGCACATATATTAGCAACAAAATTCCATACAAATCCTGCAACATAACCAGAAGTAGACAAAGAGATCAAATTAAATCCCATCATAAGGGATTTAATCATTAACATATACGCGGACGGGCTCTACAAACGAGAAGTAAAGAGGAAGAGGAGAAAGCGATAGAAAACAAGAAAAAAAGCTGAAGCAACTGAGAGCGTTGGGGAAAACCAACCAGTTTGGTTGAGCACTATAAAGGAAGAAATCACAAATCTGGAATAAGTTCTCAGGTTTAATTGAGTACATTTCAGAAAAGTTTTGTAATTATATGGACATGTGGCGATTCAATGAAAAACTTCGGATATGTCAGTCATGTTTATAACGCTCCCTATAAAGTAGGAGAAAATTTGTTATACGTTACTCCTTTTTGTAACCGATCTCTATATTTAGAACTATGGGGTAGTTGGATCATTTTGAATCCCGCATGTAAATATTCTATATATATCATTCCAAGGATAAATAAAGTATGGAGAAAAGAGGGGCCTGCCCTCTTAGTAGGAAGACTTTGTAAAATCCTGGAGCTAAAATAAATATACAATGTAGAAGAAAAATTTTGAACTGTTGATGAAAATATTCTAATTGGCTGTGATATGAGTTCTATATTCTTTTGTAGTGTGTATTTCTTGTGTCCTTGAAATCCCATTTTCAATTTCCTCTTTTAAATTGGAGAGTTAAAAGTTTGGAATTCGTCTGATGATGCTCTAGACTTAGCAATTTAAATTCATGTGTGTATTTCTTCCTAACTAATTCATAATTCATTTTAATATGCTCTGATGCAGTTATGTGTTTTCCTTTTCCCTCTTTCACCATGTAAATTTCAATTTAAAATCAGACTCATTGCCTCATTTAGCCTTTTTCCTCTTGATAGTTCCAATGATTTGTCACTGCTTTATTCATTTATGACTCCATAGTCCAAATGTCACCCCCATTTCTTCAACAACTTTATAATACCCCACAAACCAAACCAAATCTAGCCAATGATTTCCAAAGAAATATCAAGTGACACGAAAGAGCCCTCTCTGAGTTGAGAAGGCTAGTGCTTCAGCTCTAAAGTAGGTTGAAATAGTTACCTCTGTCGTTTGTCTATTCAGTCGGATAGAGTGATAACATTCTGGCGCCATTGCCAGAGATGAAATTGAAATATTTTTCCCAGGAAAGAACGACATGGCTGAGTTCTAATGTCTGAGAGAAGCAGACACTTAGGCACATATGGGTTGTATTCCTGCTCTGGTGACTCCACACATCAAAAAATCAGTTCGAAGGTGATTCCACTGGTAGAAGAATCCAAAAATTTAAATTTTCAATGGAGACTCCACTCTCAATGTAGAATCCATCTTCCAAAATATTATTGGTGACTCCACTCAAGATTCAAATGTAATTCAAAGACTCCACTAGAAGATGAGACCCCTTGACAGAGGTATGAAAAAGAATTATGGAAGAAAACAAGTACTTAAAATTGGATTTTTTCCAAGGCATTTTATTGTTTTTTATAAGTTTCCTTTGGTCCTTTCCTGAACATGCTAGACAAATTATTCTTTACATGTTGCATGCAAATAATGATCATGACAATCTTGAAATTATATATCCTCCTCTTAAATTTATACATTTATCTCCTCAGTTTATCACTGATGTTGATAAAAGTATCCCATCTAATCCATGTGATAACCATGACCAAGTTGATGAGCCCCATGAAGCCAAGGATGATATTTCACCTCTTGTACTTGATCCAATGTCCTCCAAGACTCAACATAGATACAAACCCTTGAATCTACCCCAAGTCCTTCATGATTTTCCTTCAAAGTACTATAAATACCTACCTGTGTTTGATTTGGAACCTGATGCCATCTCAACTAAAAAAAACATCCAAGGGTTTGAGCAGTTTATAGATTTGTTTGATATTGACCATGATGACGTTTGTATGAGGGCCTTCCCTCAATCCTTGAAAGGGGACACCAAATACTGGTTTAAACATTTGCAACCAGAGATAATTAGCTCATGGGAGGAATTGAAGCATGTCTTTTTGAAGTTATGGGATGAGAAGAAATCTTTGGATTTACAGCTTACAGAGTTCTATGCCTTGAAAAAGAAGAGCAATGAATCTATTTCTACATTTAGTAGAAGGTTTTCCAGTATCTATTACAATTTTCCCAAATAAATTCAACCCACTGAAGCTACTGCCATGATCCATTATGCGACTACTCTTCATCCATTTTTGTCTTTCCTCCTGATGGAAAGAAGACATAAGTCCTTACAAAAAATGTTCAATGATGCCTAGGAGATTCAACACAATATCCAATCATGTGAATGTAGCCAAAATGAGGGGTTGGATATTCAATAATATGAACAAGAAAAGATTGACTGGAATCTTGAACATCGAGTTGATAATATCGTAGCTTCTCTTGAAGTTTTCAATGCTCATGATTTTGCAAAATATTATATTCTACTTGTTGAAAAATGAGGTGCTAGTTTAACTCCCGATCCATTCCAAGATAAGTAGAGGACTGATTGTTTTATGTATTCATTTATAGACAATCAAGAAGATGAAGTTGCAAGCCAGCCTATTGAAGAGCATGTTGATGTTCCAAGTTTTTTCTTGTTAGATGACATTGCAGATGTTGCTGATTTGCCTATATATGATAACTATGATGATGATTGTGATGTTGAGTTCTTAGAACAACTACCTGTATGTTCTCTATCAGAAAATGTTCATTTTCAACAATGTCATGAGAGAAATCAACCTACATATCATAGTTACAAAGAAGAAAGTATGGAATCAGCTGAAGGGAATTCTTTGCCTTTATGATTTTCTACATTTAAATTGTTGAAAGAAAATTCTAATATCATCATTAAAGAAAATGAATGTCTGCTGATGCTAAATCACACTAATTCACTGGAACAAATTGACAAGATATTTCAACAATCTTCTCATGTGTTTGATGACTCTATTACTTGTTATGTAGAAAATCTTGTCAGTTCAAAATTTCAGCCATTGATCGAAGATAAATCTGTAAATGAGTATGTTAAAAAATTCAAAGAAATTGAAAAATGTGCCTATGAAAACAATGAAGAAAATGAAGGAGGTTTTGAATCAGGTGGAAAAACCTTGCCATTATGTTTTGCTTCTTTCAAATTGCTGAAGAAAAATGTTTATAATGTTTCAAATCAGAGCACCCTAGGCATGATGTTAAATATGAAGAAAGAAGTGGACTTGCAAATGAAGACCATCTTCCATTATGTTTTTCTTCCTTTGTGTTAGTCTCTAATTTGGTCTTGGTTTAGTGAGAAACCCTTATTCTAAACCTTTCTTACCTACACTTCAATTTATGTTTCCAATTGATTTCAATCTTCGTTTTTAGTGTCTTATGGTTTGCATTTCAGTTTTTGAATATTTTATTCAAGTTTGAAATTGAAAGACATGGTTTTAAATGAGGTGTCACCTTATATGCCTGTTTGAACTTCATAAATTCAAATTTTGCTAATTCATTAATAGCGCTACGGGAATAAGGCTATTCCGGTAGCGCCAAAATTATCATGCCTTGATACGCGCCTGTTATCCAGATTTCATTATGATGACACAAATCGTAGTCTGAGAGTTCACATGTGTCCACAATAACTTGGAATCATTTACTGATTCAAACCGTTTCATAATCCGATTGCTTTGTACCCACGAAGGTCACATTTTAAAATCACCCAATTCTCAATGATAATTATATTATACCTGTCTGATTTTTCTGAATTTAGGTGTAGGTATTTTCTCAGAGGAACGTTATACACTAACAGATTGCAGGTGGAAAATTAGGAACCTAAGGGTGCTAGTTACAGAAGCCTTGGAGCTTGTTCATGCAATCTTCAAACAAGCAACGCACAAGTCAAGCCAAAGAATAGCACCACACCAAGCCACAACAAGGAGGAGTTATCCTGGCTGAAGACAATTTGTCTTATCAACAGAGATAACTGCCATCTATTCTCGAAGAATTAGTTTTTTTAAAACATAAGTCATTTCCATCTGCTCTGATAATTGGCATTCATCATGAAGGTGAAATATTGATTCTGGTTGAAACATGTCCACAATACCATCAACAACAACGTGCAAGACCAATCGAGTCATCATGAGAGATCAAACACACAAAACGCCCAATTGAACGCCCAATTTCATGGAGAATACAGAGTGAACATTCGGGCATTGTGGTTATTGACAACATGGGAACACAGTACAAAGGGTTTCCATTATCCAGTGCTCAAGCTCAAAATCCAAATCATAGTTGGTTCCAGGTTCTGCGAATGTTAAAATGGGTTTGACATCATGGAAAACCCTGCGATAATTACCACTGCATAGCACATTGTATAAGATGACCAATAGATGAACAAGCATAATCGCGAGCAGAATTTTGCATCTCCTGTATCATATAATCAAAAATCGGAGCATGAAGAAGCCTGTCATATGATTATTTCATACTTGAAGCTACAACCTGCAAATCGTAAGAGAGGGAAAGAATCATGGTTTGTCGTAAGGATTCGATGAAGCAAAGCATCCAGAATCCACCAGCGATAACATTTGTTGGGAAAATATGAAGTTTTCTTACCTGCCTCCAGATGATGCCATGATATCTTCATGTCAAGGAATTGTCAGGGTTTTAGCAATTTTGAAAAAATGGAAACATGATGAGCAAACCCTCATGGAACAAAGATACTACCCCCTGGCATCATTATCTCAGGGATAGATTTGTATCTTCGCAGATTGTGGGGATTTGTTTTCCATGACTCCAGAAAGGTGCATCATGAATTATGATGGACCCAAATCATATTCATTTGGTCTGCTATTAGTTGCACAGGTAGACCGGAAATCAAAAGTGGTCATACAAGCAAACTTTGTTGAAATTATCAGTGAGAGATTTGTGAGAAATGATGGGATAGCTTATGGAATATTTTAGCTGTCATGCAAGTTCATGAGTGGAAAGATTGGGAAAGAGAAAGAGTTGCATGTTCTTCAAGGAAGTATTTTAATTAGGGAACGTGAAGAGATCCAAATTCTCACTGGTGAACACAAGGCTACACTTAAAGCATCCTACAACAGCTCGGTTCTACATCTAGCCTATACTTTGTTTTCTTGCCTTGAAGATGAAGAACATGAACATCAAGACTTGGGTAGCAGACCCTCATTACAAATCAGATGATGTTGAGTAGTGTCATAGTGATAGAATACCATTCTGAATCATATCTCAAACGAAATACAAGAATGTCCCCAGTACATAAAGAATCATTAAAAGAAGCACTAGAAAAGCTACAAAAAATTCTCTGTTATTTTTACTTGTTTTAGTATTTTTCTTCAAAAGAGGTTGCAGAGCATATGGAGATGAATTTGATCAAACCAAAAGTGGTTTTTGTTGGGAACATTCCCCTTCAAAAAAACCTCTCTCAGTTTTTACACAACTATCACCATTTAAGATATTTGAATTGATCTTTGAGGGCTAATTTTCTGATAAGCTACAGGAAATACTCTGTTATTTTTTCTTGTTTTAGTCTTCTTCTTCAAGAGAGGTTGTAGAACATATGGAGATGAATTTGATGAAAAAAAAAGAGGTTTTTGTTGGAAAAATTCCCCTTCACAAAAACCTCTCTCATTTTTTACACAACTATCACCATTTAATAGATTTGAATTGATCTTTGAGGGCTAATTTTCTGATAAGCTACAGGAAATACTCTGTTATTTTTTCATGTTTTAGTCTTCTTCTTCAAGAGAGGTTGTGGAACAGATGGAGATGAATTTGATGAAACAAAAAGAGGTTTTTGTTGGGAAAATTACCCTTCACAAAAGCCTCTCTCAGGTTTTACACAGATATCACCATTTAAGAGATTCGAATTGATTGTTGGACCCTATTTTTCAGGGATTTACCAGATTTGTTTTCCTGAAAAATCTCATGGACAACATTTGACAAGCCACCTCATCAATTCGAATTGGAGATTAGATTGGATATTCTCCTTGATTATTTGAAACAAGAAACTAAACATAGATGAGGAGGTTTTCAGATCCATTTCTTTTGGATCTTGATTATTATCTATTGTTTCTATATAAACTCTATAGAATGAGAGGGGGGGGTGGAAAAATTGGAGACCCAAGGGACCTTTTTGTGAAGCACATTGTAAAGAAATTATGTTCAATTTGATACTTAATAGAAAAGGCATATGGATGGTTAGACCCTCTTTTTTTACTCTGTTATTTCTTTATTCATGCTTGAATTCATAATCAGATTGCAATGCTTTTGATTCTTGACTGTTAATTTATACAGTGAAAATTTTACTGTAAAGATTATTTTTCAAGTTTGATATCAAGCTGAACATCTTGTTTCTTTATGATATTTTGAGGAAAGAATTCTGGTGAAGTTGACAAATTGAAGGCTTCACCTTGCTTTTTCTTAATTGGTTTAATCCATCTTTGTGTTTACCTATTATTCAGTCAATGGGATATTTTCTGTTTTAATCTTGTTTTTCATATTGTGTTGTTACCTTGAAACCAGTTTCAAACCACCTTACTCAAAAAACCCAATCATAAAACCCTCAAAATGCTTTTGCAATAAATCAATGATGCCCTAGCTTGCCCTTAGCAGTCGAGTGCAACTTTAGGGACTAACACTTTGAATTGTTGAAAGAAAATCATGAGGTAGCAAAGGAAGCAATGAAGTTTGGCTGCATTCAAAGTGACACTGTTTCACACAAACACGTTATTATCAGTAAGGAATATCAACAACCTTCACATACATTAGATGATCAAATGGTCAACTACATGGGGGGTTATTTCAGTTCAGCATCGTAGAGTGCGCTCAACCACCAGCTTGAAAATGAAAATGAATCTGATCGAGAAATTGTTGTTAGAGGTCATTCCCCTGAAACTAATTTCCAGCAAGACAAAGTGTTTCAAAGTTGTCTCTCTTCCCCTGAGAATGACATAGTGGATCAATTTCTAAGTGACCTAAGCAGAGATGAAGTTTTTGAGAATACATCCATGGAAATTTTGAATTGTGAAATAATTTATGATGATAGATTTCCACACTCGCTAGAAGACTCCAAGCAAGAATTTACTTCCACTCATTCATTAGAAACTCAGAGTGAAAATCCTCAAGAAAATTCCTAGAAGGTTGGTGAAACCACATCAATATTATTTGATGAACAAGAGGATAGCCTTGATTCACATAATATGGTTGTCATATTTGAAGATGTTCGAGAATGTATGAATGCTTTTGTTGATATGCATGGAAGAGTAGACAAACTGATTGCTTCCATTTCATTCGAAAATATTCCCAAGATTGAAGAAATGAAGCAAGAGGAAAAAACACTTGTGAAGGAAGCTTGTTTTTCTGTCTTACCTCCTGAAAAGGAAACATTCTTTCATGTGTTTCATGATCCCATGGCATGTTATATGGAGATTTTTTATAATCAGAATCTACAGATGATAGTGGGTTGCAAGCTTAAGGATAAAGGGAGTGACAAATCAATGTCTATATCAAATATGGGTCGCTTTACACCAGATAATTTTCTTCATCCATGGTTGTCTTATGTTTCAAGAAACTATTACTTCTAGACCTCTCAACAAACCTTTCAATTCCTCAGTGGCGATCAATGGGTTAAATCACATGAAAACAAGAATGCAGTGGAAGGGGTGAAACATGATAGTTGTTTTGTGCATGTTTTAGAAGATCCATTTGTAGTGTTGTTGGTGGCAATAAACAATCCAAATGTTTTTGATTTTTTTAGATTTGGATTTATGGATGAATTTTTAAATGAATTATTAGTAAAAAGACTCTAGAACAAACAAGTGCAAAGAAAACAAACAGTGGATAAAATGTTGTCATGGATATATTGGCATTATGATTTCACTTGATTGGTAGTTCATTTCAACAGTTAGGGTAAGTATGAGTGTGTGAATAAGCTTGTTGGTCAAAAGTTTTTAATTTGGATTTCCAGTATTGTGTATAGTAAGGTTTTAGCGGTATATTCAGTGTTCAATATCCTATTGAGAGAAGTGTGCAGAGTTTGGTTTTCAGCAGACACCGGTGACAAGTCGAAGTAGGGTACACACACATGTTTTGGGAACAACCCAATGGATTAGGAACCAGGTCTACAGTTCTTCTCTATATCATAGAGAGGATAACATCCCCAATTGGAGCCTGTGTTATCACCATAACAATTTTCAGATAGGATCCAAGTCTCAAAAATTTATCAAAGAGCTACATCGCTATGGAAGTGTGATAGTTTGGAGGATAAGGTCACATATGGTGGTATATGGACAAATCTAGTGGATACATGGGGGTGATGGGACCCGACCAACCATAGATCTCAGACACCACAAATCAACGATTAGCAATCATATCGGGCAATGAAATAGCGCGAGAGTTAATTGTTCGAGGGCAGGCCGGGGAGAATACCATGGTCTCATTTCGTGGATGCGTGGCACCCTTAGAGGTGCATCGGGGTGAAAAGAAGTATACTCAAAACTGTTCTTTCCAACCCCCGATATCGAAATTTGTTGAGACCCGGTGGACCGTAGAACTTGGTGTGGCCCAAATCGACGACCAAGACACATATCGAGCATTGAAGTAGCACGAAGGATAATGTTTCGAAGGCAGGTCGGGAAAAATACCATGGTTTCACCTCGAGGACATGTGGTGCCATAAAATTCATATCGGGGGAAAAAGCAGGTAGACTTGAAACCACCCAATCTCATCCTGATGTCACATGTTAAAAAAACATTTGATATACCTTGCTTCCAAATATTGCATACGGAAAGGGAAGAGTGAATGGCTTATCCATTCACATCAGTACCGTTGCTCGAGTACTTTATGCCGTGCAACGTCGGTTAAGCGCCACCGGAGAGATGATCCGAAGGCTCATCATTTTAAACTGACAGTTGAGTGTGATAGGCCATAGTTCAGACAAGTACTGTGATCAGTAATCTGTGATTAAGCACTCAATGACAATCGTCCTCCAAAACATAGATAAATTTATCCTGTTTTGAGAAATCAAAATTCCATTTTGAATGAAGCAATTAGCAAGATCATCTTCCTCATTTATGTATGATTAAGGGAGACAAGTCTAAGTTTTTCTACAAAATCAAGAAAAATGGATAAAGCCAATCAAGCAGTCCTCAGTAAACTAGGATTTTCAACTAATATGGAGAATTCATCAGTGAATAAGAAAGAGAGGTTGGTTGCACAGATATTAGCAACAAAATTCCATACAGTTCTTGCAATAGAACTAGAAGCAGACAAAGAGATCAGATTAAATCCCATCATAAGGGATTTAATCATTAACAAATATGCAGAAAGGCGCTACAAGTGAGTAGTAAAGATGAAGCAAAGAAAGTGACAAAAAACTGGAAACATAGCTGAAGCAGCTGGGAGAATTGGGGAAAACCAACCAGTTTGGTTGAGCACTCTAAAGGAAGAAATCTGGAACAATTCTCAGGTTGAATTGAGTACATTTCAGAAATGTTTTGTAATTATATGGACATGTGGTGATTCAACGAAAAACTTCAGATATGTCAGTCTTGTTTATAATGCTCCCTATAAAGTAGGAGAAAAGTTGTTATACGTTACTCCTTTTTGTAACCAATCTCTATCTTTAGAACTATGGGGCAGTTGGATCATTTTGAATCCTGCATATAAATACTCTATATATATCATTCCAAAGATAAAGAAAGTATGGAGAAAAGATGGACCTGCCCTCTTAGCAGGAAGACTTTGTGACATCCTGGAGCTAAAGTGAATATACAATGTAGAAGAAAATTTTTGAACTGTTTATGAAAATATTCTAATTGGTTGTGATATGAGTTCTATCTTCTTTCGTAGTGTGTATTTCTTGTGTCTTTGAAATCCCATTTACAATTTCCTCTTTTAAATTGGAGAGTTAAAAGTCTGGAATTCGTTTGATGATGCTCTAGACTTAGCAATTTAAATTCATGTGTGTATTTATTCCTAACTAATTCATAATTCATTTTAATATGCTCTGATGCAGTTATGTGTTTTCATTTTCCTTCTTTCACCATGCAAATTTCAATTTAAACTCAGACTCATTTCCTCATTTAGCCTTTTTCCTCTTGATAGTTCCAATGATTTGTCACTGCTTTATTCATTTCTTCAGCAACTTTATAATACCCCCCAAAACAAACCAAATCTAGCCAATGATTTCCAAAGAAATATCAAGTGACATGAGAGAGCCCTCTCTGAGTTGAGCAGGCTAGTGATTTATCTCTAAAGTAGGTTGGAATAGTTACCTCTATCATTTGTCTATTCAGCTGGAAAGAATTTACAGAGTGCTAACACAAACAACATTTTCATTAGTCAACGCAAGTATGCATATCATCTATTGAAAATATTTGGCATGACCGATTGCAAATCTGTTCTCACCTCGATGGAGTAAAATTTAGAACTTTCAAAACTTAAAGGGGGGGAGGGGAGGATTGGTAAACAACACAAGCTACGGATAGTTGATTGGTAGCTTGATTGATTTGACAACCACTCATCTATAATGATCATATGAAGTTAGTATTCTCTCGAGATTTATGTAGGAACCAAGGGAAATCCAATGTAATGTTGCAAAGCGAATTCTAAGATATATTCAAGGTACAAAATATTATGGTCTTTTATACAAGAAGAATAAAAAAATTGTACTTGTTGGATATTCAAATGCATACTTTGTTGGAAGTGTTGATGATAGGGAATCAACATCAGGTTACTTGATGAATATGGTATCAATGAAAATTTCTTGGATTTGTAAGAAACAAACTACTATAGAAAATTCTTCCATAGAAGCAAAATATATATCAACATGGAAAGCAACATGTGAAATAGTTTGGTTACGCAAAATTTTACAGGATTTGGGAATTTCTCAAACAAAAGCTACTTCATTGGTAATTGATAGTCATTCAACCATTAAAATTACTAAAAATCCATTTTTCCGTAACAAAAAAAATCATTGACACAAAGTATCATTGCACCGGGACACTCATTGCAAAGGGCATCATCAAATTGATACATTGTCCTTTAGAAGATTAGATCTCAGATATTTCATGAAACCACTTGGCAGGATCAAATTTACTAAGTTTAGAGAAGAACTTGGTATTTGTTCCAATGTACTTTTGGATCAAATGGGGGAATGCTATATATTATGATCCTAAAGTAATTAGTATAATATTATTTTATTATACTTAGGCTTTTCTAGAATGTATTTAGTTAGATTAGATAACGAGTCTAGAAAAGAGTCGCTTCTTAGAAGCAACAAAATAGAAAATTGTTAGAATATTTATTTAATGTAAATGGACACTTTTCATACTCACATGATTATGTGATAAGATTTCCATACCAAAATTTAGCTTAGAATTAGTTTTTATGAGCTTATTAAAGCTCATATTTTCTCATGCGAGAGTAAGGTTGGAGATTGTAAGCTCTTGCATTTATTGTGTAATTCTTTTCCTTATTAAGAAAATTTGTGTGTCTGAGGACACTTCTACTCTGTTCATTTGGGTACTCTCTGTTATTCATCAACATCATCAAAGGCACCCACATTCTGCACAACTACTCTCTTCTTCCCATTTTGGAAAAAATGAAAAGATTAATCTCTTCTTTTAATCCATTTTCCATCGCTCACGTTTACAGAGATAAAAACATTGAAGCAAACTCGCGTTCCAAAGGTGGAGTGGTGTTGGAAACATACATATGGAAAAAATTTAAAAAAAGGCCCATGAGGAACCTCTGAATATGTTCATCCCCCTTGGTTCTCAACTTGATATGTATAATTGTAGGACCATTTTTTGCAACATATTTTGATCTTTTGAAGACTCATGTTTATATTTCTGATTGTAAAAGAAACACATGACTATATACTTATATGATATAGAAGGCTAAGTCACATGAAATATAGTTTGAAGATACAATTTTCCTTCATATTTTTGGAGTCATGTAACTACTACTGCTCATGTACAAATAAGAATGCCACTGGCATCTGCTGATGTAATTTTGTTATCTACAATAAAATTGCTTTCTTTTTTTCCCCGGGAAAAAAATATGGCAGTTCAAGGTTTCATTAGGGAGTAAAAGGTTCATAGAGAATCATTTTTAAGGGAGTAATCCCATTATTAAATGTGGCATTTAATTTAAAATGATTGCATAACAAAGTACAACCTTCGAAAGTGTATCCTATTTGTCAAAAGATTAATTTTTTATTCTTTTAAAAAACAAAAAAAAACCTATATAGACACAAAAAAAGTGTATAACAACAAAGTTGTAGATCACTTCAAGATATTTGCAATTATCTAAAGAGCAACAAAAATGGACGTTGGGAAAAACATTATGAGAAAATTGAAAATATTATTTTTCGTGTCAAAAGATTTATTTTTATGCTATTTTGAAAACAAGAAAATATATATCAAGAAACATAGAAACTTAATGACATAAAATTTGTATATCTCTTCAAGATCTTTCCAAGTATGTAAATAATGCCAAAAATGGATGCTGGGATAAAATATAATAGACAAATTACTAAATTACTCTTGATACATTTTAGGGGTGGAAGTTTCTAATATAATTTATATATATTTTTGTTAAAAATAATGTGTTCCCATTATTAATGCATGCCCATTTCTAAAGTGCATGAATGTTTATTTTTAATTCTTATTTGACAAAATTCATAGTAGTTCAAAAGGCATTAAGGGTATTTTAAAAGGAGCATGTGCACATTTTGAATAACATGTACATTTTCATGCGAGAGCATGTTCCCAAATTCCCAATTGCCAATTTTTTAACCATAACTTCATGTAGGATTAGTTTTGTTTGTTCCATAACCACTTCATGATGTTTTCATAAGTTAAAATTGACTATTCAAAGGTAACAAAACAAAAGTTTCAACATGATTGTTCGAGAAAAAACACCAACATCATATGGTCTGGAAGATGTTTTTAGGGCTCATGAGCCATGCATAAGATCCCAAACAACCCTACATGCCCTCTAAAGGGAATATTTGGTGAATGAGTATATAATAATAGTGATGTTATAATGTTTTTCTCTCCATAAAAGGGTATTAGGGACCCTAGACATGGCATGAGGAGGAACACCAATATAGGGCCTAGAATATGATTTAATATCTCATCGGCCATAAATATGGTCCCAAACCCACATAGGCCCTATAAAGGGAACATTTATCCCATGGATATGATATGTGCACCGTTATGAGTTTTCCCACACCAATGATGAGTTTGAATGCCCTAGTCATGGTTGGAGGATGAAAACAAATGTTCTATGGCATGATGAAAGATTTTATAATTCATGGGCCATCATGCATCGAATTTGAAACTATCACAAGGGACATTTATAATGAACCTTAGCCATTATAATCTTTGCACAATAGGGATTGTATTAGGGCCTAATATGGCCCACATGTGAAAAAAAATGTCTTTTCCCTTAAATTTGATGCTTTATGGATTATTCATGATGCAAAGGGCACTATAATATCAAATAAGCTCACAAAGGGAATATGGAATGCATCACTTAGTTATGTATCCCTTAGGATTAATTATGGAGGATAGATGATAGTTGTATATTAGTTATTTGATAAGACATATGTATTAATAAAATGATTTTCATTACACGATTACAAAAAATATGAGAATGAATATTAGTAATTGTAGAATTTACATAGAACACTAATGTCATAGGATGCATGCACATTATGTAAAATTAATTTTTTTAGGAGGGAAAGTATCATATGTCCATGTTGTCTAATGAGTTTATGTCAAATTTGATTTTTTTTCTTAAAAACATGGTGGTGCTCGGGATCACATAAACCAATTAATTAAATTCATCATTTCCAAATAATTTGTCATTGTGTTTCATTTTGACAATATTTTTAAATAGTTTACATAGACTCTTCTTTGTTGAAATTGCATGCATTTATAGATCTATTTCTATGGATTCAAAATATATATTTTATATGAATGTTATTACTTGATTACTTGCATGCATTTATAGATATATTTTTATTAATTCCAAATATATATATATATATATATAAAAATTACAAAAATGTAATTGTGTCTTATTATTTTAATATTTTTCATGTAATGTGTATCATAATTTAAAAATACATGTCTATGTTTTTGCAATAAAATTTTAACACAACCATTTTTAAAAAATTGACATTTTTGCCTACAAACTAAAAAAAACATATTGATTCTATTGTCACCTTTTTAATTTTTTTTTTTATTATTAATATAAAGTGAGGTGCATTTTATAGTTTAATATGACACTTGGCATAAGTCATCCCAATATGATATTTGAAAAAAAAATAACATCCCAATATGGAATATATTTGCACCATCACTACTCATAAATATACCAATTATACATGTAATTATGAACAATTATTATAATGTTATCAATAAAATAAATGAGAAAATAACATTTCATAAAAATAATTTTCTTTGTAAACATGTTTAATCAACATATTGTATCTTGCTGGAAGTTAAACAATTTACCTTGAAGAATTTAACATTATATGACATTAATAGTTATAATTTTTTGCAATTACAATCCAAAGTAAACGATTTCATAAAACTAAAGTTAAACATTCTATGACAACTATGAATTCTAATGAGCGATACATAAATTTAATTTAAAAACAAAGAAATCATAAGAGTACTTATAATAAATTTTATAAATCAAACAACAACAACATCAACATCAACATGATTTGAAAAAACACAATAAACATGTGTGCTATATTGTTTATAGCGCACCAGTGCAATTGAAAGTGAACTGAAGTGGTTTTTATGCAAAAATTCATCGAGAAACAATTTAATTGACAAAGTAAGTATGCAAACTTTCACAATTAAAGTTTTGTAGAGGTTGTGCTTTGTGGAGGAAATCACTCTTTGATGCCTCTCATAATTTAGAGCATGGAATCGATCCTCTACCACTTCCTTGGTGCTCTGCCTCTCATCTCCTCCTCTATAAGCCACTCAAATTTCTCCAAGATACTATTCTCATCATTCTTGTAGCCATAATATGAATTGGCGTCAATTCACTTGTAGATTACATACCTACAACTCCTCTTTTTCACATTGAGGGGGATAATGAATAGATTTTTGAGGATGGGGAGGAATTTTGTAGCCCCGAAGTATCTGTAACTGGGTCCCTTTCCAGTGGCATCATATACATCAACTTTGTTCCCTTCCAAGTTCATCATCTTGGCCCCTAATTTGGCATAATTAAGACTGCCAAGCTCTATGATTGGAGCTTCTCAGTTCCCCTTTTCTTTGTTCAACAAGAAAGGACCTTGGTGTATGTCTTAATAATAACATTGTGTCAATCTCAATAATGACCTAAGCTCCATATTGTATATTTAATAGAAGTTAAGAAGAACATTTCGAAAAAAAATTGATGATCCATGAACTTTGTCACTATGCCTTATCGCTAAATATTAAGCATTTCCTTAGCCTTGGCCTTCTCCTCCATGATATCCTCACTCATGTACTTACTAAGAATCTCATCATATTTCTTATTATCCACAACCACACACTCGATCACTTTCTCATTCAGAAGGGGCACATGGGAAACAAACTCTTTCTCTCTTTCCTGTTAGTTTCCCTTGTCTTTCTCTCCTATTTCTTCTGCCACATCCTCATATTCCTAATAGGACTGGAATAATGGAAATGATATCCCTACTCTTTATAGTCAACCTAGAATCCCTCTAGATGGACTCGATTATCTACCACTCCCTTAGTTCTCTAGCCCGCATCTCCTCCTCCAGGAGCTACTCAAATTTCTCCAAGATGTCATTCTCATCATCCCTATCACCTTAATAACTAGCATCAATTCACTTGTAAATTGCATACCTAGATCTCCTCTTCTTCACCTCAGGGTGTTTATAAAATAGATCTTTGAAACTGGGGAGGAATTTCCCAGCCGCACTTGTACAATTGATTGCTAGAAGATGGAATGTTACAATCTTCTAGCAACAAATTGTACAAGTGTTACTAGGAAATTCCTCCCCAATGTCAAAGAGTTATTCGATAAGCCCCACAAGGTGAATAAGAGGAGGTATATGTATGGGATATACAAGTGAATTGACACCAGTTATTATGGAAACAAGGATGATAAGAATGATATCTTGGAGAAACTCGAGTGGTCAACGAAGGAGGAGATGCGATCCAAAGTGCTAAGGGAGTGGTAGAGGATCGACTCTATCTAGAGGCATGCTAGGTTGATGATAAAAAGTGGGGATGTCCTTGCCTGTAAGATGATCCCATTCGAGGAATATGAGGATGTGGCAGAAGAAATGGGAGAGAAGGACAAGGGAAACCAATAGTAGAGAGAGTGAGAGTTTGTTGCCCATGTTTCCCTTCTAGATGAGAAAGTGATTGAGCACATGGTTATGGAGAAGAAGAAAAATGATGATCTTCTTAGTACATGAGTGAGGATCTCATGGAGGAGGAGGTTGAGGCCAAGGAAATGATTAATATTTAGTGATAAGGTGTATTGACAAAGCTGATGGATAATCAATTATTTTTCCAAGTGCTATTCTTAACTTCTATTAAATATACAATATGGAGCTTACGTCATTCTTGAGGCTAACATAGTGTTATAATTAAAGACATCCACTAGGGTCCTTTCTTGTTGAATAAGAAAAAGGGGCACTTGGAATCTTCTATCATAGAGCTTGGTAGTCCTAATTATGCCAAAGTAGGGGCCAATATGACAGACTTGGAAGGGAACAAAGTTGTTGTTCTCGGTGAAAATTACTTGCCATCCTCAAAGAGCTATTCGTAAGCCCCCTCGAGGTGAAAAAGAGGAGGTGCTGGTATGCAATCTACAAGTGAATTGACACTAGTTCATATTATGACTACAATAATGACGAGGATGACATATTGGAGAAAGTCAAGCAACAAGCGAAAGAGGAGATGTGAGGAAAAACATTGAGGAAGTGGTAGAGGATCGAGTCCATACACTAAATTATGAGAGGAACCGAAGAGTAACCTATGTTTTTGCATCCGCAAAGCAAAACCTCCACAAAATTTAATTGTATAGGTTTGCATATATAGTTTGTGAATTAAATTGTTCTTCTTTTGGATGCTACTGCTGCTACTACGCTTAACATCATTGATGTATCTGATTAACATAAAATTCTTTTTAGGCACATATATATAGATAAATCAAATTTAAAATATAAAACACAAACATATATAACTAATTTGTATTGATAAAAAAATGAACTTAGTTTTTGTTTGCAAAAAAAAGTGAAAAAATAACCGATGCTATTAACAAAAACACACGCACCACTTTTGGTGCTCCCTATCAGACATAAGGTACCAAATAGAGGTGTTTTAGATATAACACACTGGTGCATCATTGTTAGTTGAACATTAATATCTATAGAAGTGAATTGTGATATATAGCACATGTTAAGGGTTGTTATATAAAACTACCTGCGATGACATTTCACATATGAATTGTGTAACTTAGGGAGATTGGTTCTACATAATGCATTGATGTAGTAAACTTTGTTAATGTTAAACCAAGGGGTGCACTTGGTTATATGAAATGCATTGACTCTCTATGTTTCTTCGAGCACCAGACACTTTTAACTAGTGCATTGTATTTTCTTGACGCACCGTGAACGAGTTTGTTTTAAAAGACACACCACAATGATAATTTTTAAAATATTTTTCCCGGTGCAACTCACTTATTAAAGTATGCAGATTTTCACAGTTCTTCATAATGTTGTTTGTAATTGTGGAATAAACTGTGTAAGTATTTTTTGAAACGTCCAACGTTTCGAGTGGACACTCCACCCATCATCAGGGACTATTGAAGCAATCCATATGAAAAGAGTGCTAGGGTATAGGGGTATATAAAGGTGAAGATAATATGACCGTTGGGTAAAAGAATAGACATAGTCATTGTGAAAAAAAAGAGTTATTTTTTTATTATTAATAAGGTAAAAGTACATAATAAAAGGTTAAATTTTAAAGCTAAGAGAATGGTTAATCAATAATAAGTATTAAATAATAATTTAATCAAATATAATTATTAAATAATAATATGGTTAATAATAGTTAAAAATAATTATTTAAAATTATTATTAACAGTATTATTATTTAATAATTAAATTTGATTAACAATATTATTATTTAATACCTATTATTGATTAACCGTTCTCTTAGCTTTAAAATTTAACCTTTTATTATTTACTTTTAACTTAATAAAAAAATAACTCTCTTTTTTCACAATGCCTATGTCTATCCTTTGCCCCAACGGTCATTTTATCTTCACCTTTATATACCCCCCTACCCCAACACTCTTTTCATACTTATTGCTTCAACAATCCCCAACTCACTTAACCGCACCGGTGCATTTTGTTGAACGTAACACACTGAATCTCCATTTTAGCTTTGTATGAGTTGATACCAGTGCGTTTTTATTATAATGCATTGATAACAGGGCATCCCATAAAATAAACTGATATGGTAAATTATTATGTATTTTGTTCGTTGTGTTGTAGTACACATCATCGATGCATTGTATTCATTTGACGCACCACAAAGGAAAATTTTTGTTTCAAAAACTGGGCGATGCATTCGATTAATAGAATGCACTAGTGCATATATCTCAATTGGCACACTTCCTAGAATCTTAGCAAAGCTTACCATAAGACACACTATGCTAATAATTTGTGAAAAATCAATCCAGTGTCGTGCTCTTTACATTACCGGTGCGTTGTTTGGATCTAGGTGCACCGATTCTACCATGTGAAATTGTTTTATATCAACTTAAGTGGTGTGTTGTGTTAATATAAACACATCGATGCTACCATGCTATTGGGTCATCGATGTTTTGTTTAACGGTGCATTCTGTTGTTGAGAGCACTGGTCATGGGGTTTTCATCAAAACTCCCCAGTGTGCTGGTGCATTTGGTTAACATAAATGCATCATCGACCCAATTTTTATGGAATATAAACACAATGGTGTGATTTCACTAACTTGTTAGGAAATGAGAAACACTTCCAAGATAAAACTAGAAGAAGAGAGGAAGAAATATTTTATCAAGACCGTAATAGCTCTTCTTTGTTGTAAGAAGAGCTAGCTAGTGAGGGTCCAAGAGCCTTCCCCTGGAGGAAGAAGGGACTGATAGTCCCCTTTCTTCTTGGTGATTTGTTTTCATCAATAGATCAGCCTCAAACATTGGTGACATGGGTCTTTTGGTTCTTTTTGTTTCTATGTCCCTATGCTCATGAATTTGGTTTTTATTACATCTCTTAGTTTAATTCTTAATTGTAGCTTTTACTTTCTTTCTCTAACTCTTTTCTCTATAGCTGTCCTACTAAAAAAACCCAACTGATCTTGCAAGCACCTCTATTCTGCTCACCAAGGTGACGAAAGAGGCGCAACAGATTGGCGACTCCACTGGGGAAAGGTATCAGTTTCCTACCTCATTTGGGTTTATTTTTCTCTTCTTTTAGTTTGTTTAACTTGCAGGTGCACTAACCGGCCTAACCTGACCTACCAACTAGCCAATTCCAAGTCGAATTGAGAGAAATCCATTCGGATTTTTCATTCTTGGCCATGTACCATATATGCACGGGTTTTTCAGCCCACAGAAGTGCATCGTGCACCCATGCACCTGACTCACAGTTCTGTTCTGCGCACGTGCGCTTTTTAACTTGTCTCTGCTCGCGCGCATGCGCTCTGTGCGCCTCTGTCTTCACTAGGACCCGCGCATCTGTGCAAAATTTCACATTGTAAAGTTGTTGAGATGTGGGGAAGGAAATTTGCCTTCTTAAAAATGATGTCAAGCATGTTTTAAAGCTGCACCACACTTAGTCCCCTCATCATATAAAGGGGTTAGTCAAAAAACACATAGGCACTTAGGTGGATAAAATCAATTTCCCTTCTTTTCTTTTTGCCACATGGATGGCTTGTTTTTGACTCACAAGATAAGTTGGAAATCATTTTTAATCGCATTTAACTTACATTGGGACTAGAAGTTGAGTAACAGTCACTTAGTATGCTCTTCTCTCGCACCTTCAAGCGATCTTGAGAATCAAAAAAAGATTGTGAAATGATTTCATCTCGCTTAAAAGAACATTAAAACCTTTAGGAGAGGACAACAACCCTTCTTGGGAATCCTCTTAGTTTTCTTTTTCAAACACATCTTAATATTGTAGCGGGCCCATACATGCCCACATGCTACAAAGATAGGATAATGTTTGCATTTTTTCTTTCTTAGATCAAAACACTGGGGAATTTTAAAGGTTTGTAATGGGCCCATACATGCCCACATGTTCAATCTAGGATAGTTTCAAATCTTTTCTTAGATTACATCACAATAGGGAGTTAAAGGGATAGTAATGGACCCACATGTCCACATGCTAGCTTCCTAGGGAATTTTGAATTAAGCAAGGTTGTACCA
>JASDQU010103793.1:512942-523876 GCA_032191745.1 Picea mariana | reverse complement strand
TCTATTTGAGGGTTAGAAATTAAGCATAAATTACACAAACCACATATAACTCATGCATTGGGACGAGAAAAGTATTCTTTTATTATTTTCAAAATGAATCAACTTACAATCAAAGTCGAGACCGGCCACCGCTCCTTGATCCTGATCCTGGGCTCCTCCTCTTCTTTTGTCCTCCAACTGCTTTGCGTTAATTCTCCTTAGACTTGAGGAAAGGCTAAAGGGTTGGGACAATGGATTCGGCAAATGGGCAGAGTTCCTTCTCTATAATTTTACTTCTCCAAATAGTACCCCTACCCCTTCTTTTATAGGCTAGAAGGAACTAGGGTTTTGGACGAACTCTCGGCCATGCATGGCCAAGAGTTTCAGTTAGCTGACCCATAGATTTTTGTCCCATCGACAACTTTCCTTTTTTTTGTGATTCTGAAGGTACACGTGGGTTGTAGTGGGCCTGCTAGCATGTACTTTTTGATACACGAGGGCTGTAGTGAGCCTGCTAGCGTGTACTTTTAAAAATGGAGTTTTTAGAAGAGTTGTTCAATAGTTTTTTGGCAAAGAAGGGATATGAGTTGGCCTGATGCTAGGTAAGCATGTGTGGTGCAATTTAGGGTTATAACATTGGGTCAAAGCCAAAGGTTAGGGTTTGGTGCTTCAAGGTGTTTTCTTTATTATTCCTAACCTTTATTTCATTTATACATTGTTTACCTAGATTATATTAGATATCTACAGGTAATCCTAATATCTAATGTGATAATAATTGTTTATCATTTACATAGAGGCTTTATTTGGTGAATTCCAAGTGCTAACTTGTGAAACCCTAGGGAGATTCACCATCCATTTTTACAAGTTCTTGTTTAGTCAATGATCATATACCTATAGAACTTATATATAACACTTGTTTGGTTGTTTTTATATAGAATATCTATTTCGCATGTGGAAACATCCAAGACATCTTGTTCTTTGTTCCTAATCTCTATATTGGATGGTAGTTTCATGATGTAAATCTGAAATTTCTACATTTTTATTCATATATCAGATTTAGAAGTGAAAGGACAACACTAATATTATCCTCTCTTGGAATATAATCAAGTGGTAAACACATGCACACATTTCACCTTTGATTAATGATAAATGTCTTCACTCTTTGTGCCCTAAAGTAGCTGAAAGGGGTTCTAACCTCTTGTGAGTTTTGTTTGTTGAGTGATAGACTTAATACAAATATGAAGTGGATAATGTTGTTTATCTTATACATCGGATTTTACACAAACATCTACTAGCTCCTAACCTTTATTTGAAGCAGATATAATTGTGGTTCATGCAATTGTTTCTAATTGAATATCTTTAGAGCATTGTAATCATTGATTAGAATCCTAGTGCATAGTCTTGTTACATATTTTGTGGATTCATTAAAGTAGATCATATGATTGCATGGTTTTATTTCAATTAAAAAGGTTTTCTTTCATTACTTGGGATACCCTCCCATGGCTTCTAGGAGTTGGCCTAAAGTGCAACGAAAAGTTGACCGAGGTGACAATGGTGCACTTTCTATCTTGTTTCCCCAGTTAACACCTGTGTTGGGACTTTTCACAAGGGTCCTAGTTCAAGTGATAACATTTTTGGTGTTGTTCCCTAGGATAAAGTCCATCTCCCAATTTTTGTTGGGTTTATTCTTGTATCTGTATCTTGATCAGATTTTTTTGAATGCTAATATTGATTATCTCATATGGAGACTCCATTTAAAGAAAATATAACAAAGAGATACATTGCAAGAAGTAATTTCCATAAAAAAAGTTTGAAAAGATAAATAAATCTTGACACTTGAATATATATTGGTGACTCCACATCTTTGGTATTTGTATGATTGGTATTCAATTCTTTCATTTTAAGAAACCATCATTTTATATGTTTAAAGTATGCCTTCTAACAAGAAAGAATTTTATGCTAATGTATTTGTTCCTTTGGATATATCATGCATTCTAATACATCCACATATGTTCCCTATTGATATATTTACCCATGTCCTAAATTGTGATGGAAACTCTTGGTTGGCTTCAAGTCACCTTGAATATTTTATGAATTATGTTGTAAATACTAACATTTTATATGAGGATCTATTGATTAAAACATTTTCATATTCAATGGAAGGAGAAGATGCATGGGATCGATATTGCAGTTTCAAGACTAAATGGATAAAATCATTTCTGCAATTAATGAGAAAGTTTCAGTAACATCCCTAGCTTTAATCCCCACAATTATAATGTAATTTTATAAATGTGAATTAGGCTGGTGAGCCAATATGTTGGGGAAAAGAGTTGTATTGATTAATATAGCCGAAGGTAGAACTATGTATTATGTACATTGAAATGATTAATAAAAATATTAATCGATGGATATGATACGAGAGGAATGTTAACTATGGGGGGCTATGATTCCACAAGAGAGGGGGATAAAAGGGGTTTTATTCATGGATTTTAAATCCCAAACCTTTCCCTTGAGTTTTATTGCTGAGTGAGCCATCTATTTTTTGTTGAGTGTTACCAAATCCAATCATTGAATTCATGTAAGAGGTTGGGTGAGGAAGTCATCCCACTTAGTTATGATAGCACAGGTTAAGTGTAGTCATCTTATTTAGGAAGAGTGAGAGTCAAGAAAGAAAGGAAGAAGAAGAAAATTCATATGAGAAAAGGAGGAGTTTTTTACAGTCATTTTTTGGGTAGCAATGGAGGAGCTAAGAAGAGCACCAACCATATTATGCTCGAAGGCAACCATTATTGGGTTGTGTTTATGATGTAATCCTGTAGTGTGTTTCCTATTGAGTAAATGGCTCAAGAGCCTTGTGAAGGTTGTTGTGACCACCCTTGAAGAACCTGATAGTTACTAGAGTCCCTAGCTGTGAGATTCCTGGCCAATAAAGTGTAATGGAAGCCTTGATAAATGAATGGCACAACCCGATGGAATGAAAACAATGAAGGGGCTACATTCCTTGGGTTGTGCAGGTTGTGAGGAAGAGAACTAGTGGATTGGGAAATATTGTTGTAGTAGAAATTGGTTTTTGGGATGATAAATGTGGAGAGTGGATGTTATAATAAAAATCCATCCATTGGAATGGATCCCACCTATCCAGATTTGAAACTAGTTACAACTTATTTGATAGCTTGGCACGAGGTAGAGACTACCCGCAACTCAAATGGTACTATGTCTGAGGCAATGAAAAGGGGAAAAAGGAGAGGTGAAATGCTTATGAAAGTTCTCTCTTAGGACCACCCACCTTGGGTATTGACCTCCCTCAGCTTCTTGAGTGGCCAAGATGGCCTAGGGGGTGAAAATTATAGAAAAGGGAATGAAAATGAACATGCTGATTTTTGGGACAAAAAACTAATAAAAGTGAACAAAAAATTGTTCGCTCCCTTATGGCCTTGGGAAAATGTTCAAAATTGGTTCCCAGGTTAAACTTGGGTTTTGACCAATTTCTCGGTGAATGTCTTGTGAAAAATTATTGACGAGTAAGAGTCAAAATGACCTTAATAATCTACAACAAGCTCTTTTAAGGTGGTGGTAAGTGATGTACAACACGTTTTTCATGACTCCTAAAGTAGGGGAACAAGTGCATAATGGCCCGGTATTACCTAGAATTTCCTGGAAAGTGGTCCCAAGACTTTTCAAAGTCTGAAAAAGGGTTCTAAAAATTAAGTCACAACCTATTAGTAAGTTGTAGTAGCTATGTAAAGAATATGTAATTGGATACAACTTAATATTATCTAAGGTGTTGGGTTGATTGGCGAAAGGTGAAGACTTTAAACATGTATTAATTGCGATTTTAAGTTGTTTAAACACATGCAGTGGCTACCATACCATTTTGAAGGTTCTCCCGATTAGAAAAACACCTATTATCCCACAACTCTTCCACTTAGTATAAAAATAGTAGTTTAGATAGACCACATGGTTATAATGAAGAGTGTCCCATGCAATTCATATAAGGATGGATTAGCCACTTCTCTTCACTAGCACTTTCTGGCTCTAAAAGATGCCTGAATGGAAGAAGGATACTTGTGCAAAGGAAGAGGATCAAGACCCCCCCAAGGGAGTTTTCGCTAAGCTTACCCAAGTAAAGTAGTATTCCAACCAAGCTAGTCTAATAAAATTATTGACCATGTGATTTACAAGAACCAATGAAGATCACTTGATTAATACCAACTAGAGAAATTGCAAGGGGCTCCTAATGGAGATTCCTTGGATTTGACTTTTAGTATTTTAGAAATGGAAATTCTTTGGCATAAGGGAAGACCAAGGGTTCAACACTTAACAGTGCACCAACAAAACCTCGACTACCAGCCCTTTCAGAAACACCTGTGAAGCAAGTGAAGTCTCACCAGAGGTAGAAGTATGGGGGGTTACAGGATGCACATGGCTATAACTAGGTTGGGACATGATTCTGTGATAAGAGCACTTAGTAGAATATTCTTTTAACAATTACGAAGTGAACATGCATTAGTTTATTAACCTTATTAACACTGTAGAGCATAATCAAAGACATATACGCACAGTAACAACAAGTGATTATGCACCCTGAGAACTTAGCACTGTGAGTTAAGTCTAGCATTAATTTACCCTTTAGCATTTTTAAAGTACTTAAGCAACAACATATATATTCATTACACATCATAATCAAATCTCTAAGCAAATGCATAAAAAAAATAAGACTACACAAAGAAAACCATGAAACACTAGATATACGTGGTTCACCCCAGGGTGGGGCTACATCCACAAACCGCTTCACCTCTTTATTATTCACCAAAATATTACATCCAATCACTCCTGTGCATTAAGACATAGATTTGAAATTTGCACAAGACAAGAGATCTGCGCACTAAGAACTAGATCCTCCTTCTTTACCTTCCAAAAAATAGGTCAAATGCACATAGCCAAAATATTATCATGATACTAAGCACCTTCTAGAAAATTGTAGTCGAGCACAAAGCCTCGACCAAATACATTCCTTCACACAAAGAATTACTCAAACTACTGCTTCTACAATACATTCATATTTATTTATACTTTACAGTAAGGCCTAAACATGGGGAAAACCCATGGGACGACATCCCATAAACCCATTACAAAACCCAGAGGACCTCTTACTAGTTCCACATAGCCCTCAAAATAGGTGAGATCCGCGATCTTAGCTCTGTCTGGGCACTCCTACTTCGACCAGCATGTCGAAGTCCAATAGTGGGCCAAAACTGACCAAAGTTTCCCCAAAACTTGGTCGAGGGCCAAGATGCCCCCAACACTCACCCGTGACTCGTCCCGAGTCACTTAGGTCTGGAAAATGTTGCTTCAAAATCCTTGATCTTAATGCAAGATTCCTCACCTAAGCCTCCTGCTCAGTGAGCTCCTGGACTATTTTCTCTGTAATAGGCCCTTCCAGGCGTTGTTATACTACTACAACTACTTGATCTAACTATGAACCTTGGCCATCGATATCTTCGAACACCTTACAAGATTCATCTTACATAGGTTGTAACTTCTGTGTTACCTCCATTACCTTACCTTAGAGGGCAGTGATCTGCTATTGTAATGTGCATTGCTCCTGGGATCTCTTCATCCTTTCCACTACTATGAGTAGCTTCATCTGCGCCTATAATGAAAATGCTTGCTGTTGTGCCTCTTGTAACTGAGCCTCTAGCTTCTTTAACTTTGGATCCTTGACGAGGCATTCATACATCCAGACACTTCTTTCACTCAACTATTTACATGTCGAGGCGAGGGATTTTATACTTTCTAATGTGTTTTTGGAGGACTCCTCCCTCTGGTCACGCACCTCCTGTGGGGTGCTCAACACCATTCGGGCCTCCAGTTCAACTATCCTAGCCTGAAACTGCTGGAGGGTCTCTGCGAGCTTCACTACTTAAGCTTCAACATGCTCTTGCTCCTTCTGTACCAAGCCTAGCATAGAGCGACATGCTTTTCTTACTGCGTCTTTGAACATAGCCTGCTCTGTGAGAAACTGCTCTTTTTCCTTTTGTAGCTGGGCTTCGCCAACTTTCTTTTCCTCCTGAAGCTCCGCATTCTCACTTTCATAGGCAGCTACACTGTCCTGCAATGCTCGAAACTATACTAGGACTTTTCCTTTCTCCTTTTGCAAGGATTCTATAGTCTTCTCCTTCTCTTCATGAGCTCTTTGGAATCAAGATTCTGTTGCATCAGTAAACTTTCTTAGCTGGGTTTCTCTTTTAGCAGTCATTTCTCTCTGTTCCCTTCTTTATGCCTTCAAACCTGCCTCCAATACTTTGACCTGTTTTGGAGGTATTCCTTTAATATTAATCTCAATGTCCAAGTTGGGGCTAGTCTGTAGTGCTGCGGGGGTGGGAAACTTGATGCTATACTGGGGGAGGGTGATAAAAATCCCTGGTTCACCCTGCAGAGTTGGTTCATCCCTCAAGTATGCGGTCTGTGATGAGGAAGGTGCAGTAGGCACTGCACAAACTAAGCGAACAACATGTTGCACTTCCTTTAACTCTATCTCAATCCTTTCATATAAATCCACCTATTTCTCTTCATATATTTGTAACATGTCTTCAGAGGCATCCTCCATAACTCCGTGGACTAGACTAATGTCGTTGTTAGTGAGAGTGGCTTCCAACTGTGGCTTATTGGCACACATTTTCTTCCTTGTTGAAGGTTTCTTTGGAGTAAATTTCCTCTTTGTCACTGTCACAATATGGGGATCTTCAGGTGGTGGGGTACTAGCTCCTGTAGCTTCACCTCCTCCTTTCTCTTCTTCTCCTTCATCTCCTCCTCCCCATCCTTCTGCTTCATCTTCTCCTCCACCTCGTGAGCTAGACCCACTATCTCCATAAGTTTTCCCTTCTTCCTCTTTGTTACTCTCTATGTCCTGGACTTCAACCTACTTTTTGCATTCCCTCTGCTTCTTCATCCCACTGGACTGTCTGACATGTTCAACTCATGTAACCATCAATATTCCTATAGTATCAGTGTCAGATAACTCTGCATCAGCAACAAGTACAAGAAATTATTCTGGCCAATCCTTTATAATCTGTTCCATATATACATTCGTGAGCTTATAGTATGACTGCAATATTTCCTGGTGCTCATCTCTTCATGTGGTGATGTAAATGAAGTGGGGATCAGTGTGGAACTTCTCTATGGGTTGGTATTGATGTAGGGTACACGGTGTCATACGAGGGAATTCTTCAATGGAGACTTTCAACTGCTAATAATATCTGTGAAACACGACATTAGACTGCCACTGCTTCGTCATGTCATTGGTATACCACAGGGTAGAAAACTGAGTGGCCAGGGGATCCATAGGTTCAATCTATGGGAAATTATCTCCTTCAGGCATCATTCAAGCCAAAAATGCAATCAATATGATCAACCAACTATAGTGAAACTCATACCCTATGTCTTGGGCTTCACAACAATATTTTTCTAACTTGTTGACGAGGTAGTTTGCCTAGTTCATCTACAGGCCCTCCACACACTTTATTGCGAGGTCCACCACGAACTTGGTGACCTGTGTGGGGAGGTTATTCCTCACTAGATTTATAGCTAAGATTTGACAAGAAAGGCACACTACACCATCCTGTATGGAGGCTACCTTGTAACCTCACTTCCCCTTTTCTACCTCTCCATAGGATTCTTTAATGCACTGTGCTAAAGAATGGTCTGAGGTTTTCCCTAGGAAAAACTATTGTGGGTCAGCACCCTTCAAAATTAAAATTGTGATCCGGTAGATCAACACCACATCCACAATAATTCTTCTATCAATCCATATATATCCACCATGATAGCATGACAGAAGGAGTTTAATGTAAGCGTTAACCTCCTGGTGGCAGCCAAATGCAGAATATTCATTACGTTTAATATGGTTGACTATGCCAAGTCCTTGATCCATGGCTACGGGATGAGGTGAGGTTTCTTTCTAGTTGTCTTCATTAAATAATGGTGAGGAGATAGCATGGTGTAGTTCTTCCAGTCTCCTAAGTTGAATTCTCTGTGCTTCAACAATGAGATTTTCCGTAATTGACTTTCTACTATGCGATTTCCTTTCAGAATGTATGCAGTGAACACAGAGTACTCGAAATCATGGGGGATACTGTCATGGTTAACTATGCCAGCCAAAGGCAGAATATAATCAGGAAGGATTGAAGGGATCTTCTTCACGTTAGCCAGATCACTATGGTGCTTTCTTCTTTGTTCAGTTCCAATATTGATGCAGGTGGAAAGACGTCCAGTCAAAGGGGAATCCTACAGTCCCCTAGTTGGAAACACTTGAATACCTTCATATACAAGTATGTCAGCCATGTGTTTCCTAAGAAATTCCTAGACAAACTTCTCCAAGTCGCTGGGTTCGCCCGACACTCTAGCTTTTAATAGACAGCGGATAGATAAACAAACAGGCAGGGTATAATTTTAGATAACGATAGGCAACATAGTTTGACACTTGGACAGATATTGACTTAGATCAGTCAGTCACAGGTAGAAAGAAGTGGACCCAACACCATGATTGATGGGTTAAATAAGTGGGGTGGCATGACAAATCTTCCAACAGACAAGAACTAGAGTTAAATGCTTCCATTAATGTAAATCTAGTCATTATGGCGCGATATCAATGTCCAAAATTAGTCTATAAACCCATAAATATGTTTCCTAACCATTCTTGAGCATCATTCTAATGGTTAGGGTGCCTCCAACGATCATATAACTTCACCAGGGTGAAGTCCAAATATTCACGGACTTACTGTTCCAGCGAGGTTCAAATCCTGCGAACCTGCCTGTTGTGAGGTTCCGGTCTACGAAGTCTTCCATTTGGTTTCCTTGATTTCTTATAGCTTTTCCAACTTATCCTTCTTTTTATTGAGCTTCCTTTCCTTATTTCCTTTTATCTGAGTCTCTTTAACTATTTCTGGAATCCTCTTTCCATTTTTATTCTTATCTTCCCCTAGCATAGTGACTTGACACTATTGAATTACCCTCAAAGGTTCTGAAGTTAATATCCTTTTTCTTAACACTTTCTGAGTGGGCACACTTCTCTCTTGGATAGTTAGGTCCTTAAAGCCTTCATGAATTCTTTCAACCTTGATAGCTAATTCTTTTGCTTTCTGTCCCTCCTGCATTGTTACTTTGCTCTGTTTCTTCGACTTATCCTCTTGTTCTTCTCTTAGTTGGTCTATTTTCCTAGCTATGAAATCCCTTAATTATTTCTTTTTCTTTTCTGTATCTTCTTCCTTTGTTTTCCTTTTGATCTGATCCTTCTCAATCCAAGTCTTACCTAACAAAAGTGGGAAAGGGGTGTTGTCCTCAACAAACCTAATGACTTCAAATTCTTCTTTAGTCGATGTTCCATGAACAATAATAGGTACAGTAGTTACTCTTACACATAAAGTTATCATCTTTTCCTTAAACAAGCCTATCCTTCCTAAAGAAGGTACCACAATAGGCTTTCCCAAAACTTCCCAAGTTTCTTTTGTCATAATATTCACTTGTGTTTCTTCATCCAAGACTATACAGTCTATGTCGAAGTCTTTTATTCTTGCACTTATGCGCTATTTTGATTTCAGGATTTCTGGTAAAGTGACATCTTTATGAACATCCATTGTTTATTTAAACTATAATTACATAGTTTGAACTTCCTTTGACCTTTTCTCTTTATGAATTTCTAACGTCCCCTTAGTCTCTCTAAATCTTTTCATAATTTTCTTGTCTTATGTCCCTCCCTTCAAATTTAGCAATAATCTTTGGATAGTCCTCAACCTTATGACCAACAACCTTACAAAAAAGAAAAATAGGGCCTACCCTAGGGAATTACTTAGCAAGATGTCTCGACCTTCTGCAATTATAACACAAAGTCAATCCTGTTTTTCTCTTAAATGTTCCCCAATTCTTTCTGTACTACGCACTTCCCCTAGGATCATAGTGCTGGACCTGCAATCTACAAAAACATTTTCTAGGTTCCTACATCCACTTATCAGTCCAAAAACTCTTTCTATGCATAGGAATAACATATCTTTCTTCATCCATTAAATTTACTCAAATCAACTCTTTCTTTCAACTATTCCCTAGCCTTCAGACTAGGACACAATCTATTAAACATACTTAAATTTATGCTTTGAAAACAAACAATTTCACTTATCTTTCTCTTACCAAAGCACAAAGCTTTCCTCTTTTAGAATATTACCTCTTTTCTTCAAAAAAACTTACTTTCTTGGCACAAATATTCACAATTCAAGTAGAGTACTACGCACTTCAACAACAAACCACTACACAAAACTTTTCTTTTTATGTACTTCAGTTCCCAACAATCACAGTTTCACATCCTGACAACAGAACCGTTTGTTGGCATAGGGGAAAACCCAGGGTTCAACACTTAACAATGCACCAACAAAAACTCGACTACCAGCCGTTCTGACAACACCTACGAAGCAGCCGAAGTCTCACCTGAGGTTGAAGCAGGGGGGGTTACAGGACGTAGGTGTCTGTAACTAGGCTGGGACACGATTCTGTGATAAGAGGACTTCCCAGAATATTCTATTAATGCTTAGGAAGTGAACATGCATTAGTTTATTAACCTTATTAACATCGTAAAGCATAATCAAAGAAAGATAAGAGCAATAAAAACAAGTGATTATGCACCCTGAGCAATTAACAATGTGAGTTAATTCTAGCATTCATTTACCCTTTAGCATATGTAAAGTACTTAAGCAACAAAATACATATTCATTACACATCATAATCAAAGCACAATGCATAATATAAATAACACTGCACAAAGAAAACCATGAGACACCAGATATACGTGGTTCACCCCAAGGTGGGGCTACGTCCACAAACTGCTTCACCTCTTTATTTTCGAGGAGATTCATTTTAGGGGAAATGAAAAAACATCGTGTAGGGCCTCAAAATGGCTCTGGAAGTGA
>JASDQU010103793.1:478857-503123 GCA_032191745.1 Picea mariana | reverse complement strand
GGGAAATGGTCCAGATTGCTGATGTATCATAGACAATGACTTCCCATTGTGGTTAGCATGGGGAGTGGTCTAGGGCAGTCTCTCTTCTTGAGGGTTACTCAAGAAGACTGGCCCGCATCGTTAGACAACAATTACTCATTCTGGTTAACATGAGGAATGGTTCATTTTGGAGGTTGATACAGGACAATATTTTCCTCTTGTGGTTAACAAGGGAAATGGTCCAGACAATCATTCCTTAGGGTTTATACATTCTCTCCAGGGTGTACTTTTATTAGTGTAGGAGGAATGGCCCAAGGTGGGGAATGGTCCAGGCTCAACAATCAGGGACAGACATTCCTTAGGGTTTACACATTCTCTCCAGGGTGCACTTTGATTAGTTTAGGAAGAATGGCCCAAGGTGGGGAATGGTCCAGGTTTAGAATACATGACAGTTATACTTCCTTTCTTGAGAAGAATAGTCCAGATATCTCATTGTTCTACTATGAGGGAAAATATTCTTTCATATCTCACAGATGTGAGTGAAAGATTGGCCTAGATGATTCAGTTTATTTTAACAATATTTTTCTGTGCAAGTTGGGATCAGATGATTTTTCTGGAGACTACCTATCTCCAAATAGTAGAGATATACTACTATGGTGGATTTGTTCCACTATTTGTGACTATNTACCATGGATAAACACAGGTGTGTTCTATCAATTGATATTGTACCAATTGTCATAGGAGATTATCTAGTTGGATAATAATGACAATGCTCGTGATACTACCAATTGAATGGTCTATTTGTTCTCAATACCATACCTCCCTAGCTAGGAGGGAGTGTTGATATTATGGTAGCTTTGGGAGGTATGAACCTCTATTGTGACCTTTGACAAGATTATAATGTTTTAGAAGGAAGAAAAGAAATGAAGGAAACCCTATACAAGATGTCATCTGCAAAAATATAATTAATATGAATTAATTAGTACCCATAAGGAGAATTCGGCCCAAGTAAGCCTGCCAAAATTACTATAAATACAGGGCGCCAGTCTCTCATTATACACACTTCTCAGAATTGCAGAGAGCAATTTCTGCGCACTGCAGTCCAATAGTTTTGTGCTCAATTCCTGGGGAAGGTGTTGCACCAATTTTTGGGTGAGACTATCTGATCATCTTGGTTACTTCTTGCTTGGTGCACTAGCCTCTCTTGGCTATTGAAATGCTACCGGGATTCTTTTCTCTTTCAAGGTCAAGGTGATCGGAGGGTGGCTTCGGACTATGGTTGGGTGACAAGGGTATTGTCAATGGTAAAATGAGCACAATCCTCCATATTATAACACCCCTTACTAGGTACACATAGTCCTCATAATAGGTAATATTTGCGATCTCAGCTCCACCTGGGAGCTCCTACTTTGAATAGCAGGTCGAAGTCCAAAAGTGGGCCAAAAATGACCAAAGTTTCCCCAAAACTTGGTTGAGGGCCAACAAAATTGCATAAATTGAAAATCCAAGCCATCCACACAGTGAGATCATGTCTTACTTTCGCAAGCGTTTCTCCTGGTCAACAACAATTGAAATCTAACTAACTTGTATATCGTATAAATATATGTATATATATAGTAGCTAGATAATAAAGTGTTTTTGGTTTGGGTTTCGTGGGGCAAACCCCTACCTTTATGCATGTTTTGGTTTTTTTGTTTTTTGATTTTTTGAATGGACACTTTAGAGGAAGAAACCTATAAGTTAGAAAAAGAGAAAATAAACAATACAAATGAATACCAGTTCACCCTCCCTACTAAACTTGAAGTTAACCACAATAGGTAAGATGGAAGAGAAACCCAACCATCACCCAATCATAGGGCTATGCACCTTTTTTCCTTCGTATTAGGTGGTGTGGTATTTGAATAAATTCAATCAAGAACAAACTAAATACCTATGCTATTCAACCCAAAGGAATGGGGCTGAATCTCTTTGCGGGCCGCATAGCTGCCATATGCACGAGAGCCTCAACTAGTTCTTTGTTTGGGGAATTGAAATTATCTAATAAAAATTAAATGAATGATGATATACAAAGAGAGAATTCATATTGTTTATGAACATGAAATTACATGAAAACACACAAATTTCTCTACATACGCATTGTATAATAACACTAACGCATGTGTGAGGTTTGTGAAACTAAGTGAAATTGAAATAAGTGTAAAATTGAGAGTGGGAGAAGTATTTATAGGTATGTCCCGATGTTTTTGTTTGTTTTTTTGCTAGCCTCTTTGCCTCAAACAAGTCTTCAATTGGTTCTCAATCGCTTAACAAAAGAAAAAAAGGTAACTAGTTAACTCCTAGCAGGTAAACAATGAATTTTTAGTGTTTTTTTAGTAATAAAACTAGACTAAATAGAACAAAAATTTGTAAATTACAACGATATAACAAAAAACTAAGATGGCTCTCCCAGAAGGGTAAATTGACCAAAATAGTCAATTTTCCTATTTAGGAAAACAATATAAATGACATAAAATTTAAGGCTAAAAGAAAAGTGAAATGAGATGAAATAGACAACAATAACCAACAAAGAAAAGAGGGGTTTGAGGGATATCCTAGGGACCCCTAGAATATAAGACACCCAAGCCCCTAAGTACCCTTTAGGGGACGGGGTCTTACATTTTCACTTTTTCTTGGTCTCCTCGAATCCATTTAAAATTCCACCATCATCTTCTTCTTGTTAGAAGATTTCCATGGACTATAATTTTGCTCAAAACAAAGCTCTAGATCAGAAGTTATGGCCCTTTGAAGTTTCCTGGGCCTTTATTGGCCAAAAACCTCTTTATTGTCATGTGGTACCCATGTGGCTCTATGTCACTTGTGTCACCTGACGTGGCACTGACATGTCATAACACACCATCCTCTAATGCAGACGTGGCACCTCCCACAAAATTCACCGGCATCGACCCTTTTCTGTGCTCAATACTGAGCTCCACATCCTCCCGATATCCGCTCTCACCAGATGATGACACCTTTCCCTAGTTCTCGGTACCATGGAACCTTGGGCCTTCTACATTCTACATAGTCCCAAAATTCCTGATGAGATGGAGCCTATGAAAAATGATGCTACTAAACCCTGCCACCCAAGAAGACATGTTACCTTTGTCTGCCACCTAGCATGACACACAATTACTGTTATCTTGTGACATGTGGCACTAGTTTTTCCCATGAAGCTCTATCTAAAAATACTAAAACCACTTGACACGTGGCATGATAACCATGTGACATGTGGACCTCCCATGTTGATTGATGTGATATACATGTCATTGTAGAGCCCAAAGTTCATCCAACAAGGCATTGCCACTTATCCACTTCCTATTCGTTGAATGACATCATCTGACGTCATCTCGGATCTATCGGGCATTGACTATTGAACTTTTTCGTAAGGTCTATATTTCGAAGACCTATAAGTGGTGCAATATCTGAGATATAGTTGGAATCTTGGGGCACACGGACCTATTTGGTCATGCCACCTAGCATGACACATGTCAACAATTTTCCATCTAGACTTCCCTCCAAATATGCTACATCGACATGACACATGGAACTCATACCACTTGACACATGGCACTCATTTCCTCCATGGATCCTTGTCCAATATTGTCAAATATGTGTGAGACCTGGAACCACTCATGTCATGACATGTGGTGCCACCAAGTAATATCAGACGTCGGGATCTCGACCCCTTACCAAATTCCAGTAGGATAAAAATCCCCGAGGTTCACCATCCAAGGATTACAAGATAATTAAAAAATTTAATCTCATGATTAATTAAGGTAATCACTGGATTATGAGAAACCTTCGATTCCCAAAGTCTCGAGGATTACGAGATGATTAATTAAAGTAATTTTAGTGATTAGGAGATAATTAACTAGGTAATATCAAGATTATGACTCCCAAGCTTTACCACAAGCTCTATGACAGAGATCAATCCATCACGTGGAATCTATGGAGGACACGTGTCACCACCAGAAGACCATGAAAATCAGGACATTGATGCTTTATCGATCTCCTATACACTAAAACTCCCAAGGTCTAGGCTCTGATTGAATTTCCATAACAAAGATCTATGAATAAGATCTATCGGCTTCAAGATCCTATGGATGAGGATTTAGGTGGCTTAATCTGAGGCATCCATGCCTAGTTTGGCCCTACACTTGCTCCACCGGCTAATCAAACACTTCCAATTGTCAATCCCTTGACATCCTATCTTCCAGGATGGTACAAGACATAAAACATGATGTCACTCTCTCTCTCTTGTGCTTGTATAATGAGGCATGGAACTCTAGTCCCTAGATATCAAATATCGAGACTTCCAAAGGGGTTTATACTTAGAATTCTCCTGAGGTTTGGTGCTCGAGTTCCCTAAGATGTTGAACCCCTCCTGAGCTTACATATTCTATTGATGACCGATATTTTTTAGATCGTATATATGGAGATTGTGGTTTAAGGTGCTCATTCAAAGGATTGAGCCCAACATGGCCCACTCTCAACCCTATAAAAAATAAACCTCCACCATGTAGAAAATTTGGCCACTCTATCTGCCTACGTGAAAACCCTGTCACACGTGATGAAAAATCCCTATTAACGCTTGTATATGTATAATAAAGGTATGGAACCAGGGGCTGGAACCCTGTTCTGTCGGGTTCCCATTCCTCCTATATGATCTACGATTGGCATTCAATCCACAACTGATCCAATGATTATAGAGTAATGATAATCTATAATGAATTTAAACAGGATCAATTCCCATCTTGGCATGAATTATATCTACTCAAGCTCATAAATTAATGGTTGTTAAGTCTCATCACTCATACTCAACATTTTACATTCATTTATTTACTTATGACTCTAGTTTTCTTTCACAAGAAACCCATTATGACGATGGATATTTCCAGGTGCACATATAACCCATGAAATCAAGTTCATTTTCTTTACCTTAGAATCATTACAAAATGCTCATATTCAATTGTGTAAGGAATGAACTATACTCACTATCCTATAGTCATCCAAATGCAAGGATTTACCAATTAAACATGATTCAATATCATAAATCACGCATGCACATTTATAGCACCATTACAAACATCCAACTATGCATTCCAATTCAATTACACAAAATGTGGAGATACTTATCTGTTTACACATTGTATCTATCCAACTAACTGTCGATGTTCTCCTTTCAACCCAACCATAGGCTCTTCTTGGTCAGTCACTTTAGCAAGAGGCCACCCCCGTGCCAGGCCATGATATCACCAGGAAATTCTCTCACTGATGACTCATCAAGTCAATATATAAATTATGGAGGTTAATCTCCTCCACTTATTTGTAAAAAACAAAATTCTCCCCTTCTTCCTACTGAACTTAGGACCTCAACATGGTTTATCAGATGCCTTCCTAGCTGGATTTGTCTCCAACCAACATCAATCCTACAACCCTCTTGTGTTCAAGTTAGGAACTCATGGGGTATTCTTTGTTATAACATGATGAATATTATTGACATCCTTATGGGTATATTCTTCCTCACCCACCTAGCCCAGGCATCTTTGAGGTTTATCAGATGCCCTCCCAGCATCAAGCTCATGGATTTATCGACTCAGGTTGGGATCTTGGATTCTCAACAGATTATGGAGAACACTCTCCATAACTCTACTCTTGGTAGATATTTCCTCACACACACCTATCCTAGGCCTCATTGAGGTTTATCAGATGCCTTCCCATTGTCAAGCCTGCGACCCTCTTAGATCAGGTCAGGTTTCTGGGCTCTCAGACCCAAGATTCAGAGCTCAAGATCTTTTATGTTACTATGTTTTACATAGTCAATCCTTTTTTCTCCCCTTATGAACTCCCTCGGGTTCTCTCTCTTAGCCAGATCCCTCGCCTCTCTATATATTTATGTCTTTCCTCATGTTCTTTTCTTGCATGCATGACTTGGGAGGGTTCTTGACTGGTTCGTCTGTTTCTTCTGTCAGAAGGAAATTCATGGGTCAATCATGGGGGACCTAGGGTGACATTACTTGTTTTCCTCTAGCTAACAATTTTTTGTCACCTTAGGTATCCCTCCATGCTTCCATTCATTGAGGTGGTTGTTTTTTCAACCACCAATCCTCCCTCATTAATTGATTTTCCTTGAAATTGGGGCTAAGGGAAAAAAATGAACATTTCCAAATCATATATCTCAGCAAAGAGGATTGGGTTGTCTTGTGATGATATAATGAACCCTCCTCTTATAGGCTTCCTCACTCTTTCCTCTAGCGGTATAATGGCCAATACTTTAAGGCTTCACCCCCACAGTCAGATGTTGGCATTTATAATTAAATAATACCATGTTTACAATGTTTTTATACCATTTCATGGAAACCATAAATCATGATTAATTAGACATAATCACAGGTTTAGAAAGGGGGGTATAACAATCCCCTCCCCCTTCAAAGGAACACTGTCATCAATGTTCTTTCTCATTGACAACTGTCATGCCTTCTTCTTTCAGGTGTCTCATAAATGTTGTTCCTCTTCTTGGTCTGGTCCCTTCCCATATTCTTGGCATTTAGCACATGCCTACCACAATTTCAAACAACAAGCATGTTAATTCACAATTTCATGCATAAACATTTTAGTGTTTTTCATAATTCAAGAGGAATAATTTACATATCAACACAATACTTATATATCATTTCATGGATCTGCGTCCACATGGCTGTCACATTTTCTCGGCTCACTGTTTTTCCTTGACATACCCATTGTGTACATGATCCCAATCAATAGTTAAAAAAAATTTAGAGACTCCACCTATTCTTACACCTGAGCTATCAAAGCATCCCCTTTCTTATGGTCACTCACCCTCTAGGCTCAGGTTCAGGCATCCCTTTATTTGCTATACAATCCCTCAGATGATCCATCTTTCTTGCTAAGGCTCTCTTGCACAAGAAGCATTTTAGAGACTTTGTTGAGTCTTACAGCTGAGGAATCCCTTGTTGTTTCTCTGCTGAGGCATCCATCTGGCTTGCTCTATCGAAAGTGTCACTTCGGCCCATGTCACCATGAAACATCATTCTATGGGAATCATGTCTTCTCACAGGGTTCTCATGTCACTACATTAGCCATTTTCTATGCTTTCTAGCTTTGACAATCATCATATGTCCTCCCCAAAAAGATATTTCATTTCACCTGTATCACATGCATATAGTGATTCTTGAGATGTTATCATCAATTTCAATCAAATTTCTTTCAAATATGTCATGAATAGATTTCAAATTTCACATTTTCATTTTCAAATATGTTCCACATAGGAACCAGATTCACAAGTATGAGATTTCCTTCTCATAATAGTTTGGCCTTTTCGTAACCAACATGCATTGGTCCCCCTTATGGACTCATTTTGATGCCATAGCCACGACCCTTCTTCCTGCAATTCATTCTTCACACATCCAAAAAAAATTGTTAGTTCTCATGCACATTATATTTTCATTGCACATTTGCAGTGATTTCCAAACAATTTTCAGAATTGTGAATAGTAACAATTGCATCACATTCTTTCACTCAATGTTAGAAAATATAAGTGAAATTCCATTCCTTACACATGCACTAATTCAACATACCAAGACTTTTCAAATGAAATCAATTCATCATATGAATTTAACCAATGTGTTGATGTCCATGGCCACATTTACACACAATGCACTCTTGCATTGATTTCAGATTACCACATTTCATATTAGGAACTCTTTCCATGGTGTTTTGGAACTCATCCAACATCTTGCCACATGGTTCCTTTATGCACATTTATTATTACAGCAAGACTGGGTTTTCCTACTTTTGTTGATTGTGATCTTAAATCAACATACTTGAAACTAAAATTTTCACATGAATGCATTTAAGAATTATTTATTTACTAGTAACTAGGGTGCCAACACTAATGGACACCCAATTCCTTTCTTTACCATTGTTACATTTGAGTAGAACATTGGAATACCGTTCCTCCATAATGGGCAGTACATTACCTATCCTCTCATGCAAACATGCATTTCCTCAATGCATTCAATTCTATATGCTTCTTTTGAGCACCCTTGTCCCCAATCATTCCCTATTGGTAAAAGTACTCATGACACTTTGTTCATGAATTTATTGCAAGGATCACAATCATACTTGGCTTCTATAGGCTCCTCCCTCTACCCTCCAGGTTCTTCTTTCCTGAATCATACCCTTCTTGGGTATCAATGGCATACAACAATCACTTAAAATTGCATGCAAATCATCAAATAATAAAAACATTTCAGAAGGGATTCTTACCCAATCCATTTTTAAATTCTCATGTCACATGGACATGAGGTTTTTGTACCTGTTCTAGCTACCAACACCCTTTTATGATTTTTACCTCATTAGTGGTGCTTCATGGTAACTCCCACGATCCCTTTCATATTTATCTTTTATCAACAACCTTCTTGCATTTAACCTCTACTTGAGGTTGTCCACCATTGGTAGTTTTCCTTCCTTAACAACTCTAGTCATTTCCTACATATATCATGCATCATCACATTCACAATTATATCAGTTTTCATGTGAAATAAAAATGCACATACCATAGAATTTAAATAAATAAAACATTTTCAGACATTCCCCAACATATATCTATGCACTCTATCACCTTGCTCCTTAATGTGTTAACTAGTGCATTCACAATCCCATTTTCAACTGTATCTATAGTCATACAACTATCAAAATTATCATGCTAGAAGCATTTACAAATAACAATATATCAGTTTCTCATACCAAAGAAACACACTAAACATCATGAAACGAGTCAAGGGACTCTTCCCTTGTCCAACTCCTTCCACACAACTCAAGACTTTTAGTCCAGCTGAATTATTTCCAAGGCCTCATTGCCTTTGCTTATCACAGCTCAACCAAGCCCATTCATTTACACATACTTATCAATTTTGTCTTTCATTTACATACTGCACTTATTTTCACAACTACTCTTTTAAAGGATACAATTTAATCCTTTTCTCCTTATTTTCTTCTACAATTTATCCCTTCCTGGGACCTCTCTTCTCTCTTCCTTGAGCAATCTTCATCAATTTCTCCTTGACCTTCTTGGATAATTAACATGCTACATCAACAAGTTTCTTGTTCATAATGAATTATGAGCTTGTGCATACTGCACATTTCCCAAACATAAATAAAATTGGTCCTCATTTGTTTACATGTCTTTTTACTCATGCATGATATTGTAAAATGTAATCTAGGATTATTATATCAATAGGATTTGTATCCCACTTCCCAATTCTCAACAACCATTAAGGTTATAGATTTGTTCTCCTGATAGAATATTTGCACAGTTCCTCCAAAGGGAACTTCTTCAACGTGCAACCCTCTTGTTGCATATCTAATACCATATTAAATTATCTCAATCTAGAGTTAGCTTCAACTTTATTATTTGAGAGATTCACTCAATATTCCATAAGGAATATAAGCATGAATTATTATTGTGCATTCCAAATACACTTAATCTCATGTGTTAGAAGGCTCTGTGTGTGTATACCACCAACACACTTTGCAACTTTATATGCATATTTATTTAAAATTTACCTAACTCATAATGATTTGCAATCATTCCCATGTAATCTTCCAAGGCATAGTTTATGTTTCCTTCTATCATGACCAAAAAACATTCCTGCTCGCTTACTCTTCTGACAAGTTACACTAGATTTTCCTGAGGAAATGGAACACATCCTCTTCAAACTATTATTCCATCAAGACAATCAGACCCTTCAATATTGGTGTTGAGGAAAAGATATGAAATGATCTTACTCAAGCATTTTCAGATTCTGCTTGGCTAAAGATAGATGGGAATATCACCCTAGGTTTATAACCATCAAAATTAATATCCTAACTCACAAGTATCGATTACAAGTGCTTAGGATAGTCTTTTTATAAATAAAAGCTTGCTGAAAAATTCATTATTTATGTGATTTTCTGAATATAACAGTTACTGAAATAAAAATAGAAACAGAAGTAAAACACCAAGTCGATAATCAAGACAGATGAGACATAAAGAAATCCTTTATTTCATTCCAATTCATCAAAGAGTCATTCTCTTTACAAAAATTCGTGAGAAGTTTTGGACCAAAGTCAACCTTAGATGTCCCCGATGAAACATACAAAAGGACCTCTATCAGAAAATAAAAAACTGAACTCTAAAAGATGGATCAACTTGCCACATATTGCTGCCCACTCAACTCTACACAATAACCTTTGTCAGTCATGAAAACTAATTCACAAATAGACAAGTCTACACAGACTATCAAATATAGATCAACACCTCTGAAAAACAAGTGTCTGAATGATGTAATTCAACCCTGAATCTTGATGTCTACAATAAGACCCTTCTATCATAAAAAAGAATTAGGCTTGTGATAAATTAAATAATGAATGAAAAATAAACTATATCAACACAAACTCAAAGATAAAACCTTAATATGCTTCTCCTTCTATCTCCCCATGTTCCTCCCTTTCGTTTTTCTTTTAAGTAAATTAGAATTGGTTGAAGTAGTTGAACTACTTCATTAGTTAAGTTAACTAAAACTTAACCAACTTTTTAGTTAGGGGGAAAAGTAATAAATCATAATAAGGGTTTTAAATAAATAATAATTAGTAGGTGGGACCCCTTGTGACTCCCTTTTAGCTTCTAACAATCATAAAATAACTTAGTCAATTAAACAAAACATCCCTCCTTGTGACTCCCATCGTCACATTCATGTTTGACAATTTATCTCATTGATATTTGAAATTATTTTCAAAAATATAGTACTCATATATCCAAAAAAAACATGCTCTCCAAAACTTTTGAAGTCAACTGTCATCAACAATAAATAAAATAAAAACTCAAAAACCATATTTTCCACTCTGAGATGAAATCTTTCCCTTGTTGTTGTTTTCACTCCTTGATCTCTCTAAATTTTCCTTTGGTTGTGCTAAGCCTTTAGGCCTAATCTCACTGATCACATGAGAACAATCGTCCCTCAAATGCATCCTGGAGGACACATATTTATCAGAACCATTGGAGGGTGAGGAAGGGCTAGTGGTGGATTTTCCTTTGTTAGGGGCATGGTGGGCCTTGATTTTCAACCTTTTGCTATCATGCAAGGACTGAACTGGTGAGTGGACAGTTGCAACTTGGACAATCTGATTGATAGGTGGGGGAGCAGGTAAAGACAAATTGGGCTAGCCACAATGTTGGGAGACTACCGGGTGGACAATCTCTTACCATCCGTCATTTTTGGGAACCTCTGGTTGCAATGAGATGTGAGGGGGCATGGGAATACTGGGGGCTTATGGAGCTTGGAAGGGAGGCCTTTTAGGCCTAGGTTGTACCATTCCTTGTCCAATCCAATTGAAAAACCCAGCCTGAAATAGCTGGCCTAACTCTTGTGAGTCAACATAAAATTCAATGGATAATATAGGCCTTCTAGGGCCCCTGTTCCAATTACCTCTTCCTCGGTTACCTCTCCCATGGCTACCTCGGCTAAAAAAATATCATTCTTGCATGCATGATTGATTAGAAAATAGTTCTTTTAACAACCATACATGGAAAATCCTTAAAAATATGAAATCTATTTTGGCTCAACAACATATTAGACCCATGCAATCCAATCCATACAAATTGTTTAACTGTTTTCAATGAGAAGGGGGTGAACAAAAAGTTCCTGGGATACACGAGGGGTTTGTATTGAGAGAAAAATGTTAAAATGAGGGGGAAAAAAATCATGGTTACTGCTCAAAGACAACACACAATCAATTGTAATGTAACCTAAGGAACATGTCACTGTAATCCATCCAAGAAACTGTGATTTCAAACTGTTACAACACAAAATTCTCTTAATTGTAATTAAATTTTAGGAACAGGGAGTGAAAAATGGATATGGGAAGGCGAGGGGATTGTAATTAGCGAAGAGTGAAATAATGGTAGGGAAAGAGAGCAGATATTGTTCATAAAATTAATTAATTAATCCATAAAACCATTCTATATCAAACGCAAAAGATCCAACACCAACCAAATAATCATTGTGATCAATTAAACAACTACTATGTATAATTCAATCAATTATGTGTAATAACTTGCTCACTGTTTGCAATTAAATCTTTAACACAGTGTCATCAAATCAAGACAATATGCCTTCCACAACAACCTGTAGAAGAGCTTTGTTTCTTCTCATTTGTCCACTTAATGTTTTAAAACAATTTCTAAATGAAAACACAATCACTTATTTCCACTCTGTTCAACCTCAAAACATCAACCACTGTCCACAAATTATTTCATTCATCAAACATAGAAACAAAAATAATTCTCGATTTCGTTCCTCAATTCCATTTAACAATTAAGTTATAATGAGACCATACTGTCACATAATCCATTCCCATCTTTGAAATAATGCATATATTCATCGACCATACACAGTGGACAATCAAAACACAATCATCAATATATCAAATTGCAATAACCCTGACTTTCCATTTAAACGCACAATAATCACCACTTTAACTTATACAATGTTGTAGGATACACAAACCATTCAACAAAATACAAGAGCGTTTCTGCAACTGTACATGTCTAATTACTCCAGATCTAAACATCAAACAATGTTGAGCTATCAATCCAATACAAGGGAACAACGACAGTGTACCTACTCCATTTCTCAATTCAATCAAATCGCAGCAAAACCATATTGTTATAAAACCTGTGCCCATATTTGATGGTGTGATCACACAATATCTATAACATGTACAGTGGAAAGCCACACCACAACTATCACAATTGCAATATTCCCGATTGGAAATTAAAACACACAGTAACAATGACCCTTAATTCAGTCTATATCATGCTGCAAGAAACACACAACCCAATACATAAAGCAAAGAGGCATATTCCTGGTCAACCATAAAACCATGCTAAACTATTGAATCAATTTCCATAATAAAAGAATATAGTGGCTATAACAAATTACAAAAACCACTATCAAATCTACTCCACCAAATCATAACAGTCGACCATGCGTCTGACCAAAAACAATTGGTTCTTTTATCAAAATCGGGCTTAAAATAATTAAGGGTGTACTCTGAGTAACCAACATAGAAAGGTTGGAAACGACCATAAAAAACAAGTGAGAACATTTAGGACAACATAGTGGACCCACCCTCCATATCACCCATATCCTTGCAAGACAAGGAGGCAATTCAATAGGCGAGAGATATTATGAACATAGGAGTAGAGGTCCCTCACAGGCCAATAAATAACACCAGAACACACAGGGCATAACCCTCATCATTTTCCCCAATCAACCTGGGTAATGATGATATAAAAACAGAGCCATGAAATAACAATCAACCTCATACAAGCCCCTTGGCATCATAGCCATCAACGAAATATGCAGACACCAATAGTATAACGAGCCCATACCTAGGTGAAATGATATATAGTGACACTAGGTGGTTCGAGATAAAACCCATCAACTCATAAAAACAATGAGACCGGGTGAGGTGACAAGAACTGTGTGAAGATAGCCAGTCAAGTCTGGATTGAATGAACCCTCTAAAAAAAAACATAAGGACAACAGAGAGTTGTCATGGCTTCTGCCACTCAGAATAATTAATGAAACTATGACTTCAACCATCGTTTTCCATTTGCAATGAAAACCACACAACAACCATTCCAGAGAAATACCATAAATTTACATAGTTGTCAGTCTCAATAAAAGCACAAACCCATACATCCTGAGCCAATATCTATTTCATAACCAAAGTGGGTTCATGGATGGAGAAAAGACATACCTGTAATCAAGAAAACCTTAAAAACGTGAACTTGGCTGAGCGGTTCTTCCTCTGCTTGAAAATTGGAGCTTAACCACAACAAAACACCATTGAACAATAGCCAAGCTAGGGTGATGGCCAATGGAAGGAGTATGGAGTGACGTGCAGTAAGTGCACATTGCCTCCATCCTCCACTCATTCAATTCCTTAGTACACTCCAGACAACCCTCCATTAATCCATTTAATTAATCTATGTATCAAACTTAACATCCATCACTTGTCAAATGCGCCACCCCATATCACATTTAACTATCGCCAACTATACCATAACGCATATCAAACGTGTTTCCATATAACTCAATAAATCACATAGCCACTAACCTTGTTAGCTAGGACTAACAACAATATTTTAATTTCAATTCATGTAGTGTAGCATAGTAGCATATTAGCATAGTTTAATTTCTTTTTTAGATTTTTTTCCATATTTCTTTTATTTGTTTCCATGACTAACACATGTCTTTTGTAGGTGTAATATGTAATAGAACATGTCACAATCAACATAGAAGTAATAGTTCTCATAAGCTCTTTGTGACATGGAATTGATAATTTAGAGTAAAGAAACCCACTCATAGCATGAATTATCCATCACCCATTTGTTGCGAATAGAACCAACCTTTGAACATCAATCATGCTCAAACCTGTAAGAAGTGTGGAACAACAACATAACATCAAATAAAAACCAAATCTGATCCTCCAATCTACAAGGGGGTCCTACCTACTACTATTATATATATTGTTAGCTTATAATAATAGGCTATAGCAATACTTTACGGGCAAAATATTTGTTGCGATTTTTATCATCAACAAACTAGAGACTCCATAGAAAATTTGTTTTCAACATATTTAGAAATCAAAACTCATGGTTTCATAGACCAAGAACAATAGGTCAGAAGATATAACCAGGAAGATTATGCCACAGGGGGAAGTGAGCGGATTTAATGGAAAAATAACTGGGAATTTGGGAATAATTCATGAAAAATGATAGTATGAGGGGGTTTACCACTGTGTGCATAATCGTTCAACCGAAATATTATCTTTGCTACAGGGAGAAAAATCATGGACTTTCTCTTTGAAATTTTTAAATGGATGAAGAAATGGAAGCATAAGCAGGAGATTACCAATTTGTTTAAAAGACATCAATGAAGGTAGATAGAAAATTAAAGTGCTTTCAGGGGGACATCGTAACAGCTATGTAAGCTTGATTTTTATTGACTAACAGTATCTTGCAGGAGTGTCACTTTGGAAGAATTGATTCAACTTCTTATTCTTTGACCAGAATCAACTAAAAGACAAAAAATCAATAAAAAAATCATGACAGAATTAAGATTACAAAATATAAAAAAACAAAGATAACATGACATAAATGTAAAAGAAAAAAGAAATTGCTAAAAACAGAAATCATAAATCAAACTACTGTAAGAAGAAAAGAAAATAGCGAAAAACTGAAAGCAGGGCTAGACTACTAGTATACAGAAGATCCAAACGACGTTAGAAATTTTCACGTTGGTCCCACGTAATGTTTCAAGTGAGAACCATTAGTGCTGCAGGAAAACAATTTCTCCTATAAATTCTATAGAATGTAAGAGTTAGTATCCAGGGTGAAAGCAATTTTGAAAGGACCCAAAAATAACACTTGGAACTCTGAGGTAATTATCAACCCTTTAATGTATACAATTAGATCATCAAGATAGATATGGATACTGATCAATTCATCAAGAGTTGTTTGTATAGGTCTTTTAAAGGAGGTACTCACATCAGGTAAGCCAGAAATCATGCATTTATAAATCATGGTACCCCAATTAGTGATAAGAGTGGTTTTGTGAGCATCTTCCCTTTTTCCCTCGATTTGATTCTAACAAAAAAAACTATCAAGTAAGGGCTTCGTCTGTGACCTTACAACTTGCTGCATAGTCATTTCCATGTTAGGGGGAGGGAAGGGATTTTTCATAATATCCTGATTGAATGTGCAAAAATTAATGCAGGTTCTAATATGATCAATGGCCTTCAGAACAGGTACCGATTTGGAAACCCATTTAGGGTGCTTGACCGGAAAAATGATCACAGCCTTCAAGAAATTTTCCAACTCCCTTTGAATAGTTTCTTTAAATGAAGAGTTAGTAGGTATTTGTTTTTTCCTAACTGGTTTCATGCCTTCCTTGATGGGGATATCATGTTGTATAAGACCAGGATAAAAAACACGAAGATCCTCATAAGACCAAGCAAAAACATCTTGAAATCCAACAAGTAGCTTGGAAAACTTCATTTCTTCTTCATCGGAACATTGGGCACCTATTTTAACATTCTTTGGATACTCGGGTGCCTCAAGTTTCAAGGAGATGATTTCATCCTCCTTCCTTATTGACTCCTATTCTTTTTGTTTCTCTTTATTTCATACATCACTTGATGAAAACGAACTCTCTGGAGGAGTCAGGCCCTTAGCAATCTTGTTATATTCTATGGATATAATCCCTATTGGCTCAAGAGGTTCATTTTGAATCAAAGAACAAATGCTCTCAATGTTTGGGAAGACCTGCCAAGATTCTATATTTTTGGGGATATGTGGACGATCTAGAGATTGAAAGGTACAATCAGGTCGGTTTGGCAGAAGTTGCCGATTAAAAGAGGATGCAAGAAAAACTAACCAATCATCCATTGATTTTAACTCCCTCTTGACATGAGTGATGTTGAAAGATAATAGGTTCGAGATAAGTGCCCAAACAATTTGGGTGTATCGTTTCATCAACTTGTTTCTAGGAGACTATATCTTACGAACAAGGTTCACCACAAGCTCGGAATCCCCAAAAAATGAAAGGTGACCATAGCCAAGATTATAGGTGTTTTCAATGCCTAATAATAAATCTTTGAATTCAGTGACATTGTTTGTGCAAGTAAACTCCAACCTTAAGAAAAATTATGGATTTTTCCTATAAGAGAAATCAAGATAATGGCAACTCTGTTATCTTCATTAGAGCATGAACCATCAAAGTGCATGTGCCACATATCATCATCTAAATCAATTTTTTCTGAGGGAATGTTATCCTCCTCAGCAAAGATGGAATACACTCCTAGGTCCTCTTCGATATAGTTTACATTAGGCTATGGGAAACTCTCTATCTAAGGTGAAATCCTTCCCTCTCTAAGGACTATAATGTTTTTCCATCCATTTGTCAAATCTTTCCAATCTCTTCCCAAGATGATTGAGTAATTTCTTATTGGCATATCAATTACCTTAATATTAAGGGTTGTCCTTATTTCACGGTGTGCGCACAAAACTAAGGTCACATATTTAATCTCACATATGGTTGTTTGTTGTAGACTATTATAGGAGAGCATGCTTCTAGCATTTTCATTTGTACAAGACAATCCTAACTCTTCCATAATAATCTTCGACATCACATTTGGGCCCGAACCACCATCAATGAGGGAACAATGGGAAATATTATCCATAATATTTACAGAAATATAAAAAGGGGGATTTTTTACAGGGTATCTAAAGTTATGTACACCTACTTTATTTACAGATGAATCCTCTTCATTTACCTCTTCATAGAGGTTGGCTACAATGAAATCTTTTCCTTCCATGCATTGTTTCAGATGCCTTTGTTGTTCAGGGATGAAAACCATGTCCAGAAGGGTTGCATATGATTTGATGTTGGCCAACTAATTTAGGATATTGTATTTGGAAAAGGGGAGAGGGGAAGTAATTCCTTGACTCTCAGGAACCTTAGGAACCTAAAAAGTAGCAGCGAGTGAGGATGAGCTCGGGCTAGAAGAATTTCGGGGAGGATCAAACTTGCCTTTGGGAGAATAGGACTTGTTCCTAGTATTGATGATCATGACATCTTCTGGATCTAAAAAATCTAGGACAACGATGGTAGTTTCTAGTCTTTTACCAAATATATTATCTTTGGCACTCTTCCTTACCTCACATGTTTCTTCCTCCTGGTGTTCCTCACAAAATTTACACCAAATTTGAGGCAAGATAACTTTAGGATGAAAATTATTTTCAATTGGGTTTTTAAAGGGAGGTGCAGAAGAGGATGAAGCTCCAGGGGTGAGAGGGGAGACAATCCCCTTTCACTCATACACTATCATATGATTGTTCATATCTTGTACTAGTTGTAAGAGGGCGGACATGTCTGTCTATTTAACTGATTCTCCCTGAGGAAGACATGTTCTTTAAAGTTGTTCTTTATACTCTAAAAAAGTATGCAAAGTGGAACTGAGATTATCAATGGCTTTTTCCTCAATCCTATGATAGTAGGGGGAAGGTAATGCATTGTAGTAATGCATGAAAGAGGCTTGGTTCTGAGGTTGAATGAGTTCAGGTATATGATTGTATAACTTAGTGAAACACAAGTTGAAGGGCTTGATGGTTTCACCATCCTTATAGGTGATGTTATTATATTCTCGTAACTTCTTAGCTAGGATTTTGGATTGCCCATAAGTGGATCTAAACCAATATATTAACTCCTCCCATGTAGACAAAATCTTAGGAGGAAGGTTAAAGAAATCGGTCACAACCTTTCCTTCCAAGGAGTTGATGAATAAGCACATGCAAGTATCATTGTCATTGACCCCTATGTTGTGACAAGCATTAGAAAATTCCACTAAGTGTTCGTTTGTAGTGACAATGTTTCTTCCTGAAAACCTAGGGATATTCTCTTTGAATTTAGGAAGTGGGAGCGTAGCAGGTGCTAGGTTAAGAGGAGAGGACAGATGCCATGGTGTGGTCATGGCATCTTCTTCAAACTGAAAAAGTCCATATTTTTTAATGACTTTGGTGGGGTTGGTGGTAGATTGGACAGGGATATGGTGGATATATAAGCTACCGATCACTGATGAAGATGAATATTGATAGGAGGAAGCACTTTCACTGCCACCAAAACCTCCACTAGATGCCATCTTGTGGATGATAGGTGAGGGAGAGAAAGAAGAACTGGATGAATCAGACAAAGTTATCCTTAGAGAACTTTCTTGGGTAGATAACACAACGTTCCTTCTTCCTATTTTAGCAATATGATTAATTTTAGGTGACAAGCATCTTCTTCTTATGGAAACCCGAGACTCTAAGGACATGAAAGTAAGGCCAAAACTGAAGGAACAAGAAGGTTACTGTTGATTTCTAGGATTTCTATGTCTAGCTTCCCAATGTTTTTGGGCACTAATATCTCGTTCAATTGTTGCCCATGAATGATTAATCTCATCACGATTATTGGCGGTGTCTAAAATGGTATTGAACAATTTCAAAGCAATGTTGGTATGATCTTGAAGACCGGGCTCAATATTGGGTTGCCTTGCAATAGGCATAGTCATTAAGAAATAAAACAATCAAAGAATAAATATCAGAAAAATAGATGTATTCGATGATAATCGAGTATAAAAATAAACCATAGAGATATTGAAGATCTCCCTAATATGATCGCCAAGTAAATGTTGAGGAAAAGATATGAAATGATCTTACCCAAGCATTTTCAGATTCTTCTTGGATAAAGAAAAATAGATGGGAATATCACCCTAGGTTTATAGCTATTAAAATTAATATCCTAACTCACAAGTATTGATTACAAGTGCTTAGGCCGATCTTTTTAAAAATAAAATATTGCTGAAAAATTCATTATTTATGTGATTTTTTGAATCTAACAGTTGCTGAAATAAATAGATAAACTAAAGTAAAGACACCAAGTCGATATCAAGATAGATGATACATAAAACAATCCTTTATTTCATTCCAATTCATCAAAGAGTCATTCTCTTCACAAAAAATCGTGAAGAAGTTTTGGACCAAATTCAAACTTAGATGTCTCTAATGAAACATACAAAAGGACCTCTGACAGAAAATTAAAAACTAAACTCTAAAAGATGGATCGTCTTGCCACATATTGTTGCCCACTCGACTATGCACCATAGCCTTTGTCAGTCATGAAAACTAATTCACAAACAAACAAGTATACACATACTATCAAAGATAGATCAACACCTCTGAAAAACAAGTGTTTGAATGATGCAATTCAACCCCGAATCTTGTTGTCTACAATAAGACCCTGCTATCATAAAAAAGAATTAGGCTTGTGATAAATTAAGGAATGAATGAAAACTAAACTATCTCAACAAAAAATCAAAGAGAAAACCTTAGTATGCTTCTCCTTCTATCTCCCCCTATTCCTCCCTTTCCTTTTTCTTTTAAGCAAATTAGAATTGGTTGAAGTAGTTGAACTACTTCATTAGTTAAGTTAACTAAAACTCAACCAACTTTTTAGTTAGGGGGAAAAGTAATAAATCATAATAAGGGTTTTAAATAAATAATAACTAGTAGGTGGGACCCCTTGTGACTCCCTTTTAGCTCTTAACAATCATAACATAGCTTAGTCAATTAAACAAAACATCCCTCCTTGTGACTCCCATCATCACATTCATGTTTGACAATTTATCTCATTGATATTTGAAATTATTTTCAAAAATATAGTACTCATATATCCAAAAAAAACATGTTGTCCAAAACTTTTGAAGTCAACTGTCATCAACAATAAATAAAATAAAAACTCAAAAACCATATTTTCCACTCTAAGATGCAATCTTTACCTTGTTGTTGCTATCACTCCTTGATCTCTTTGAATTTTCCTTTGGCTATGCTGAGCCTTTAGGCCTAATCTCGTTGATCACATGAGAAAAATCGTCCCTCAAATGCATCCGGGAGGACACATATTTATCATAACCATTGGAGGGCGAGTAAGGGGCAACAATGACTTTTCCATTGTCAGGGGCATGGTGGGCCTCCGTTTTCAACCTTTTTCTAGCATGAGAGGATTGAACTAGTGAGTGGACAGGTGCAACTTGGACAATATGATTGATAGGTGGGGGAGAAGGTAAAGACAAATTGGGCCAGCCGCGATGTTGGGAGATTGTCGGGTGGATAATCTCTTTCCATTCATCATTTTCAGGAACCTCGGGTTGCAATGAGACATGAGGGGGCATGGCAATACCAGGGGCTTGTGGAGCTTCGAAGGAAGGCCTTTCAGGCCTAGGTTGTACCACTCCTTGCCCAATCCAATTGAAAAACCCAACCTAAAATACCTCGCCTAACTCTTGTGATTCATCATCAAAGTGAATGGAGAATCTAGGCCTTCTAAGGCCCCTGTTACAATTACCTCTTCCTTGGTTACCTCTGCCATGGCTACCTCGACTGAAAAATATCATTCCTTCATGCATGATTGATTAGAAAATAGTTCCTTTAAGAACCATACATGACAACTCCTTAAAAATATGAAATAGATTTTGGCTCAACAACATATCAGACCCATGCAATCCAATCCATACAAATTGTTTAACTGTTGTCAATGAGAAGCGGGTGAACAAAAAGGTCCTGGGATATGCGAGGGGTTTGTATTGAGCGAAATTTTTAAAATGAGGGGGAAAAGAATCATGGTTACTATTCAGAGACAACACACAATCAATTGTAATGTAACCCAAGGAACATGTTACTGTAATCCATCCAAGAAACTACAATTTCAAACTGTTACAATACATAATTCTCTTAACTGTAATTAAATTTTAGGAATAGGGAGTGAAAAGTGAAATAATGGTAGGGAAAGAAAGTGGATATTATTCATAAAATTAATTAATTAATCCATAAAACCATTCTATATCAAACGCAAAAGATCCAACACCAACCAAATAATCATTGTGATCAATTAAACAACTACTATGTATAATTCAATCAATTCTGCGTAATACCTTGCTCATTGTTTGCAATTAAATCTTTAACACGGTGTCATTAAAACAAGACAATATGCCTTCCACAACAACCTGTAGAAGAGTTTTGTTTCTTCTCATATGTCCACTTAACGTTTTAAAACAATTTCTAAATGAACACATAATCACTTATTTCCACTCTCTTCAAAATCAAAACATCAACCACTGTCCACGAATTATTTCATTCATCAAACATAGACGCAAAAATCGTGCCCGATTCCATTCCTCAATTCCATTTAACAATTAAGTTGTAATGAGACCATATTGTCACAAAACCCATGCCCATCTATGAAACAATGCATGATATTCATCGACTATACACAGTGATAGCCAAAACACAATCATCAATATATCAAATTGTAATAACCCTGACTTTCCATTTAAATGCACAACAATCAACACTTTAACTTATATGATGTTGTAGGATACACAAACCATTCAACAAAATGAAAGATCATTTATGTGACTGTACATGTCTAATTACTTCGGATCTAAACATCAAACAATGTTGAGATATCACTCCAATACAAGGGAACAACGACAGTGTGCCTACTCCATTTCTCAATTCAATCAAATCACAACAAAACCATATTGTTATAAAACCCATGCCATCTCTGATGGTGTGATCACACAATATCCATAACATGTACAATGGACAACCACGCCACAACTATCACAATTGCAATACTCTCGATTGGAAATTAAAACACATAGTAACAGTAACCCTTAATTCAATCTATATCATGTTGCAGGAAACACACAACCCATTGCATAAAGCAAAGAGGCATATTCCCGATCAACCATAAAACCATGCTGAACTATCGAATAAATTTCCATAATAAAAGAATACAGTGGCTATGACCAGTTACAAAAACCACTGTCAACACTACTCCACCAAATCATAACGGTTGATCATGCGTCCAACAAAAAACAACTGGTTCTTTTATCAAAATCGAGCTTAAAATAATCAAGGGTGGACTCTGAGTAACCAACACAGGGAGGCTAGAAATGACCATCAAAAGCAGGTGATAAAATTTGGGACAACACAGTGGACCCACATGCCATATCACCCATAGCCTTGCAAGACAAGGAGAGAATTCAACAGGCAAGAGAGATTATGAACATAGGAGCAGAGGTCCCTCATGGCCCAATAAATAACACTAGAACACACAGGGCATAACCCTCGCCATTTTCCCCAATCAACCTGGGTAATGCTGATATAAAAACAGAGCCATGAAATAACAATCAACCTCAAAACAAGCCCCTTGGCATCATAGCCATCAACCAAATATGTAGACACCAATAGTATAACGAGCCCATACCCAGGTGAAATGATATATAGTGACACCAAGTGGTTCGAGATCAAACCCATCAACTCATAACAACAATGTGACTAGGTGAGGCGACAAGAACTGTGTGAAGACAACCGGTCAAGTCTGGACTGAATGAACCCTGTACAAAAAAACATAAGGACATCAAAGAGTCTTCATGGCTTCTACCACTCAAAATAATTAATGAAACTATGACTTCAGCCATCGTTTTCCATTTGCAACGAAAACCATGCAACAACCATTCCAGAGAAATACCATAAGTTTAAATAGTTGGCAGTCTCAAGAAAATCATAGACCCATACATCCCAAGCCAATATCTATTTCATAACTAGAGTGGGTTCATGGATGGCGAAAATACATACCTGTAATCAAGAAAACCTTAAAAACATGAGATTGGCCTAGCGGTTCTTCCTCTCCTTTAAAATCAGAGCTTAACCACAACAAAACACAATTGAACAATAGCCAATCTAGGGTTATGTCCAGTGGAAGGAGTATGTAGTGACGTGCAGTAAATGCACGTCGCCTCCATCCTCCACTCATTCAATTCCTTAGTACATGCCATCCAACCCTCCATTAATCCATTTAATTAATCTATGCATCGAACTTAACATCCATCACTTGTCAAATGCACCACCCCATATCACATTTAACGATTTCCAACTATACCATAATGCATATCAAACATGTTTCCATATAACTCAATAAATCACATAGCCATTAACCTTGTTATCTAGGACTAACAACAATCTTTTAATTTCAATGCATGTAGTGTAGCATAGTAGTATAATTTAATTTCTTCTTTAGATTTTTTTCCATATTTCTTTTATTCTTTTCCATGACTAACATATGTCTTGTGCAAGTGTAATATGTAATAGATCATGGTGCAATTAGCATAGAAATAATAGTTCTCATAATCTCTTTGTGACATGGAATTGATAATTTAGAGTAAAGAAACCCACTCATAGCATGAATTATCCATCACCCATTTGCTGCAAATAGAGCCAACCTTTGAACATCAATCATGATCAAACCTGTAAGCAGTGTGGAACAATGACATAACATCAAACAAGAACCAAATCTGATCCTCCAATCTACAAGGGGGTCCCACCTACTACTATTATGTATATTGTTAGCTTATAATAATAGGCTTTCGCAATACTTTGCGGGAAAAATCTTTGTTGCGATTTTTATCGTCAACAATAGGGTCTACCATGCATCCATGGTATTACTCAAATCTAGAAAGTACACATATTTCCTCACATCCTACTTGATCATGCAATCGTATTACACTTTCAATCATAT
>JASDQU010103793.1:463628-475653 GCA_032191745.1 Picea mariana | reverse complement strand
TGTGTCCTTGCTAATGTAGACTGATGACGTGGTCTGTCACAGTTTCTTGTTGACGTCGACGTAGATCTCCCGATGTGTCACATGTTCATCTCCATGATCTAACAATCAAGATAGTATCCGAAGGGTATCTCATATTGACGACTAAGAGTAACTTCAGAACTTCATCCTTCGGGACTTCGTGACTTCTGACATTTGAAAATCCTGAATCAATTTCCCTAGAGTGACATAACTTGCTTACATCACTCGTTGACATGGCACGAGCCAATTTCCTCTTGAAACTTGTCATCACCTAATTATGCCATGTGTATTTGTTGACATGGTATGCTGACATGGTCTGCCAATGTGGTCTGTTGTGTTTCCTTGCTGACGTGGTATGTCATATACCCTTTTTCTGATGTGGTCTACTGACCAACAACCCTAATCCAACGATCCTCGTTTTTTCCTCCAAATCCAACGATCCTTATTCATTTTGGATTTCCAGGCTTCAAGTATTTCACATCTCAATCTTTCCTAAGTGTAAACTCCTCGCAACTTTAGACACGAACTAAATGTTGTTCATCGATCATGAATTTAGATCGGTGGCTTGATCTGTCACTGTTGCAAATTTGTTAGATTGTCTTGTCCTTCCACTTTAACATGATCCGATGGATGACGAGATTCGGGTTTGATCCGACGACTGACGGGTATTTGGCTAATCAAAATATCAACCTTTTATCCCCGCTTATCCTATCCTTCCACTCAAAATTGATCCACTAGTTGTGGAGATTTCTTGAAGCAGATCAACGGTCGACAATGATTGTATAACTATAACTTGTGAGTGATTTAACTCGACACCCAAATTCCGTAATTTGAAGTTGTGCTCTATTTGGTGAGTCAAACACAATCATCGATCTTCGAATATATAAGATCGGACAGTCCAGACTAATTGTGGGATTGCAACTAGCGTGATCTTTAATTCTCCATTCGATCTCCACAATTCATCCTTGTCGTTGATTTGGCAATTCCACATCTGACGATCATGATTTAATATGACTTAATTTTATCTTTTGTTGGATCAACCGTAGTCATAGATATCTGATTCTATGAGATCTGACGATCTAGACCAATTGCGATATTAGAACTAACGAGTTCTTTAATTCTTCTTTCACTCCCCGCAATTCATCTCCGTCGTTGATCTGGCTTGCAGACCTGATGGTAATGATCCTTGAGCCCACGGTCACTCATATGACCGATGTCCGTTATTTGGAAGATCAACATTGTCAATTTATTTGAACATATGGCTATTGAGTCTTATCACCTTTTTCTGTGCAATGGTCAGCTTCTCAATATTTTCATCGACCCCGACGACTTCTGCAATGCACTTCTTCCTTATGATCTTTGATCTTAATTCGCTAACTCTCTTGATATTTTATCATAGGAACATTATTGATCCTATCGTGATCAACAATAATCACGAATTGCTTCATCCTATCTCTATATTTACTAACATACTGTGTTTTACCTTCTGAGATTTTGATCTTCATATTGTTCGCTCCTCCTCATGAGCTTATGCTTCTGATCTCTGCATAATGTTTGACATCTTTTTCTATGATATACCGTTGACATCAATGACAATCTCATATGTGGTAATTCATCATTAACAATAGATCATCACATTGTCTGTTGACATCAATGACAATATGTCCATCAATCTCCCCCTTTGTCATTGAGGGCAATATACTAACTTCATATACAAAACTCCCTCTGTGATGATGCTTTCCTCTTATGAAGTTTTGATGTTTTCTTATGAAGTTTTCTCTCCCCCTTTGACATCAATGGAAAAGGGTTTTTTCTCTTGTGGTGAAGCTCTGTATGTTACTGACCATAATCTGAACTTGGGTAAATCATGTTTTACTTGCCATAACTGAATGACTCCCCTTGTCAATATGCTCTCTCTTTGATTCTGACTACTCTCCTCCCTTTGTTTCTGAAAAGGTAGTTCTTCTTGACAATGTTTCTTCCCTTGTTAACTAACTTCTTATCTCAGTTGATTGGGATTTTTGTGTTTCAAATGAGTAGTATTCTTGATATAAATTTTTGCAGTGATCGAGTCTTTTCAAGAATTAATCTAATTTTTTTCTTATTTACTAACCAAAACTTCCCTTGAGTTTTTACTGATTGTTCTCCCCTTGTTATCTCTACAGGATGTCATATACATGATTTTGTACATCAGAATGTTGCTTCTGTGGATGTTGTTGTCTTACTGGAACACTGTGCAATTGTAGCTCATCTTATTCAAACAACTCTTGGATATGCCCATTGATTTTCAACGGTCTCTAGCCAAATGTATCTGTCTTTATCCCAGATGATTCTTTACTATACAATTCTCTAAATTTGTCTGAGACAACTTTATACTATGCTTGTCACATGACTACAATTCTTTTTGTAGTAATCAACTTCACTCTTGTTCAGTCTTTTCTATCCACTTCCATGAGTGTCCTGATTTATTGAACTTTGTTTTCTGATCTTTTATTACTACAACTTCATTTTTATTCAATGTTTCATTTACTCCTTTTGTAGTATTATATGAAGCATTTCACATTGACTATTTTCTTGAGTTCCAAAAGTTAAGGGATTTGTCTCCATATCCATCATAACTATAGCATCTCACAGTGTAACAATGTGCAGAAATATGTCCAACATGATTGCAATTCCAACATCTTATACTATTTTTGAACCTACCAAATTGTTTTCTTTCATGATGCCTACAATCCAAGGCTTTATGACCATATTCATTACAAGAAAAACAATAATCGTCAAAAACACTTTCATACCTTCTTTGAGTCATCCATGAAAGTGTCTCTCTTCTGAACTTGCTTTGAGGTATATGAATAGATTCTGGATGTCTTCCTTGATATGATCTTCTAAATTTTGCAGCGTTGCTTTTATTCTTTGAACATGAAGAGCCTGAGTCACACCTACTTTCATTTTTTACAAATGAAGGAGTTGTTTCAGACCTGTCATCATCCTTTACAAATGAAGGACCTATGTTAGACCTATTTTCATCCTTTACAACTGAAGGAACTATGTCAGACCTGTTTTCACCTTTTACAAATGAAGGACCTGCATCAGATTTCTTAGGAGTACTTATTTCTTCCTTGTTGTATCCAAGATTGGATTTTTCATTTGGTGATCTCTGACTATCCAAGATCTCATCCAATGTCATGGAGCTATTCAATAACTTGATTTGGGTGTTTGATTTCGCAACTTTCTTTCTAAAAAATCACAACTTCTACTTCCATCTCATGACAAGATTCTTCATTTTTGTCCAACTGGTTCCTTACTACCTCCTCTCTCCTTTTGGATTCTTCAAGTTGGATTTTAAGACTGACATAGATTTCCCTTAGTTATTTTATATCTTCAAGGTTTTTTCTCGGTTCATCATCTTCCTTCTTTTCTTCTTTTTCTTGACTGATTTCATTTTTCAGTCTCTCGATTTCGTCTGTCTTTGCTTGACTGATTTCATTTTTTAGTCTCTCGATTTCCTCTTCCTTTTCTTTTGTTATATCGACAAATTTTGTTTTCAATATTTTGATCTCTTCTTATTTTTTTTCTAACTGAATCTTTTGCTCAGACATGATTTCTTCATTGTCTTTGAGATTTTCTTATATTTCCAGGATATGCTTCTGATTGCTAGGATCATCATCTTCCTTCTCCTTTTCTTTTACTTGACTAATTTCTTTCTTCAACTTCTCGATCTACTCTTCTTTCTCTTCTAATTGATTGTCCTACTTATATATTATCTTTTCACTGTCCTTGAGCATTTCCTTTATTTCCAAGACATGATTTTGACTATTTTCAAGAAATTCTTTAGTGTAGTCATGAAGATAGCTATAGTCTGATTCATTATGGTTATAGCAGTATTCAAAGAGACTCCAATCAACCCTTTATTTGTCCTTGGATAGTTCTTCTTATACTTCTTCAATGGGATAAATGCTAAAAAAATATTTTGTTATTGTATCTGAGTCTTATTCTTTACTTGCAGGAGAGGATTCAATATCACTATTATTGCAATCGAAATATTGTAGAGAGTCCTTACCTTTATTGATGGTTGAGTATTCATATTCATCCTTGATAGGAATGTCCTCTGTTTCTTCACTTTTGATTTGATACATATTTTCTAACTTCATCCATAAGTCCTTGGAAGAAGTGCATAGTCCTATGCTTACCTTGACTATATTTGATAATCCATTGAGAAGAATCTTCAATGCCACTTCATTGTTTTTCCTTTCTCTTCTTTGGAATGTAATCTTTGATAGATTTTTTGATGTAGTTAAGTCCCAAGGATTTCTTACTACTGAATTCCAAACTTCAGATCCTTTTGACTTCAAATACTGTTTCATATTTTCTCTCCATGAGGAATAATCTATTCCATCAAATAAGGGAGCTTCAATTGCGAAGAGACCCATTTCTTCAGGATCTACCTTCCAGTGGTTAAACTTTGCTGAAGGAACCTCCCTCTGAAACCAATTGTTGAACACACCGGCCACACTAAGAGGGGGGGGGTGAATTAGTGTGTGGACTGTTCTAACTTTTTCTTCTCATAGGTTAGCAGTTAAAATATATTTGAACAGATTAAGAACAATCAAATCATAATTACAATGGACATAAAGACACTAGACGTTTGTATAAGATTTTGTATAATTTATATGAATATAGTAATATGAATATATGTGAAAGAGGATTTTCTTAGCACCAACTAATTTGTTTCTGCACCAACTGATGTAAGGAGCACCAACTCCTCAGAGAGCACCAACTCTCAAGCAAGACCCAGCTTGCTGCAAGACACAACTTGTTGATAGAACCCAGTCTATCCAACTAGAGTTTAATCAACTCCAATAGTAGTGATCCATTATAGAATCAACTCCATCTCATGATCAAAGGTATAAAACACTCATCACCGCATTTCATCTTCTCTCTGAAATTCACGCCTTCTTCGCTTTTTTCTTTTCTCTGATATCTACACCACATATTCGCTTCTACATATATCAATTATATTCGCACAGAACTCAGGTCCAGATCCACCTCTTCACTTCAAAATCCATGCTTCATAATCAAGCACAATTTCAAGTGAACCAATCATGGTTTTTTTTATAGTGAATTATGCTCACAACTTTAAGTTATTGAGCTGACCTGTGCAATAACTAGCTTGTTCATTAACAACTTTGGGACCACCAAATCATCAATCTGGGTCTTCAATGTTATGCATGGAATCCCCATTCCTTTCACAAATCAATCACAGTCATGGATTGATTTCCTTCATTTCTGTGACAACATAAATAGGCGCTTCCTTCAAACCATGATCATATGATCAATGGCATAGAACCACGGGCTTACAAATTAAGTGACTTACATTCCTCCCTTTAAATATTTTTATCATATGACCAACGACGGTGACCTCACGCTAGGCAAGATGAGCTCTTGAGAGTTTATCAGTTCAATGGTGACGATTCAATCTCCCAATGAAATGGATGATTGTCAGGACTTCGAGTCTTCACCCTATGGTTCTTCGTGACTTCCAACATTTCAATCTCATGAATACGATATCGTCGAACAGATTAGATGGTTCACCTTTATATCTCGAAACCATATCAATGGTTATAAGTTCACCTGACATCAGATCAACGATCGATATCTCCTTTGGGTCTCTAGACTCCATATATTTCAAATCTCAAACCCCTTCTCTCCTCTGTACGTCAATCTTCCAGAGCTTACAATGTGTGAATGCGTGTCCCTTTCTCGATCAACGATCGAGATCCTTTCACTTCTCCAGGATTTGGAATTGTCAAGCCTCAACTCTCACTGTAGTATGATTAATGGTTGAGAATACTCTGAGGTGATCTTTTAGATCAGACGACTTATGTCCTCTTTAGGACTTCAAAGGTCTCATATAAACACTGCTCCATTTTCTTCCAGAGTGACCACCTGTTGAGTAAGTCATCAACGATGGAGACCGCTTGATTTCGATTAACATTTCCACTTACACTATCCTTCCATTGAGTATATCGACAGTTGAGGATGCTCCCAAAGTGATATTCAGATCAGATGTCTCGTGTCCACTTTAGGACTTCGGCATTCAAGACTTCGGGGCTCTGGGAAAGTGCGGTGGCAATACTCTCAAAGTGACATAACTTTCTTACGTCACTTGCTAACGTGTCACAAGCCAAGTATCTCCCACATGTCATTTTGATTCGTGATTTGCATGTACCTTAAATGCCCAATCAACTTGAAACTTGTCATTTTTTTACTGTGCCATGTGTCCTTGCTGACGTAGACTGCTGATGTGGTCTGTCACAGTTTCTTGCTGGTGTCAACATAGATCTTCCAATATGAAACATGTTCATCTCCTTGATCTAACAGTTAGGATAGTATCTGAAGGGTATCTCATATCGACGACTGAGAGTAACTTCAGAACTTCGTCCTTCAGGACTTCGTCCTTCAGGACTTCGTTCTTCAGGACTTCGTGAATTTTGACATTTGAAAATCCCGAAGATATTCCCCTAGAGTGATGTAACTTGATTACGTCTCTCATTGACATGGTAGGAACCAATTTCCTCTTGACACTTGTCATCACCTGATTATTCCATGTGTATTTTCTGAGGTGGTAAGATGACATGGTCTATTGCGTGTCCTTGTTGACGTGGTCTGTCATATGAACTTTTGCTGACGTGGTCTACTAACCAACAACCCTGATCCAACGATCCTCGTTTTGTCCTCTAAATCCAATGATCCTTATTCATTTTGAATTTCTGGGCTTCGGGTATTTTACATGTCAATCTTTCATGAGCGTAAACTCCTCGCAACTTTAGACCCAAACTAAATGTTGTTTGTCGATCATGAATTTAGATCGATGGCTCAATCTGTCAGCACTATAGCTTTTCTAGCTTGTCCTTTCCTTCCACTTTAACATGATCTAATGAATGATGGGAATCAGGTTTGATCCGATGGCTGACGGGTATTCGGCTAATCAAAATCTCAAGCTTTTAGCCCCGCTTATCCTATCCTTCTACTCAAAAGTGATCCAGCGGTTGTGGAGATTTCTCAAATTAGATCAATGGTCGATGATGATTTTGTAACTATAAATTGCGAGTGATCAACGATTGATGATCAAATGGAGAATTAAATATCGCACTAGTTCCAATCTCACAATTAGTCAGGATGGTCCTGATTAATTGCGGGATTGGAACTAGCACGATATTTAATTATCCCTTCGATCTTCGCAATTCATCCCTGTCGTTGATTTGGTGATTGTGCATCCGACGGTCATAATTTAATATAACTTAATCTGATCATTTGTTGGATCAACCATAGTCGTATATCTATGATTCTATGAGATCTGACGATCTAGACCAATTGCGGGATTAGAACTAGCGATTTCTTTAATTCTTCTTTCACTCCCTGCAATTCATCCCTGTTGTTGATCTAGCTTGTAGATCTGACGGTCATGATCCTTGATCTCATGGTCACTCATATGAACACTTTCCATTATTTGGATGATCAACACCATCAATTTCCTTGATCGGACGACCGCTAAGTCTTATCACCTTTTCCTGTGCAATGGTTGGCTTCTCAATATTTTCATCGATCCCAACGACTTCTGCAATGTGATTCTTCCTTTTGAGCTTTGATCTTCATTCTCTAACACTCTCGATATTTTATATAGGAACATTGTTGATCCTATCATGATCAACAATAATCACGAATTGCTTTAGCCTATTTCTGTATTTACTAACATATTGTGTTTTCCCTTCTGTGATTTTGATCTTCATATTGTTTGCTCCTCCTCCTAAGCTTACACTTCTGATCTCTGCATTATGTTTGACATCTTCTACTATGATATACTATTGACATCAATGAAAATCTCATCTGTGGTAATTCATCATTAAAAACAGATCATCACATTGACTATTGACATCAATGACAATATGTCCATCAATCCTCATAAGGTAATATGCAATCAATACCATTAGTATTTTTACATCCAATTAACATATTTATAATAAGTCTATATGCATGTTATATGCATGATCAATATTTTCCATATGAATTACAACATATATTGTGCACCAAGCATTTTACTCATGCCCATTGTGCATAATTGTTCCAATTGTTTATATCTTGCATTCATATGTATAAACATGCCCTCATGTCAATACATATTTTGTACAACCATGAGCTCATAAACTGGCTCTTATGCCCATCTCACTTTTCCTCTTTATGAGGATTAGCAGTAGTCCAAAAGGACTCCTCTTTTGCCTTACTTAAATAGTTTATCCTTACTACAAGTTTCAACTATTATAGTTCAATCACACTGACTTTACAATTTTCCATCAGTCCTTTGATCATGACGAATTTATACATACAAGATTTAGTCTTTTATTTAAGAAACAATATTTATTTCCAAGGATTCTATCAATCTATACCGAATCCCCTTAGCCACAAGGAATGTTTTTCCTAAGGGTCATATCCCTCATATATATATAACCACTATAATTATCAAGGCTCCATCAACCCATTCATTTTCTATACCTATGAAATATTATAATAATATTATGCCATTTAGGCCTTTCACAATCAAGTTTTACCATTAATTCCTACCAACACATCCCTACTCCTATAAGAGTGGTCATAAAATTGACAAAGGGACAATATAATTCCTCTACTGCAATTCAGTAAGAATTTCCAAGGTACAGTTTCAATCTGTTGTCCTTCCCCTCAAGGAACTTGTGCATATAATAAATAATATTTTTATTGTAGAGAATCTCTTTCTAACAAACACATCTTAGCAGATGAGGGGTTGGGGTGAAAAATATGGGGCACAAAAATGATAGGTATCAGTGTGATCAAGACAAATAGAGGATTGCAATGGGATAGGTCACAAATAAGGGTGTCCCAGAAAGGGTTGGGTCCGTGGGAAAAAAAGGATTAAAAGTGAAGGGTACTACTATGATCAAAATGAAGAGAGGAATCCAATGGAATAAGTCACAAACACTTTTGCAGTGGAAGAATTCCCAAATTCTCAATAATAATAAAATGTTGGTAGAGAGTGTTTTTGCAGCAAAAATTTAACACAGGGGCCAAGTTGCATTGTAATAGATCAATTGTTTCCATCCCAAGGGTTGGGGTTTGCAGGGTATCTACTGAAAAGGGATTTCCCTATGCTATAGCTCTCTTATATACATGTAGGGTCAAACAATAGTGCTCAGCCCAATATCTCAGGGCACCAACTAAGGAGGCTAGACAATACCCCTAGTCGTACTACCCGATTAGCCAAGTACTAGAGAATATATTCCTAACTATTGTTCTTGGTAACACTATAGCAGTCAAGAAGCCGATCGGTTTATCTATGGAGGGATTTAGGATATCTAGTCTGATCCATATATAAGTGTTGTCTGATGCACTACGACTCAAAGGGGTACCAAAATGGGTTAAAAGGGTGGCCAACAATGTGTCCTTAAGTACCACTTGTAGTTCCTGTGTGTATGATTTTGCAACTGTAGGTTTATGCGTGAAATGACAGATCTCTAAAGCGTAAAACAATGAAATACACATCTACCCTGAAAAAAAATTACCCCACAAGTTTTTCCCAGGATGGAGCTCTGATCCCACTTGCAATATATCAGATAAATTATATTATGTAGAACACAAATATTTAGCAAGCAATAATGGAACAATGAGATTATAGCTAGAACAATACCAGAATAACACTAGAAAGAGAACCTTTATTAAAGATAACAATGTTCACTTTCCTCTTCGAAGGGGAAACCTCCAGTAGAGAAGAGCTCTATTACAATAATATCCAAGACAAAAATATCCAATACCTCCTACTATTATTTATACTAACTCTACCTTCTAAGGAAACTTCTAGAGGAAGATATTTATAGAAGTGGAAGCTTTGATTAGGTCTTCTCACATCAACTTATTCTCCTTTATTTAATAGGCCTTATTAACTAATTTTGGCCTCTATTACATATAAAACATTTCCTACTAAATAATGACCCATGAAGAGGGGTCAGGATCGGATTCTAACACTTGGATTCTCAACAGATTATGGAGAACACTCTTCGTCACCTACTCTTGGTAGAAATTTCCTCACACCCACCTAGCCCATGCCTCATCAAGGTTTATAAGATGCCTTCCCAACATCAAACCCACAATCCTCTTATCTCAGGTTAGGTGGGCTCTCAAACCTAATCTCAAGCTCTTTTCTTTTACTATTTTTTACATAGTCAATCCATTTTTCTCCCCATCTGAACTCCCTCAAGCTCTTTTCTTTTACTCTTTTTTACATAGTCAATCCATTTTTCTCCCCATCTGAACTCCCTCAAGTTCTCTCTCTTGACTAGATCCATGACCTCTCTAGATATTTTTGTTTGTCCTTGTGTGATTTTATTGCATGCATGACTTGGGAGGGTTCTTGATCGATACTTCTCTTTCTTTTTTTAGAAGGAAATTCATGGGTCAATCATGGGGAACCTGGGGCTATCTTTCTTGATGTCCTCTAGATCATAGTCTTCTATCACCTCAAGAAAAACTCCATGCTTCCATTCATTGAGGTGGTTGGTTTTTCAACCACCAATCCTCCCTCATTAACTAATTTTCCTTGAAATCAGGGCTAAGGGAAAACATATGAACATTTCCAAATCATATATCTCATAAAAGAGGCTTGGGTTGTCTTGTCATGGTATAATGAACCCCCCAGTATATGCATCCTCACTATTTCATCTAGTGGTATAATGGCTAGTACTTTAAAGATTCACCTCCATAATCAGTTTTTGTTGGCACATGGGAAGACCCAGGGTTCAACTCAAACAGTGCACCAACAAACCCTAACTACTGGCCCTTTCGGCAACACCTATGAAGCAGATAAAGTCTCACCTAAAGTAGCAATAGGGGGGTTGCGGGACATAGGTGTCTACAACTAGAGGAAATGAAAAATGATTCTAGAACAACAACGCAATGTAACCTAGAGATTCTTTAAAAATATCACTCTTAGCTTTGAGAAGTTAGTTTATACCTTCTATCTTTAATAGGGAAAACATCCATGCAATAACATTATAACAGATAGAAAATAACACAACATCAACCACAAAGAACAACAATATTTACGTGGTTCACCCTCTCCCTAGGGCTACATCCATAGAACTATGTTTCTTGATATATTAGATGAAACCATACAGTTCTATCTACACACTTAGATTCATATCTCTCTCTTTCTCTTTATCTCCCCTCCCTATGCACCCAGCTACAGGGTTGATCTTCGCAACCAGCTGAAGATCCAGAATACATAATTCTTTTACAACAAAACACTTATCTCTCCCAATATTGTTATCACCAACAATGATGACAACGACAATAATAATCAACAATAACCAATGAACAACAATGATCAACGATCAACCCTCTCAAATCTTCTATACATTTATTTATACATTTCATGAATCTTGGACAACCTTAGACAGAAGCCTAGGTTTCAAAACCCTAGATCCAAATCCCTAGATGCCAAAACCCTAGGTTCGCATAACCCGCATTTTAAGGGCTTTGCCAACCTGTTCTTCCTTATTTTCACGAGGTGCTCCAAAGAACCCATTAGTATCTTCTTCCACTTGTTTATTTATCCGTGATCTATCTTATGTGATACTTTATCTTCCTCGATCTTCTCTTTCAATGACTTTCTTTTCTTTACCTCGTTCCTTCTTTTATGATTCTTTACCCACTTCGACCCTTCCTCAGTTTATGTGCCTTCCGCGCGCTTCATACTTTTTCTTTATTCTTCCTTAATCTTCGATTTCTTCCTTAATACATAACCAAGGGCCAATATTCCCCCAACACTCACATGTGACTCATCCCGAGTCACTACAAGATTGAGCCTTCCATATTACTTCGACTGTAGACTGTGCTTTCTTCTCTATCCCTCCCTATCATGTGCAGACTATCTTTTTCGTGTATGGTACCCAATTTCAAATGCGCTAGGTACCTAGACCCT
>JASDQU010103793.1:447444-458523 GCA_032191745.1 Picea mariana | reverse complement strand
TGTCTGTGATGCTTGAAATATTACCATGTATTCCATTGCAATGATATTATTGTTGATTCCATTAATTCTATATGTTAGCAGTAATTATATGTTTACTCTGTTAAGCGATTTAACCTCATTTAAGTGCATACTACATAAGTATGAGAATGTTTCCACGTAGTAGTGTTGCCCAACAAGTGGGTTGATGGCCGGGGACGTTACAATATGGTATCAGAGCTCAAGGTCTCAACATTGAGCCCAGATAGGCTGGATAAGTGGTCTTTGGACCCAAGGTTTCAAGAGGAAATTGTGTGTGGAGGACTAATTTAGAACCTTAGAATGTTTCTGAGTGCCAAGGGGTTACTTGGTCATGTGTGAATCTTAGGAGGAATAGTGATGAAATAAAACTATAGCTATAGATCAACTGTAAAGGAGAAGATCTGGATCATTAAATGTCTAGAAAGAATTTTGGCATTTTGGGGATCGAGAGGACAGAGGTGGAAAGTCTTTTGACCTCGTGACACATGAAATCTCGTTACGTGAAATCCAGAAGAGCCAAAGTAGTGATTTGAGCTGAAGTCACTTGGATGGTGTGGACACGTGGGATGTGTATCACATACCAGTGGGACCCAAAGGAAAAAGTAGATGTAGTGGGGTCGGAGGGCATCACCTAGGGTGACATGGACCTTCTTAAGAGAAACAAGTGTCACCACCCTGATTGGTGACAGTTGTGTTGTGGGTTGGGTGGCTAGAATGGTCGGAAGTTCTGAAGTCAGGAGTTGGAGAGGGAAGCAAGTGTGAGAGCCTACAAGTTTGAAACCCTGAAGTCCCTATGACAAAACCTTGATGATATAGCACTTGGTCATGAACCATGGTTGCATGGGTTGGGGAAATGAGAGAAACGCGGCTAACGCCTAAGTTTCCTACAAAGTCGAGTAGAGCTCGAAAAATTCATGAAAGATGAACATTTTCTTGAATCAAATTGTTTATGAATTCTTTGAAATTGGTTAATAAATAATGGTCTAACAAATTCTGGTTGTCCACACATTGTGTTTGCAGAATTTTAGTGAGTGCCAAAACTGAGTAGAATTGCCACTCAGTGAAAAATAAATGGAAAGGGCATGGACTGCTTCCAGTTCCGGGGACGAAGAAAAAGGAATGGATGTTCATTTGGGAGTTGAAGGGTCAAACTCCAATGGGCATGGAGAAGAGATAGATAAGGAAGGAAACATAAGGAATATCATCGAAGGATTGCAAAAGCATGACCAAACTCATCGAGCAGATAGCAAAAATATCAGAAAAACTAAGGAAAAACAAGGTGAATTTAACATAAAGATGTTAAAGAGTTTGGGGAGAATAGAGAAGAATTTGGAGAAGGAGAGTGACTTGAGAAGAACATGGAGTCACCGGACTTATGAGGGAAGAAGGTAAAGGAGTGTTGGTAGACACCATCATCACTCCCAAGGTCACTCCAAGAGAAGGGCACACAATAGTTCAAGCCCATCTCCTACTAGAAAGCACAAGAGATCTGGAGTGGATGAATTGAAGGGAGAGATGAGAAATATTAAGCCTCCTACATTTGATGGAGAACATAAAAAGGAGGAAGATGATGAAACATGGTTTCTTGGTATGAGGAAATACTTACAACTACAAAATTATTCCTCTCATGCGGAAGGAAGAATTGTGATGTATCAACTGAAAGGAAAAGCATCCATGTGGTGGGATCAACTTGTGTAGGTGCAACACATTAGAGAGAAAGATATCACTTGGAAATAATTCAAGAGGTATTTTGAGAAGAAGTATTTGACTAAGAAATATTATGACAGAAAGATGACCATTGATGAGTATGAACATAGGTTTTTGGAATTGTTGAAGTATGTTCCGTTCATCAAAGAGGAAACTGTCAATATTCAAAGGTATTTGAGTGGACTGCCATATTCCATTGGGGACAAGATCCAATATGATGACCCTAAGTCCATGGAAGAAACGATAAGAAGATCAAAATGATTATATGAAAAGAAAAGAGAAAATCCTACCTTTCAGAAGGCTTGGGATGACCAAAAGAAGTTTAAGAAAGAGCAGAGGAAGAAGGGAAAAACACCTCCCTTTTTCAGAAATGGTCCTCAAGGACAACCATCATTTAGAGAGCTGAGAATGGTTGAAGTAGGGGAACAGAGACCAAGACAAACACCCATTCAGTTTTGGGGCTATTAGAGAAACCATAAGTATAGAGATTGTTCCCACAAAAATGACAAAGTGAGAGTTGTCCATAATGTTCAACAAGATGAAACAATGGAGGACGTGGGAAGTAGAATGCCAAGGATCTATGCATCCCTGGACAATAGGAATGATGAATTTCAATTGCACATAATTGAAGTAGAAGGTATGATTAAAAACCAACCATTTACTATTTTAATTGATTCAGGGGATAGCCATAGTTATGAGATCCTAGAGTGGTGGAAAGTTTTCATTTTTCCAGAAGAAAACATGAAAGGTCTTGGTTAGTGCAGTTGGCTATGGGAACCAAGAGAAAAGTCATTGAGTTAGTTAAGTCATGTCCAGTGGATATGAAGGGATTGAGCACAAAGGCTGAATTGAATATTCTACCTTTAGGTTCTTATGACTGTCTAATTGGGATGGAATATTTGGAACAACACCATGCCATCTTGGATTTTCCTAACAAGGCATTCACTTTCTTGTATGAGGAAGGGAATCAGAAAACAGTCCAAGGAATTCCTAGAACTGTTGCTATCTGAGAAATCTTAGCAATGTAGCTGAAGAAGTGCTACAAAAAAGGTTGTCAATTATTTGCAGCTCATGTGGAGGAACCACCTAAGGATAAGGTGTCAAGTATTGGATATCATGTGGTTCTAAAGGAGTTTGAAGATGTATTTCAAGAGGTACCTAGATTACCCGTGAAGAGGGATATTGATTTCTCTATAAAATTGATGCCTGGACCAACTCCAATGTCGAAAGCTCCTTATAGAATGAGTACGCCAGAGCTGAAAGAGTTGCAATTGCAACTTGAAGAGCTTCCAAAGAAGGGGTACATACGCCCAAGTGTGTCACCTTGGGGTTCCCTAGTCCTATTCGTGAAGAAGAAGGACAGAATGATGGGATTGTGTATCAATTTCAGACAATTGAAAAAGTAACTATGAAGAAAAAATATCCTTTGTCGAGGATTGATGACCTCTTCGATCAGTTGAAGGATGTGAAGATATTTTCAAAGATAGGCCTCAGGTCGAGAAATCACCAGGAAAAGATAAAGGATGAAGACATTAGCAAGACCTCCTTTAGAACAAGGTATGGTCATTACGAGTCCACAGTGGTTCCGTTTGGGCTATCAAATGCACCTGTTGTTTTTATGTTCCTGATGAATGGTGTATTCAGGGACTATCTAGACAAGTGCGTCATAGTCTTCCTGGATGACATTCTAGTGTATTCCAAGTCAGAGGAAGAGCATAAACAACATCTGAGGATGGTTTTGTAGGTACTAAGAGAGCACCAAATGTATGCCAATTCGAGAAAATTCTCGTTTTATCAGGAGTAGAACCATTGCTTGGGGCATATTATCTCGAAGGATGGGATAGTTGTAGATCCTGAGAATATTGAAGCCATCAAAGAATGGTCAGTGCCAAATAAGGTGACAGAAGTCAAATCCTTTATGGGTCTAGTTGGTTACTACGGAAAGTTTATCGCAGGGTTCTCAAGGATAGCTCACCCTATCACTTCCTTGCAAAGGAAGGAGAAGAAGTTTCAATGGAAAGAGGATTGTGAGAAAAGCTTCCAGAAATTGAAGAAACTGTTAATGAGTGCTCCAATCTTGAGGATTGCAAATCCAAACGAAGATTTTGTGGTATGCACTGAAGTGTGCAAAGAAGGACTTGGAGGAGTCCTCAGTCAAAATGGATTCATAATTTGTTATGAATCCAGAAAGTTGAAAGAGCATGAAAGGAACTATGCCACTCATGATTTGGAGTTGGCAGACATAGTACACACTCTAAAGAAGTGGAGGCATTAACTCATGGGAAGGAGGTTCAAACTGAGAACAGACCATAATGATCTAAAGTACTTGTTTGATCAGCCAACCTTGAATGCTAGATAGAGTAGGTGGCTAGAGTTTCTTTGTGAGTATGATTTTGATATCAAGCATATCAAAGGGAAGGAAAATAAAGTGTTTGATGCACTCAGAAGGAGAGTGCATGAATTACATGCTACAACCATTAGCATGTACCAAATTAATATTAAAAGAAAAATTTTGGAGGCTGCAAATACAGATTTGCAGTACAGGGATTTGGTAGCAAAGATAAAACAAGGTAAGATGCCACATAAAGTGGAGAGTTATAAATTGGAAACAGATGGAATACTTCTGTACAAGAATAAAAATTATGTACCTAATGTCCAGGATTTGAAACTTGTGATTTTGCATGAAATTCACAATGTGCCTTATGCTGGGCACCCTGGATATCAGAAAATTGTGGCAACAGTCAAGAGCCATTACTTTTGGCCATGTATGAAGAGAGATATTGTTGAATACATAGCCATATGTATGGAGTGCTAGAAGGTTAAAGCTAGGCATAGGCACCCAGCAGGGTTGTTGCAATCTTTACCCATTCCTGAGTGGAAGTGGGAAGTAGTGACAATGGATTTCATCACAAGATTTCCCAGAATAGGAAAGTAGCATGATTCAGTTATAGTGGTGGTGGAAAAGCTTACGAAAGCTACCCATTTCATTATGTTAAAGACTAATCTCAAGGCAACGGTCATTTTCGACATCTTTGTGAAGGAAATAACATGATTGCACGGAATCCCTAAGCAATTGTGTCTGACAGAGACCCGAAATTTACCTCAAATTTATGGAAGGGGTTTTTCAAAGGATTCAGAACGAATATAAACTTTAGCACGACTTATCATCTTGAGTCTGACGGACAGACGGAGAGGGTGAATAGATTAATAGAAGACATGCTAAGGATGTATGTGATGGACAAACCATCAAAATGGGAAGACTACCTGCATTTGGTAGAATTTGCCTACAACAATGGGTATCAAGCATCATTGAAGATGATCCCATTTGAAGCACTTTATGGCAGAAAGTGCAATACTCCAGTAATCTGGGATAATCCAACTAACAGGGCAGTAGTTGGGCCAGAGTTGCTCAAGGAAATGGAAGAACAAATGCTAAAAATTAAGAAGAATTTAAAGGCTTCCCAAGATAGACATAAAAGTTATGTTGATAAGAACATAATCCACAGAGAGTTTAAAGTGGGAAATCATGTTTTCCTGAAAGTAAAAGCCAATAGAATTTCCCTGAAGCTGGGAAACTATGCCAAGTTGGCAGCCAGATTTTGTGGGCCATTTAAAATCCTAGAAAGGATCAGGCCAGTTGCGTATATGCTTGCATTACCTGCATCCATGAATGTACATAATGTGTTTCATGTTTCATTCCTTAAGAAATATATACCTGATGCTAATCATGTAATTGATTGGAATGTGATTCAGGTGGAACAAAAAGGTGTCCTGCAAGTGCATCCTGTGCGCATATTGGAACGGAAAAACAAACAGCTCCATAATAGAGCCATAGGGCTTGTAAAGGTCCAGTGGACCTGGTAAGGTCCCAAGGACGTGACTTGGGAACATGAATATTCTATGCGGGTAGAATATCTACATCTTTTCGAAGATTTTGGAAATCTTGTTGATGTTGTGTAAAATTTGCACTGAGGACAGTGCAAAAATAAGGGGAGGGGATTGTAATATATCCAAGGACGAGCCCTGTTGTAATCATGTTTATGAATTGTAAATCATGTTTATTAATTGTAAATCATGTTTTGCAGGCTAGTGAGCCAAGTATTGATAATTTGGTGGGATTATGTGTATATTAGGATGGAGAGCCTAAGTGTCAAAGGCCAGGAGCCTATTTTTGTATATGTAATATGCAAAAAATTAATAAAGATTAAACATCGTTGCATGCAAATCAACCACGGAGAAAGAGTGATGTGAGACTAAGATTCCACAAGGTGGGTAGGGGAAAAGGGGATAAAAGGTTGGGAAGAGAGGCTAAGTGTTGAGCCTAGGGGCTAAGATTAGGGGCTTAAGTCCTTAGGAATAATAATTTATTATTATTCCAAAAGATGTGTGAAAGGTATGTCTTTATCCTAAGTTCTTGAAAGGGGGAACATGTGCAATATGGAACGAATGTTGATGGAGTGCATGAAGCCTCATGGGTGACATGTGTCAGCCCAAGAAAATGAAATTTAACCGAAGAATTGAGCTAATATGGGGGTTGGTTCTCCATTCTGTCGTTGTGGTCTGAACCAAGGGATCTCTGCATCTGAGTTTTGTAAGCCTCACACAGCTCTGAAAACTGAATCCTATGATGTTTCCTTGATAAACTGATACACCTCTATCCAAACTATTGAGTCTGTGTTCAACCTCTGCATGAATTTCTTGTCACACATCCTGCAAACAGGTGTTACCTGAACCGTGTTGTGTTTTAGTGGCCTTTTGTCATTTCCTGTTTACACACCTCATTTTCCTATTGTTGTTGTCACCTGTGAGTGGACCAAACATTGTTGTTGTTGTTGTTATATTGAACTTATAGGAATTTAATTGGGAACTGGTGGAAGAACTGGGTTGTCAGGCCCACGGTAGAAGAGACAGGTAGTCAGGCCTGTGAGAAACCCTCTCTAGGTGAGGGATTCTTCTGTGAAAGTGGTTTTCTTCCAGAGAGAGTCCAACACTAGCTATGGAGCTCTGAGAATTCTTGATCCGACCTGTTTTCGAGGCATTGAGGGGAGGTGAAGAACCGATGGATTGTTCTTGTGAAGGTGTATACTCTGGGACAGAACAGGCATGTGGGGAATGAGAGTCCGTGAGTAGTGGGCGTAAGAAGGATCTTGGAGAGAATCCTTCTGGGTGCTCTATGCAGTTTTTCTGTAACCTCAGCCTAGTATAGGATTCCCTTACCTTGGGTGGAGCTTAGTCCCAGCTCGGGGGTGACCCACTATTGAGCGTGATGAGAAACATGGTCTAAGGCTAGGAGTTTCATGGAAGGTCTGCACATGGTTGGTGGAGTTACTACAATTTCAAAGATAAGTATATGCATGTGTTTAAATTCAATTAAAATTCATGTCTATGATGCTTGCAATATTACCATGTATTCCATTGCAATGATATTGATGTTGATTCCATTAATTCTGTATGTTAGCAGTAATTATGTGTTTACTCTGTTAAGCCATTTAACCTTATTTAAGTGCATACTACATAAGTATGAGAATGTTTCCACGTAGTAGTGTTTCTTGACAAGTGGGTTGATGGTCGGGGACATTACACTCTACCTTACATATGATACACTAGATATATTCTCTTTTCTCTTTTCCTTTTTCCTTCTTCATATCTTCAACCTGTAAATATAAACTAGTCAATTGATTCAAAATATGGCTCATACCTGGACTGGATTCTCCTACAGGGGCTACTTCTAGTTTCATGGAAATCTCTAGAGCTTCAACTTGTGAAGCAACCTTCTGTTGCATCGGAGGAACTCTAATGTGTGGTAGGAGGGACACGATGAACCATTCCTTATGTTGTTCATATGGAATCTAAAAAATTAAATGGCCTGTCAGGGTCTTAAACCTTTGATCAAACTCCCACACAGGTTTAGTCACCTTCTGCTTGATTTCCTTCAACTCTATAATGCACTATGAATCTGACTTAGGCTTCTTGAATTCTGCACTCAACGCAGTCTTAATTTCACTCAGCAGTTTAGGTTGTACAGATCGTATGACAAACTTCATATAGCAGCTCAGGGCACGGTTGCTCAAGGTAGTACTAAATTGAGCTCTCTTAACAACTTCTTCAGTGAATTTCTTAATGTTCCATACAACTTCTCATAAGAACCAGTGTTGGTTAGAATATTCAGAGCCATCTCCTTTGAAATTAGGTAGCCTCATTTCATATGCCATGGAATTTCCTTGGTTTCTTGATTGAGTATGTACTAAACTACTTGTAATAGTACTCTGAGTGCTCAGATTGCTCTGGTTACTTTGGCTATTTAATGTTGCTAAAACAACAAGAGGAGTAATAATACTTACTTTGACAATAGGCATAGTACCTGAAGTTTTTGGTTCTCCTCTGGGAAGTTCTTTAGTCTCTACTTCCTCTGCCCTTGCAAACTCTAAATACTCTTCGTTTATTACCTTTGATTCTTCTCCACTATAGAATCCCTCGTCTCCGTAACTCTGTTTAAATAGGTTCACAAGAGGAACCTCTCTAAATGATATCCCACTACGTGTGTGTTCATCCTCTATGTCACTATCGCTATCTAAATTCTTGAACATTAGCTTTAAAATCCGACTGATTACTGTATCTTTAGGATATTCTTCTCATGCAATAGCATCTTAATCTTTAACTTCAAGAAGTTTAGAAACTTTCCTATAGGCTCCTTGAAGAAATACCTCTTTGCTTGACTATATGATTCCACTCTATCAATATCAAACTCAATAATGTACCCTCCAATAGTGTTATCAAACTAGAGATCTACTGCTCTAGACACATGGTTATCAACTCTCTTGACTTTCTTGATCAACACTGATGTCCAAAGCATAGGTGGTCTAGATCTAATTTCAAACTGAGTGTCTGCTAGTCTGGCTAACCACTCGTATAACTCCTTATGAATTCCTGCAAAAAAAATTCATGCACATCCGTAAAGATGTACCTCCCCAACCAGTCTTCTGTACTAATGCTAGGGTTCTTGTTCTGAGCTATGGAGGATTCCCTTTCTTGTTCTTCTATCGAGTTCTGAATTTTTTTCTTTGATGGAAACCACCTTGACATTCCCTCAAGAATATCCTGGTCTCGGTAATGGAACCATTTATTGGAACAGGGGCAGACCCAGGGTTCAACTCAAATAGTGCACCAACAAACCCTAACTACTGGACCTTTTGGAAACACCTGTGAATCATGTGAAGTCTCACCCAAAGTAGCAATAGGGGGGTTGTAGGCAATAGGTTTCTACAACCAGAGTAAATGAAAAATGATTCCAGAACAACAATGCAATGTAACCTAGAGGTTCTTTAACAATCTTTCTCTTAGCTTCGTGAAGTTAGATTATACCTTCTATATTTAATAGGGAAAACATCCTTGCAATAACAGTATAACATATAGAAAATAACACAACATCAACCACAAAGAACAACAATATTTACGTGGTTCACCCTCTCCCTAGGGCTACATCCACAAAATTGTGTTTCTTGATACAATAGATGAAAACATATAGTTCTATCTGTGCACTTAGCTACATATCTCTCTCTTTGTATTTATCTCCCCTCCCTGTGCACCCAGCTATAGGGTTGATATTTGCACCCAGCTAAAGATGCAGAATACAAAATGATTTTACAACAAAATAGTTCTCTCCCTCAATATTGCTATCACCAACAATGACGACAATGACAATACTAATCAACAATAAACAGGGAAAAACAATGACCAACGACCAACAACCAACCCTCTCAACCCTTCTAGACCTTTATTTATACATTTCATGAATCTTGGAAAACATTAGACCCAATCCTAGGTGTTAGAACCCTAGATCCAAATCCCTAGATGCCAAAACCCTGGGTCTGCATAACCCACATTTTAAGGGCTTTTCCAACCTATTCTTCCTTCTTTTCCACAAGGTTCTCCAAAGCACCCATTAATATCTTCTTCTGCTTGCTGAGTTGTCCATGATTTATCTTCTTTGATGCTTTATCTTCCTTGATATTATCTTTCAACGACTTTATTTTCTTTACCTCGTTCCTTCTTTTCTACTTCTTTACACACTTCGACCCTTCCTCGGTTTATGTGCCTTCCGCACACTTCATACTTTGTCTTTCTTCTTCCTTAATCTCCACTTTCTTCCTTAATGCATAACCAAGGGCCAACAATTGTTTTCATTTATAATTAAACAATAATACATTTATAATGTTTTTATGACATTGCATGGAAACCATAAATCATGATTAATTACCCATAATCATAGGTTTAGAAAGGGGGGTGTTACAATTTCCTCCCCCTTCAAAGGAACACCATCCTCGTTGTTCTTTCTCAGTAAAACTTGTCATGTCTTCTTCTTTCAACTGTATCAACAATGTTGTTCCTATTCTTGGTCTAGTCCCTTCCCATATTCTTGACATTTAGCACATGCCTACAACAATTTCAAACAACAAGCATGTTAATTCACAATTTTAGGCATAAACATTTTATTGTTGTTCATAATTCAAGAGGAGGAATTTACATATAAACACAATACTTATCTATGCATTTCATGTATCCATGCCCAAATGACTGTCATATTTGCTCGGCCCAATGTTTTCCCTTAACATACCCATTGTTTGCATGATCCCAATCAACAAGTAATAGAATTTCAGAGACTCCACCGAGTCTTACTCATGATCTATCAAATTCTCCCCTTACTTGTGGTCCCTCAACCTCCAGGTTTAGGCTCATGCATCCCATTCTCTACTATACAATTCCTCAGGAAATCCATATTTCCTGCTAATGTTTTCTCGCACAAGAATAGTTTTACAAACTTCACTAAGTGTTACAACTAAGGAATCCCTCATGCTTTCTCTATTGAGGCATCCCTCTAGCTTGCTCTGCCAAAAGTGTCCCTTCGGCTCGTGTCACCACAACACATCATTCTATGGGAATCACGGATTATCATAGGATTCTCATGTCACTATAGTAGCCATTTTCCATGCTTTCCATCTTTGACAACCATCATCTGCCCTCCCCGAATAGATATTTTATCTCACCTGTATCACATGTGTTGGGATACTCTGGTCTGCGCACGGGTTGTAAGACCCAAGGTTCTAGTTAACTATGACCAACAAAAACCACAAGACATCGGCCCTTTCGGCATCACCTACTTGTGCAGATGAAGTCTCACTTGAAGTATCTATGGGGACTCCAGAAACCAAGCTTCTACAGGAGTAAGGGAAAGGGAGGTGTATATTTGCATTATTGTTCCTTCTATTAGCTTACGTATGTGCACAATTATTACAGATATTATCCCAAGAATTCATGAATATTGCATCGTAATCAATCCATAAACTAAGTATAGTA